>WEIV01021285.1:1615839-2111101 GCA_013390005.1 Calyptomena viridis
GACTGTGCTGCTGCAATTGCAGGTCCCTGCAGAACATT
This sequence comes from Calyptomena viridis, assembly GCA_013390005.1. Lineage (NCBI taxonomy): Eukaryota > Metazoa > Chordata > Aves > Passeriformes > Eurylaimidae > Calyptomena > Calyptomena viridis. The sequence goes on from WEIV01021285.1 coordinate 1,615,878, forward strand.
TCAGAACTGTGCAGCAGCCAGTCTTTCTTATTGGTTTTTCTGTTCTTGAACTTTACCCACTGCTATCAGTATCATTCTTGGGAGCTCAGGAGACTCAATATATCAGGTTTTTTCTAGAAGAATCTGTTGCAGGAGGTGCTGTAACAGCACCCACTGCCCACCCCTCATTTTTAAGGACAGTACATCAGCCAGGATGAGTAAAACACAGTCCTGAAAGTGCATCTGGCACTGTGGATACCAGGCATTATCTGAAGGCTGAAAAAGTCCATTTTCTGCATCAATGGCAAAAAAATAAGGCACGGAGTGGTCACTGACTTTAATAGGAGCAGGACAGGCTGTAGCTTAAAAGGAATCTGCTCCAGATGACCAGTCTGAGCTTGTGATTTATTATCACTCTGGCCACACCAGTGTTGTAGTAGATCTGACATTTGGGTGAAAGTCTTTCTGGGCTGTCAGAGCTGTTGCTGTGTTTTCTCTCCTGTAATAGGACTAAACACTCCGACACCTTCCACCCAGGAATATTTAGTGCTACAGCCATGGAGAGCTATCAAATTAAATTTTCCAACCAAGGCAAGTTTCCTCCAGTCCTGTTAGAGCATTACAGATTTACTCAATGACAGTTAAGGAACTCCAGACCATCAGCATTTATTGTTAGCTTTGATTTCTGGGTAAAAAAGTTAAAAATAAAATCCAAGTTTAATAACTGCTCTCCTTGCAAAATATGTGTCACCCACAAAGATCCATCACATAGAACCAAGTGCTACAGTGCTCTCATTTACACTTTGTCTGCAGGTGGCAAACTAAACCCAGGAAATAAATGTACTATTCCAGAAAAGTTAAATGTTACAGAAAAATTAAAATCTAAACAAGGATTTTCACATCAGAGCAACTTTGACTTCACTACCAACATCTCTACCATACAGAAAAACTTCTAAAGGACTTCAGCCCACGCCACAAAGATCCTCTCTCCTTTCTGTAAAATATCATGCTCCCCTTTTACATCCTTTTCCCCCTACTTTTAACTCCAAAATGCCAATGTAAGCAACTGTATCATTGTCTTTATTTCTCTCAGGGTGTCCTGGATACTCGTTTTCCTTCCTGCACCTTGAAAATCAGGAATGGCAGACACAAGAGCAATGTGCTTTATATCAAGATGTGCTTTCCTGGAGACATTGCTCATCTTTAAATTTAAAGGGTAGTGACTAAACTCTTCCATTATTTCTCTTTCATTAGAGAAATAATTATCTGGACAACTTGTAGAAGAATAATACAGCAAAGGGTAAGTAGGAACAGGAATAAATAAGATGAGTCAATATTGCTTTTGTTAAATCAAATCGTGACCAGAAGTCTCCTGGAGTTCTTTGAAGGTATTTATGAGCTTGTAAATTAAAAGCCTTGGTTGACATAGTATAGTTGTATTTCCAAAAGACTTCCATTAAATTTCCTCTTGAAAAAGTGAGACCTCCATGGTATTAAAGAACTGCTCATTCTGTGGATTAACCATTGGTAATAATATAAGAAACAAAAGATAAGGATGGTTTTCACTGGTTTTCAACAACGTTGCAAAAGGATATCTGCTGGAAGTGGTTTTATTCAACATTCCTACATAACCTCAAAACAGGGATGAATATGGCACGTCGCTGAGGATAGAAATGTATTTGCATTAACCAAACTTGAAGTTTATTTCAAAGAAGTGTGAAAAGCTCCCAGGACATGTAAAAATAGTAGAAGAAATACACTGGGAGGGAATTTATGACTGGATACATTATAGTGTCTGGATTGTGTTAAGTAGATGGTGATGATTCAACAACGGTGGGTGAAAAAGGGTAAAAGATGAGATAAACCTATGAAATTCTCAGCTGTGTGGAGAAGTTGAATGTGGAGAGATTTTTCAGTTTCTTTCAATATAAAAACAGGGATGTACATAATGAAAGTAGTTGGCAACAGGATTAAAACGAATAAAAAAATATTTATTTTTAGTACAAAATAAAGAATTACTTTGAGAAGCTTGTTGTCCCAGGATATTTCAGTGGTTGAAACTGTGAACAGATTGGAAAAAGATTCATTGAGATAAGTTGCTGTTGTTGCACAAAGTTATTACATATATTACACATTATCAAGCCCAGAAAGCTCTGAACTCCAGAAGCTGGGAAAATCATCAATTTAAAATTACCTTTTTTCTTGTAGATGCCATCCTGGAGAACTTGTTATCAGCTACTGTCAGGAACCAGACAGGGACTTACCTGAGTCTTTGATCCAGCATAGTAGAGCAGTTTTTCCATTTTTATGGGAGTAATTCCATAACACCACCACTACCTGAACCTGCCTGGCAGACAGAATGCCTGGAGGGGAGCTGGGCCACAGCTGGATCTGGATAGGGGCAGAAGGCTACAATAATTCTACATTTTATAGCCATTTATATCTCAAATTGCCTGCATTACATCTTTAATATACCTTGCTTTCTATCAGAATGGCATTATCTATTTGCAGTGATATGACATAACAGTGTATGAAAATGGTCTGGTTAATAAAAGATTGCCTATCTGTATATAAAACCAGGTTTTCCTCATCTTAATAGAGCTATCTGAGTGAGCTAAGTGGTTGTTCTTGGCTGAAAGGTCAAGACCATGGTGGAGTCAAACTCAGGGTGGGAAACCAGGGGTGGTTATAGACAGAGAGAGATGGGGGCTGAAAAATGTGATGAAAATGAGACTCAATGCACTGCAACCATGAGACTCAAATCTGCCCTCTCTTCCTTTCCTGACAGAGTAAGAGGATTAGCAGAGTTTTGGAAGGAACATGGCCATGAAAACATCCTGCTCTTCCTCAGCCACTAATGGCAGATCCAAATCACCAGAGAGCAAAGACAAGAACAGTTTGCCACTCTCTGAACCTGGTTTAGCCCAATCTGCCCACAAATATGTCCTGCCCTTCTCCCCACCACCCCTCAGAGCTGCTGAACTGATCAGACTCAGTCCCTTTCCTCAAAGCTTCTCTCTGATTCTGGTATCAAGTGGAAACCACCCTCCTGATAATTGTCACTTGCCCATTATTAATGAACAAAGACACCATCTTTTTGTGTGCTAGTTCCCAGCTCCACCCCATCAGAGGCTGCTTTTACAGAGTTATTTGGAAGTGTGTGGGTTGCCTTGTCACGTTGGTTGGGTAATGAAAGGGTACAGAAAACAGCCTGAGACCTGGTACTGGAGACATGTAATTATTGCTGCTATCAAGAGAGCTTGTAAGTTCAGGTTTCTTTATATTATTTGTGCTATGACAATTGTATCTGAATGTTTACCTTTTAGCCTTATCCCTTATTTAACAAGCTAAAAAGATGGATGCATCAGCAGGGTTTCTAGAGGGAAAAGAGTGTAATAGAGCTTTTAATCCCTTGTGCTGCTATGTGAATGTTTCTGAAAGAACAGGTTACAGAGGCTTCCAGTTTACCTGAGTGACTGTTTAGGTTTGTTTCTGTCCTATATTTTTTACCAGATCTTAATACCCTGTAACAAATACACCATGACAACGTGGTAACACATTTTATGCAGCAGAATCGATTCCATATTAATGGATAAGGCTGCTAATGCAGGAACATACACCTTTACATTCCAAATGTATCTTCACTGTCATTTACCTTTAGCAAAACACAAGGTCAGGCAATTCTCCAGCCAGCCAGGAGCACTCCAGGTACCAGAGGCTTTTTGTTTTCCACCAGAGACTTGGCATCCTGATGGTGGGTTGGAGTGAGAGCCAAACTCTCTGGGAAGGATTATTAGAAACTAGATATGAGTGTCGCTCTACATATGTACATTAAAAATTATAGCAATTAGTACAGTACAGAGAATATTACTCTGTGTATGTACTTAGAGGAGAGAGCACTGAGTAAAGTTTTAAGCTTCATCCCTGCATTCTCACCAGCCTAACTGTGCTCACTGGGGTTTGCAAGGCTCACATCCAACATTCACAGAGACCTGCCAACATCCACAACCTGAGATTTTAGCATTGTGAAACTCAAGGATGAACCTGTGCCATTCTTTTTCTTCTATGACTCTCCTATATCTTGAAATGCGACAAGTAGTCAACACACAAAAATTCCTAGGCACAGTTCACCCTGATTTCAGTGCTCTTCAGCAGCGAGAACTGCTTTGTTGGCCCATGAATTGTGTCCATTTGTGGCATCTAAAAGTGAAGCGGTATTTTAGGTACCTCTTTTCAAACGAACAGAATTTAGAGGCACATCTCAAAACTTTGCAAAAGTTTTAGTGCAAGTTTCTCCCTACTGCTCCCTCTCCCCAGAACAGGCTATGGTGAGTTGTTGGTTAAGTGTCTTTAGTCAGATAAAATATTGAAGTTTAGATGAGTTTACTCATTTTTTCTCATTTATTTTTAGGAAAAGAACAAAACCACAAACAGCAGAACAATTCACATATACAGTTTTTTCTCCTTTCCTCTTAGGAAAAAGTTTGACATATCTGGTGACAGAAAATATATCCATGATAGAAGACCTTCCACTACCTCAAAATCCACAGAAATTCTGGGAGAAAGAGCACAGATTTTTACATTCAGCCATCACTTTAATGAAAAAAGACTAAAGTACTGCACTTGCACATTGTTGCTGGTTTTGAGATGGATTCCAGTTACACACTTGGTTTTCTGCAACTGCACTGAGAAAGTGTGTGTTGAAAGGAATGCAATGGTGTACGTAATCTGGAGATGGATTGTGAAGGCACAGCACATATTTAATTTGCAGGTAAATACACCAGAGCTGATAAAATACACTGAGTTCTGAGCACTCAGGTTTTGCCTCTGAAAAGCAGAGGCTGCTGCAGCCATTGTGTGGTTGGGAGCAAAGGGGGAAGAAGGTCTCAGAGTTGAGGAAAAAGCACATTGCGTGACTAAACTACGGTGAAAATGAGCTGTGATCCATCGGGAGTGAGAGTCTGGCACTTGCCTCACCTTCATCCGTGCTGTTTCCTCTCCTGCTGCTTGAAGATAGCCAAGAGCTTCCTTTTTAATCAAGGGCCATTGGAAAGTACCAGCGGGCTCCCACTCACAACGCCTTGATTGGCTTCCAACCGCAGTGACAATTGCATCCTGTAATCAAAATAGCAATCATTAATGGCACAATTATTCCCTCCCTGCACACACACACACATGCTCCTGTTCCATGAGGGATGACTCTGAAATGCAGACTAAAAACAATGCACAGTGTATTCCTGGCTCGGGGGCAGGTGCCTGTCCCAGCTCGCTCCAGGCAGCTCGTCTGTCAGAGGCTTTGGGAATGCAGGTGTTGATGGCAGAGTCTGGAATCAAGGCACTGATTGGAAATCAAAAAAGCAAATCTAAAGGAACTGAGATGGGAATCCACGTTGATGCCATTGTCATTTTCTCTCAATGTCCTCCCAGCCCCATCCCTGCTGCTTGAACGTCCCTCAGCAGGTTCTGTCTGAGCTGTCCATGTTCAGCTGGGAATTTCCTTCTCACACGTTCCCTTCCCCATCACTCTCCGTGTGCTGCAGCCATGGAGGAGTCAGACTTTTATATTTATATATTTCATGACTGCATGGGCTGTTCCCTATCCACACCCAGCACACACAGTGTCTCTTCTCCCACCCTGGGCCCTGTGCTTTTTTGGACATCCACCTCCACTGGTGGCTCAGAACGTTCTGTAGCACATCTGCCTTTTCCCTTTTTTTGAGTGTGAAATAAATCTCCACAGAAATATATCCACAAGAAAGATGAATTGTTTTAACATTAACACTTGCAAACAAGAAGAAAAATATAGATTCTAAAGAATCAGCTAAATGCCATCTTCAAATTCAGTTTCTTGTTAGAGCTGGGTGGACAACGAACCTCACAGAAGACAGGAGAAAAAAAAAAGAGTTATGTGAAATCCCTATGTACTTTACTTTTTGTTTTGTTTGATGAAATGAAAGCATTTTTTCGCTAGTCAATATCTGGTATTCCTTTAGAAATCTGGTTTCATTTTGCTCCTTGGTTATTCAAAACATATTTCTAATGAAGATTAATTGTTAAAGGTTGCTATTTTAGAACAGAGAAGTTGCAAAGTGGTGTTCTGAAATGTCAAAAAAGAAAAGTAATGGCAGTCTCAAAATCCACATCTCTATTTTTTTCTCCTCACCAGAAGTATGCACTGACTTCAAGCCTATATTGTGTATAATTTCCATCCCTCTAATTTTTGGTTTGTTTATTTTTCAGATTTATTCCTTGTAAACAGCCATTCATTCCTCATATTTACACTATTTTTTCTGCCTTTATAAACACCCTTAACCATCCTTGAGGAAATCAAAGTCTGGAGGAGTCCATCTTAAAACAATTGATGTTTCTGTGTAATTAGAGATCAGAGCTATTTATAGAGCAGTGATGATCCAACTAGCAAATTATGCCTATTCCCAGCATACATGGATATTGTGTAAGGCTCTTTCTTTCCCTTCTCACCCGATTTCCAGGTTTCTACAGGTGAAGGAGACTCTTCCATAAAATAGTCAGTATCAAATAGGAATACATGCTTCTCACACTGGGAATAGCATTTCTTTGTCAGCCTCCATCAGACTGACTTATTAGTAAATCATTAGCAACAAGCAAATCTCCAGAGTTTGGAATTTCTTTCCAGTCATTCCAGACAAATATTTAAATGCGTTTGTTTTCATTACATTTCTCTGGGTTTATTCTTATGTATTTGGCCTGGAAATCAGACTGAGGATTTTGGAGTCTGAAACATCTGGATAGAGCCCACAAACTGATTTCAAAATAAATTAGTGGTGCCTGGTGGTTGTACTGGCATGATGTTTGAAAAATCCATCAGATTTAAGACCTTTTGGGGAAGAAAGCAGAAAAGTAGAATCATAGAATCACAGACTAGAAGGGAGCTTAAAGCTTGTCTCGTTCCACCCCTGCCATGGGCAGGGACACCTCCCACTATCCCAGGTTGCTCCAACCTGGCCTTGGACACTTCCAGGGATGGGGCAGCCACAGCTTCTCTGGGCACCCTGTGCCAGGGTCCCACCACCCTCACAGCCAGGAATTTCTTCCCAACATCCCATCTAACCCTGCCCTCTGTCAGTGCGAAGCCATTTCCTCTTGTCCTGTTACTTCAAGCCCTTGTCCAAAGTCCCTCTCCAACCTTCTTGTAGAAGGATAGAGCTTGTTTGTTCCAACAGGAGCTGCACAGACACACATTGTGCCCAGTTACCATTTTCCTCAGGGCTCACTTGCTCTCGTGCTCCTCCTCCAAGCAGCCCTTTTTACAGGTGGTGGGTTCTTGTGCATCAAGTGAGACCAAGGGCAGGAAAATCTAACCCAAATTTTCAAGCCCAGTAAATAGTTCAGGTTTTGAGAGTCTCTTTTGTTACAGCTTGTTCAGCTGCCTCTAGAGCCCTGCAGCAGAAAGGAGAACTTATGGCTTAAGAGGAGAAAAAGTCTTTCCCTGTGTGATTCTATTAATAAGTGCATCTATTTCCAGGCACACACACTTTTTATTGTTAGCAACTTGTTCTGACCTATATCAGGGACTCCAGCCAAGGATGGCTATCAACCAGGGCACACACCAACCCTCAAAGAGCAAACAGCTCCCTAAGCCACAATTTTCCAGCAGCTGGATTGTTGGAAAGAAGGCCAAGATTCCCACAAAAGCAAAGCAAATACTGCCTTACAGAAACTGTGCCTTGAGGGGAAACTTGAACTGCTGCAAGTCACTCCAGCCACTGGGCTCAAGGCAGTGGAGGAAAAATTCCCCGTGGAGGAAAAAAAGAAAAATAAAAATTGGTTGGCTCCTTTACTACACAAACAGACACAAAAGCACAAACATGTGCAGCACCGCCTTTTCTAAAAGTGCATTATTATTAACTGGAAACAGCAGCCAGATCCATCATGTTCAGCATGCCCCACATCACTGCTTCACTAAACACCACAGATTATTTCCCTGTAATTGCCTTCCTGAGCTGTCTAGCAGCCTCGATTCATTTCCATTAAGACTCGGGAGGATGAGATCATTTAGTATTCCCACATCCCCCATTTTATTTTTTCCCCTATTTCTGTAAATTCGGCATTTAAGTGCGCACTGCCACCCCCTCTGTCACTGAAGTTAAAGTTTAGCACTTGGTGTTGCAGGCGAACAGCTGAAAAAATAGTGAAGTAACAACTGTAATTTTCACCACGTGTGTTTTCCTCCTTAACTTGAGAGGGAAATATATTTATGCCCTGCAAAATTCGACAGACAACAGTTTCACCTCTGTCACATCCCCTCACTTTGCACAGAACAACTTGGTGGAACAGACACAAGGAGTGAAAGGAAAGCAGAAGAAAGTCCTGTAGCCTGGTGCCATCCAAGAGCTGACACCAAACTGAGAAGTCATCTGCTGATTTTTTGCCTTTGGTAGCTGCAGAGTGTTAATTAAAACTATTCTGGCTGTAGATTAAGTTTCTGCACTCGGAAGTTATCATCAATGCCTCACCTGCCTTGAATGAGAACTGCACATCCTGTGATAAATGGAGTGAAGGCTTTGCCTGGTTTCACTAAGTGTCTGCAGCTTCCTTTGGAGGATTTATTCCTCAGCAGAGTCTGTGCCATCTCCTGTGCTGCCACTGAACACAGAGTGTGGTCCTCCAGTGTGAAACAGCCTCCAACTGCTCGTGGCAACATGAACACTCGGGTGAGTTCGGATGAGATTGGATCATCTCCTCATAGAAAAACAGATAGTGAACAACCCTTCCATCAGACATGAACAAATCCTTGAACTCCTGCCAGTCTGGAAGGACTGCTAATGTCTCTATTGCAGTGCTGGCTTTGTCTCACCAATGCTCTGCTTTTGAGAACAGGATCCAAAATGCCATGTTGCCATTTCTGTTCTTTTTCCTGATTTTCTGCACATCAGTTTTTTAATTCTGATTTTTTTTTTCTTCTGATAACTGGTAATCTCATAGAGGAGTTATCAGCTATTTCAAATCTTTCCTGTTCTGGCAATTACTACACTTTGATGCAGCAATCTTTTGATGTTGCTACAACCTCATTTTTTCATTAATTTCCCATGTCACTGCTGTCAGAGTCTGACCTAATCTGACCTCATGCTCCCCCAAAATGTTGAGTGACAGACAGGAGCCTATAAAGGTTTGGACAGGGCTTTTCATCCTCATTCCCTTGCTTGGCTGTGTAAGTTCCAGGTAAAACTTGGACCCACACAGCCTGTGCTCATCTAAGCTCTGCCACACTGTGAGCCAGCTGATCAGATCCAGAGTAAAAGCCCACTTAAAAGCTGCTGAGGAAGCTCAGAGCACAATTCAGTGCAGAAAGGTGTATTCCACATTGACAGCTCCATGGGAACATGGAAAGCAAAATAAAAAGTAACAATTTATACACGATGGGTATATAAAACAACATAGAACAGGAAAGATGATTAGGAAGAAGGACATCTCATAAAATAGAGTGATATCTTTCATGTTATCTTTCAAGTCCTGATCTCCTAAAGCAGCTCTGGGGTTTTTTGCACCATCTGTGGTTTTTGCACCATTTATTGCACCATTACTGGGCTCCCACTCAGCTCTGCTGTGTCACTGAGGTTGGGAGCATCACCCAGGCCCTGCTCTTCCACTGTCTGCACTAACAAGATCTCAGCCCCAGTGAGGAAAAGCAGGAGAAATGGGAAACAGGGGTTCCTGGGCTCTAGAAAGAATTATGCACAATTTGCCTCCAAAAATAATTAAATGAGAATAAATGGCCTTATGCAACACTTGGCCAGCTCCTAATTTCAGTTTCAGTGGCACATAATGATTTACACGAGCTCGATGTCTATCACTATATACATATATTAAGATCTGACAGAATTACCAGTTTGCCAGTGCTAAAATACTCTGGGGATGAGGAGGAATTCAGATAAAATATAACTAAAACATTGAGCTAAGCTGCCTCAAACTGCCTCTCTGAACCTCCAGAATGGAAGGCTTTGCTCCAAGCACAGAGCTGCACATTATTTGGGGAGCAGCTCAGTGAAGCATCCCTGAGATCTCCTTGGAATCAAACCACTAACAATGGCATGAGGGATTTATTTAACCAGGAGCCAGGGGCTACTTTCTGTACTGAGAGGGGCATCATTCTCTGAACTCAAAGAATGGAGGAAAGAAAAGAGGGACATCATTTCCCATGGATAGGTGTGAAGGAGACAGGACAGGACAGAGACAGGACCAGGCATGTCAATGGGTGTCAATATGTGTATCAATGAGAGAAAAGCATGACTTGCTTCATATGGGGTTAAACAGACTCAGGAGCTGCAGGAGACTAAAAAGCTGGAAAAGGTTGCCTGTGCCTCAGCCCCATGGACTCCAGGGAAAGTTTGAACATGACCAGCATGTCACTGAGACAGTGATGCTGCTCAGGGTCAGCCAAAGAGCTCTGAGAGCCACAAATGAGCTTCCTCTCTCTGGGGAACCTGGAGGCTTCTGAGGTTATTTTAAATGTTTGCCTGCAGATAGCTCCTGTCAATGCAGGCTGCAGTGGGACTGTGCAGCTTAGCTGCCTTCCCTGCCCAGGTCAGGGCACAGAGTCATCCACACCTGAGGCTGGAAATGGGAGCAGACCCAGGGGAAGGTGCACCTTGCTTTCGTGGGGTCTCTCAGCCACACAATCTCACACTCCTCCAGAGCACTGGGTGTTGCCACCCATGTCTGACCCCCAGAACTATCCCATCCACCCTTCCCCACAGCTCATGAAATTCTGGGGTGTGTTCCTAGAATGAGCAGCCCACAGGACCAAGAGTCCCAAATTCAGTGTCAGTCTGACTCATCTAATGACTAAAAAGGAGGACACATTTCCACTGCATAAAACACTTTATTTATTTTTTTAAGGCCATCAATAAGCCCCTGATTATAAAGATCCCTTCCTTGCCCCTGTTCAGATCTGTGTCAGCCTGGTAACATCACTGAGAGGAACAGATAAGTTTTACTAGTCCTTCAGGGTTATTATGCCAAATGAGGAATTACAACATATTCACTCACAAACAGCTGTTAATGTTTAATTTTTTATGTAAAATGCTCTGGAAATAAAGATGCAATATGCTGAGCAGCTGTTAATGCTCTGTTTTGCCTGTGCACTGACTGCAGTGTAAAGGGCAATGCTTATCTGCAGCATCACCCTTGCCACACTGGACTGAACACTGCAGCACAGGGTGAGGGCTCAGCTAAAGCCTCGTTCGTACCAGCTCCAGCTCCTGGGTTTGCACAGCATCCTGGAGCCTGGGCTCCTGTTGCAAAGCAAATTCAAACTTAAATCTGCCATCAAAAAGAAGAAAAAAACCTCATTTCTGGGTAGGGAATGCTTTTTTCCTTCTTTTGTTTCTGCACATCAAAAAGAGTTGGAGTTTGTGTCCCATATCATAGGAAGCCAAACTGTTTTTTCTGCTTACCTGCGTGTTGTCTGACTTCTTCTGATTTCAATTCACAACTTTCAAGGTGAGGGCCAACAGCCAAATGAAGCTGGACCTTGCCAGTGGTTGCCAGGCACAATGGACTTTCACTTATTCCTTTAACAGTACATATGAAATCAAACTACCAAACAGATGAGAAGCAAATTACAGGTCTCAAGAGGTTAAAGAAAGTGAATTAGTCACCCTTTGAAATATGGAGGCCAAAGCAAACAAGAATAGATGGGGTTTGATGTCAGGAGGAGAAGCTGGCAGTCGAGCTCAAACTCTAATAGCTCCTTCTCAGCAGCAGGCTCAGCCTGGCTTTCATCTCCCAAGGTCTGGAACAGCTCTGTGCTTCAAAAAAAGTTTGCTCAGGGAATCCATGTATTAGAGCTGGAATTAGGAAACTTAAATTGGAGGAGAAGGTGCTGACGCCCTTTCACTAAGAAGTGACTCCTCTTACTCTTGACTTGACACTATTTGAGCACACCCTATCTCAAAGTACTTGGCAAACAGACTAATTAAGCCTCCAGTAAATAAACCTGTAGGGAAGTTCATCAAACCAAGGCACAGAGCCACAAAGTGGTTTATGCAGGGCTGTGGCTAAGGCTGGTCCCCAAATCCATTCCCTGCACACCACTAGACAGTGCTTTTTTTCATGAGCACTGCCACCACCTCTTCCTTTTGAACCACAAAGCTCAGCCAGCCCATAAAACTGAATAAAACAGGTCACTTAACACACAAGCACTCTGGACAACTTCCTGCTGGGTTTCTTCAACTAAGAGAGCAGAGTTTGGCTTTAATGCCTCAGGGCAAATGTCTTTGAGCTTGTGCATGTGCGTGTGCGTGACACCGAATAAATGTGATCAGATTTGGTGTGACAAAATTATCAGGGGAACATTTGCATTCCGTTTCTGCAGCAGGCTGCACGGGGCAAAGCAGAGAGGGAACATGTTTGGGGTGTCAGGCAGCAGCACAGCACAATTAATGGAAAGAGACGTGTGAGCTGGAGAATAATCATGTTCATTAACAGAGACATCCCAAAGTAACGTGGACAGTGCCTTCTCACCAAGGGCAACTCGTGTGTCTGGAGCTCTTCGGACCTGAGCTGCTGCTGGGGGGAGGCTTGGGGCAGTTGGAATGTTGTGGATTTGTACTGACATCCCTTTCCTGTGCAGTGCCCCCATCTCTGGCTCACCAGACAGCACCTCCAAGATGCTGCTGCCACAGAGGCTGAGGAGCCCATGGGCACAGGAGGCTGCAGGACAGTGCTGAGCATCATGAAGAGCCTTTTCCTTCCCTGTGCCCACTCCAGACCAGCACAGCAGCAAAGGACCTGCAGCCTATTTATTCTCTGAGCACTTCAAATGCACCTGGGAGTCAGAATAACAGATTTAACTCCCTTGTGAGCAGACACTCACTGAGATTAAGGGTGATTATTTTAGGATGTGATGTGCTCTAATGGTTCTAGGAAATTTTAAGTCTACTGCCTTTCTCCTTCCACTTTTGTACCCAATTATATGACTGGGGAGAGTGGTTGATATTATACCCAAGAGATTTTCTGAATGGAGAAAAGCTGGACAATTAATTCATCCTGCACATCCCTACATTGACTAGTTCATGGTGTAAGAGCTCTCTTTAAGGAAAAACTCTCAGACCTCAAAACCTGAGCATTTTGTATAAGTGTGTGCACGTCTGTGTTAGAGGCTTCTTCATCTTCAGCCACTTCTTCCTTTTTATTTATTCCTATAAATACAGTGGGATTTGGCAGGGAGAACTGCGCGGGTGGAACTGAGTAATGGCTCTCAGGGTTTCTATAAATTAAGAACACCCAACTTGACAATGTATACGTCGTCTTTATCAATTCACTCCCCAAGCCCATGTCAAGCCTTCAGCAATAAACTTCCTCTCCGTTTCACACCTAATCATGTGTAGCATAAATCCCACAGATCACAGCCCGCTCACAGGGCTGAGGAAGGATCAGCCTGGGGTGTTTATCCTCAGATGTGATCAAGCTGAGACAACTTTTCTCCCCTGCTCACTCTTCACCACAGCAAAGGAACCTTGATGAGGTGAATAATCAGGGTTTGGCTTATTTTCTAATTCAAATGCAAAGCAGCTGGACGTGCCCATTTGCTATGCTGCCCATCACCTCTTCTCTTTCTGCTTCCTTGTAAACAAGCTGCAGGTGAATAGTGCAGCTCAGCACTTTCCAGACTTGATCCCGCTATTTTTAAATACAGCACAAATGTGATTAGCACATCAGCCTGATTATCTCCAAAAGGATTCAAGAAGAAGACTGCCAGACAGCTTCAAGTCTCTGGAAATCCTATTAAGGTTAAAGAAAGCGTTCACAGGAAGGAGTGGCAATGCAGAGGGTATTCCTGTAGTTGAGGAGAGGTGTGGAAAGGGAAAAGCTGCACCTTCACACTCTGCCTCTTCGTGTCACCCCAGCAGCACAAGTTATCACAGACAATTGTTAAATCTGCCCTTTCCTTGATGACAAAGGTAAATATTGTACTAGAAACCCACTGAAGTGCCCTCTTTTGGCCTCATGTGACACACTTTGTCCTTTGCTCATAAATTGCATTTCTCACATGTTGCTGACTTCCTTTCTGCTCTTGTAGACAGTTTTCCAGCCTTTCAGACAGCTGATAGCCCAGGCAGTGCTGCTGCTCTCAGCCAGGCTGGACAGGCAGGCAGGCACACGTGTGCCTTGTGAGAGCACACCCCAATACTTCCAGAGCTATTTGGGGTTGTAGAGGCCTGAAATATGTCTTTTTTGGATTCAGTGGACTGACTCTGCAAACGCAGCACAGCATCTGCATTTCCATCTGGGAAACAGGGAAGAAATCTGGACAGACATATGGAAGTCACTGTTTTTTAGATTTCCAACACTGATGGATAAGCATCTGAATATTTAACAGTGGTCTACTTAGCTCAAAGAATCAACTGAGTTTGCTCTTTGTTGGATAAAAGGACAAGTATTTCCACCAAAATCCCATTGATGAAGACTTAGGGCTCGTGTGAGTCTAGAAGAGCTGCACTCCCTGTTGGGAGGCCACACATTGCTCGTGGGACTCACTGGGTTGCCTTGATTCAGCTGTGTAGGAGCCTGGGGCAAGATATTCAGCATGAAAACTAAGAGTTCTTTACTTACACTTTGGTCTAAAAAATCAGCCCCAAGTGTTGACAGAGGTGTGAAAATAGGGATGTTCCCTCTACTACATAAGCAAGATCTATTTTAAAACTAGTTCCTTTTCACAGGCCTTGATAAAAGGTTGTTGCTTGTCCTTTTTTTGCTCCATCTGCTTTCATATGCTTTTTCTTTATAAGTCCACGTTAATCCATCTTGCTGTTAACCAAGTGTGGCCATATGCACACACATATACACATATATGTGTAGACACATATATATATATATGTCTATATCTGTGCACCCCCGTGCAATTTCTTCACATCCTTAGAACCTCCTGGAAAATTCCCCATAAGGCATTAAAAGGCAGATACCTCCAGGAAGGCTAATAAATCATTCTAAGTATGATGTTTGTAGGAGAAGACATTCTGGAGATGATAAAAAAAGCCCTTTTTCAAAATGTCAATGAATCCACAGAAATGGTGAGTGGCTTTTCAGATGTCTGCCCACTTATTAGAGACGTGCAAGGCCAGGTACCTAAAATATTCAGCTAGAAAACGTTAGAGTATAAATGACTGTAGCCTTTCCAAGCCTATATAAAGGCAGGCAGGGATCAGAAATGACTGGGGGGGGGGAATGAATCTCCCACAAGCCTATATTTCAGAAACCAGCGTTCGACTTGTTCCTGAGAATGGCAGGAAGGACAGCACAGAGAGGTTATTGCTCCTGAGAAATCCTCTTTGAATACACAGGACAACATTACTGGGCAAAGGAATGACCACCAGCTCTGTGTGTTACTCAGGAAAATGTTTGTATCCGTTTCTACATATCCATTTATTTCTGTTACATGGATTAACACTTGGGAGAAAAGTCACCCAAGCCAAGAGCTTGGTGTGTCTATTGGAACTTGTAAAAACCCAGTATCTCTCCTGTGCTTATACATGGGAGACAGAAGAAATGCTAAATGTAAACACAAATCTAATGTCTAATTGCAGAAATGTGATGATTACTAGACTGGGTAATATATTCATTATGTCCCTGCTTTTGAGTATTACAGGGAATAGAACACCCACTTCCCTCCCCACCACTACAATCACAGGGCATTTTATAATAGCATCCTACCTCTTTTTCTTTGTGATTGGTAGAGTAACTATTTGGAAGTGAAACTCCTGCAACCTTTTATTAAAGAAGATGGGAAGCCACAAAGGTGGTGGTATATATGGCATTTTAAAGAATATAGTGCGATAGTCACACTATTGTGTATTAGAAAGCACTGAAAAATGTTCACCCAACTTGATATTTTGGTGGCATGAGCATTCAAATACTTCTTTTTGGGAAGGAGATATGGGCTAATGGATCAGCTAGTGAGCTCTTCCTGGGAGCTGAGGGGTCAATTTTTAAATCAGAATAGTTTTAGATCCTAAAAACATGGGTTAGTTTTGTAAGACAATTGAAATATTCACAGTTCTTTTCTAATATGCCCAGGGCCTGATCCTTCTCCCACATGCAGCACTGATTTCAGTGAATTTATGCCTCATTCATATCAGTGCAAATGAAGAGAAATTCCAGCTGCAAATTTCTGTATATTAACCTCCCTTCCACAAGGTATTTAAGCAGAATTTTGAATCAACCCCTGTTCAGCAAAGACTAATGCAGATCCTGGGCTTTCAGGAAAGAAATGTGCTTAAAAGCTTTGCTTAATAAGAATGAACTACAAGTCAGGGCTTTAGTTTAGTGCCTGAACCTTTCTTGATGAACCTTGCTACAGAGGAAAGTCATTATTGCAAAAAGAAAGTATCAGTGGTGTGAAGCCAGACTTATCTTGAGCCTGCAGGGAAGTTTATTACTTGGCTGCAGCATCTAAGTCAGAAAATGTTTGCTACTGATACCCATCTACCAATTGCAAAAAGAAAGAATAAAAAAAGGAAACTAAACACCAAAAAACTAAACTAAACTAAATGGACTAAATGACTTTTAAGGGTCCCTTCAAACACATACTATTTATATTCTATAATTCTATAAATATTAGATTGTATTTTTAGCATTACCCTACTTACATCTGCAAAAACTGCAAATCTGTCTGTTCTCTGAGGGGACAGTTCTCACTGAACATGGACAGCAGGAATGTGCCCATGTGAGCTCCAGAGCCTCCAAACCTCCAACAAACCCCTCTACAAGCACACCCAGCTTTTGGACAGCCAAAATGTACTTGTGAATGCTACAGATGTAGTTTAAAAAGCCAACTAGAAATGTTTTTTCACTGCGTTTCCCATTAAGGGCCTGTTGACTGTAATTAAAATAATTCATATTTTGCAAAGGCAGTTTATACTGCTCTTCCCTCCACGTAGGGCCACGAAGTGCAGGAGCAATTAGTGAGAGAGAGAAGTGATAGAAGTTATGGCTTCCAAAGGTCAGAGACAGGTTTTCTTGCTCACAGCAGCTGCATAAAGCATCAGATCTGAAAGGTGATAAAACCTGTACAAAGGGTTCAGTTTTGTAGGAGTCAGGTTGGACCCAATATTATATATATATTCAATATTCTATACAACACCCAGTCCTTGGTTCTAAACAATATCCACTTCTGGTTCCCTGGGAACAGCAAACTGGAGGATGAGGTCTGGGAAAAGTCATGTTGCTCCAATACAGGTCAGCACAGCACAGGGTGGGGGGATTTCTTTTGGCCCCAGCTTAGGCAAGAGGTTTCTCCGATGCAGTCTGCCAAAAACACACCAGAAAAATAGCTATAAATGCACACATACAGGGGTTTTTTTAAGAATAAAAACTTCCTAAACTAAATTTGTTGCACTGATTAGGGGTTAGAAAGATTATCAGGTTATAGGTTATGAGATAAAAAGTTCTACTATTCTACTCCTCTTCCCCTTGTTCTGTGAGCACAACAGCAGGGAAAATCAGCTTGAAAAGTCTGGCTTTTCTTGTGTTTTCATTTATTTTTACTTGAACCAAAGTTTTCCCCATTCGAATCTCAATTTCCTGTCTCCTCCTGCAATTGGGGTCACCACAGTAGGGGTGGAGGCAGCGTGTGTCTGGTTACACACAACAGACTCCAGCCCGGCACAAGTAAAAGCAAGTGCTCACCACATAACTGTAATTGTTAGTGCCGAAATGTACCGACCTAAATGGAATTTCACCTTGGGAGTTTGGGCTGAATTGAGTCTAAACAGAGGTGAAATTCCCCAGGCATATGGTGAGTCCCCTGGCTGGCGGAGTCGGAGCCCTGCAGCACTTCATCAGGCCTCGGGAGCTCCCCATTAGCTCCACAGAGAGCCGGGAGCAGGGAGAGGAGAACAGCTGTAAGTGTCTCTTAATGCCAGTGGGGAGCTGGAGAGTGCTGAACTGCTGCATGTTTAATGGAAAAGAGGGATACAGCTCCACCGAATTAGTTTAGGCCGCTGAAGTCTGTTTGTTTCAATTATCGCCGGTACAGTCAAGTCCCCTGAAAGACTCCATTAGCTCCCAACTTGTTCTTTTACACACAGGCACCTTTTCTAATACCTTTTGCTTTAATGAAGCTGCTTTTTTTATAGCTCACACTGGAGCAGATACCAAAAAGAGAGCGGGAGCACTTAAAAATAAATGGGTCAAATGTGTCCCTGGTGTAACGCAATGGGATGTATTGATAGTTTGTTTAGATCTAAGCTGTTGGGAAAGTGAAACAGTGGGAAAAAAGGGAAAAGAACAAAGAACTGAAACTGAATAAAGGCCTGCCTTGCCTCTTTTCCTGGTTTCCCTTCAACAGGTTGGTACATGGTGTTTCTGCTTTACAGTGAGGCTTTGTGGATAAGGAATCACATCCATAATTTTCTACTTGCTAATGCTATTTACAAAACCCTTCCAGGGAAAGGGTAAAATTCCCACCTGGTGCCTCCATTCATACCTGCACTTGAGTAGCTGGGAAAAAAAATAGTCTCCAAAGAGGAGCATAGTTTTCTTTTTCTTTTCTCTCACTGTTGCTACTGCATAGGGAAAGGTTTGAATTTGTTTAAAATGCCCAGGATTGCAGCTCAATTAAAGTTAAAAAACCATCAAATAAAGGCAATAAGGCAGAGTTCTGGTCTCTTTGTGCTCATGACAGTTCTCCAGCACGCTGGTCTCTGCCCTGGGGAGGAGGGAACTGTGAGAGCAGCCTGTAAGGCAGCAGAAGAGGGGATGGTGCTGCAGGAGTGTGGTTCAGACAGTGACAGCAGCACGAGCATCCCAGCAATCTTGGCTCCTGCCAGCACTAACAGACAAGGAAGAGAGGTTCTCACTGAAACTGGATGGGAATTCTTTTCTTTTAGGATAGTGAATCTCATTATACACAATCTGCTTGCAAGCCCACAGCCAGCTCTGCTTGGTGATTTTCTGGTAGGAAATGCAGTCATATTTCAAGGCTGAATTTCTCCACACTCATTTTCCAGCCTTCTTGTTAGGCTCTATTTTGCAAGGTCAAAAGGCCCTTGACTCTCAGGACTCCTCTCCATGTAGATATTCTTAAAATCAATGGCAAAGTCTCCTCTCCATCTTTTAATAAGATAATGAATAGAGTTCTCAGTGCTTCAGGTCATGTAACTCATTTCCATCCCCTAAATCATTTTCAAAGACTTCCTTTGAGGTCTTTATCAAATCTTGTAGTCACTCCCGAAGAGGCAGAGTCAGAAGTGGATGCAAGTTTCCAGCAGCCACCTCTCAGTCCTTGGGACAGAAGTGGAGTTATTCCCCTAATTCCGCCTTTCCATGCACACCCAGAGCTGAGAGTTCCCTCTGTGGCTGTTGCCCACAATGACCCTCCAGTCTATCCCAGTACCATCATCTTCTGAGACAGAATCTCCCATTCTGTGGTTCCATCAGCAATTTTCCTTTCCAGGAGCTTCAGCTGACTGTATTTAACTCCAGGTGTTGGGACTGGCCCCTGCACTCAACAATGGTGAGGCTGCACCTCAAAATCTGCCCTCAGGATTCTCCCTACATCAATTTACCCCTGTGATGAACCACCAGAGTTTGCAGCCTGGACTATTCGGGCAAACCAGAACTGATTGCAAGTTTCTTCATCATAATTGTTCCTGCACAAATAGTTGAGATCTTCACAGGAACCAGCAGCCTGGGAGAGGTGTGGGCAGCCAGAGCTGCCACAGGTATCTCATGCCAGGCCTTCCCTGCTGCTCATCCAGCACAAAGTTTTCCTGAGACTGAAGGCAGAGTGAAGAGGAGCTCAGTGGTAGGAGTGGATGTGCATGAAAGCTGAAAGCAGAAAGCTTATGGCAATTATTGATCTCTCCTTTCTAACTCAAAATGAGGAGCCTTTAGTGCATGGGGCTCTCAGTGCCTTGAGGGCTGGAGGAAGAGAAAGTGCACCATAAACCAATACAAACACTGGGACAGCAAGTCTGATGGGAATTTTAGCAAATACTTCCCTTTTTTAGAGATCTTTTTTAAGGAGAATTGAAGAATAATCTTGTCCTTCAGAGGAGATATATTCCACTGAATAGAGTATTTTTTACAATAGCTGATGCCCCTGCCAGCCCACAGGAAATCAAACTGAGTGATTAGAAGAGCCTGAAAACTGTTGCTGGAAGTGAAAAAGGACGTGGAGCAAGGACAGCTATTTTTAAGCTATGCAGCAGTGGTGCCTGCTGATTCAACAGCACCAAAGTTATAATTTCTTGTTGATCACATAGTTGCTTTTTATTTTCTTTTCAAGCCCATTGCCAAACTTGCAATCCGTGCCCTGTGAATCACTGTAGTGGCTACCAAAGAGAAAGAAGGGACCAGTTTAAGACAAAATTTAACTATTCACACTTGAACTCCTGAGACTTGCACCTGAGTGCAAATTGTGTTTGCAGATCTTAACAA
This sequence comes from Calyptomena viridis, assembly GCA_013390005.1. NCBI lineage: Eukaryota > Metazoa > Chordata > Aves > Passeriformes > Eurylaimidae > Calyptomena > Calyptomena viridis. Next base: position 1,636,278 of record WEIV01021285.1, read on the forward strand.
TTAATGAAAGGAAGTCTTAGATGAGACCAGCAGGAAAGACCAGATGATTTTGGATTTATAAGGTATCTAGAGAAGGAGTGAGTATATATGTGAGCACTAGTTAATGGCAATGCATGCCAGGCATTCCTTGGATGGCAGAGCCAAGAGTTTCTGTTTATCACCCCAGATCCTCCAGCCAAGCCCAGTGGCCAAGGAAGGACCTGAAAACACGTTTCAGGAGGTGATAAAAGTTTAAAAGGAGGGGGAGGCAAAAGAAGATATATCCATTGGTGCTAAATGGAATAAAGAATTATATACAAACAGCACAAACCTGCAGCAGCCGCAGCCAAGAAAACAAATCAACCACTTATTACTTCTCCTTCAGTGTTTTTAAATATTTATGGCACGCCATCAATAACCAAGTTAATTGTGAATGGCTGATGGTGTATTTGCAAAGGCTTCTTTCACCTGCAAGCAGCTGAACTGCTGTGAAAGGGACTTTTCATCAATGACAATAATTATATGGCCCTTTAACAGCTCTTTGTGTGCCTTATGGCAGAATCCTGTGCAGCTACTCGTGCAGGGATTTGCAAGGTATTATTGATGAGTGGAGCCAAGGAATATTGAGGGAGTGGGAAGAACATAGTTCTGTGTGTGTCTTCTTACAGGGTGAGTATCTTCTTGGAGAAAGAAACCAACCCCATTTTGACAGGCAGGGACTTGTGAACATCCACAGCTGAGTAAACAGTCCCTGCCATTTAAGAAGGTAGAAATTAATCCAGAGTGACCTCATTACTGTGTGTAGTGCCTTGCTTAACTGAGTATTTAAATAAAAATAAACAAAGAACCAAACTCAACTTGTGCAGTGACCCAGTGTCAGAAATGAAGAATTTCTCTCCAGACTGATTTAATCATATCAGAAAGATGGATGCCAGGATTCATTACTGTGAGAATATGTTTATTGTTTAATCACATTATCTGACAGCTTTCAGCCAGGCTGAGACAGGCTTATGTGACACCGAGCACAGTGGGATCACAGGAGCTGCCTCCCAGCTGCTGCTGCATCCTGTGCTTCATTTTGGGATGGCCCTGCACTCCCCTTGTGAGGCTGAGCACCTGCAAGTTGCCCCACACCTCCCTTTATTGCTACTCTGGCTGCTATATTTGACCTTTTCCTTCCAGTTCTCTGCTCTGTGTGGACACAGCCTTTTTGCCCAGGTGGACAGAAACAGGGCATCATCAAACAGATATCACAGTTCCTGATCCCTCATCTTTATGTGAAATTCCATTACTTTCTGAAGATGAAATCCAAAGTAGTTTTTATTTTTACCGATTCACAACTTTTCCAGCCTAACCCCCAGGTTTGCCAGATTTCCTTCAGTCAAAATAAGAGCTTGGGAAAAAAAATGTGCTGAACTATTTTTGAAACATTTTCCATTTTGGAGCCATTCAACACATTTTTGTGTTCTGCTCAGCTCTGATGAGAAACACAGTGAACAAAGCAAGCTCATGCTTTGGTCAGCTCTTTTCCCTGCGTGTGGCACGTTCTAAGAATCAGAGAATCGTGGAATGGCCTGGGTTGGGAGGGACCTTAAAGACCCCCTGGTTCCAACCCCCTGCCATGGGCAGGGACACCTCGCACTATCCCAGGTTGCTCCAACCTGGCCTTGGACACTTCCAGGGATGGGGCAGCCACAGCTTCTCTGGGCAACCTGTGCCAGGGCCTCCCCACCCTCACAGGGAAGGATTTCTTACTGAGAATATTCCAGAGAAGCTGTCAAGTGTTGGGTCCTGTTCCCAGGCAGCTGGAGAGCTGTGCCCCACCAGTAATTCCTGTAGCTGGTGTGCAGAACGTGCAGAACTCTCCTACAGACCCTGCTCAACAAAGCTGTAAATACACAACGTGTCCTACAAGCCTCAAGCTTGTAACTCCTGTTAGAGCTACAACACATCTTTCACAAAGACATTTAGCCTCAATCCAAGGATTTCAAATGATGGAGAATCCACCTTGCCGTTGGGTAATTTATTTCAGTGGTTAATTTCTCTCTACTAAAAATGTGCACCGTATTTCTAGTCTGCATTTCTCCAGCAACTGCTCTATTGCAAGTTATAAAATGAGTTCAAATGCATTGTGGTGCAGGACTTTGGAAGTTAATTAATAGTGTTTGGGTAGCCAGGCAGTGGAGACATGTTCAATAAAGCTGACATTTATGTATCACTATCAATTCACAAAGATGAAACACACTGAATTCACTTGCAAAGCAACAGGCTTGTAGATTTTTGGACATGTTCGTAGAATTTCAATAAAGTCATAATGAATAATCTACTTAATTTCCACTAAAACCTGCTCTCTATAATGTAAGGCTAGAACAGTTTTATTTCTCATAATTTAAGGGAAAATATTCACTCTGAAGTGCCTTGCAAGCCTCAGCTGAAAAACATTTGTTTTACCATTTTAATTTTTTTCTCCATGATTTATAAATGCTGCTCTTTCCCTAGAGATGGGAATGAGGTTTGGATTTCTGACATTGATTGATTCAAGGGGAAAAAGTATGTAACATTTGATCTGACAAGGCAAGCACATGCAATCCTTAGACAGATGTACCAGTGAGAGAAGCAATATTTTGAGCCTTGAACAGAGTTCTGCTCAGATGTTATCTAAGTCCAGATTCTGCAGGAAATTATTGTGAATATGCAAAGAGAAATAATGTACTGGGAGAAAATGTCTTCTCCAATGTTGCACAAACTGAGTAGCTCTGGCCAACTCATTTATTGCAATTCTCGAGATTCACACCCTGTCTAAAGTGAGTGGACAGGACTTTTGAGTGGCTTCCACATCAGTGAGACCAGCAAATCTAAGGCACTTCCTGAAAAGTGCTAAGACACATAAACTTTCCTGTTATCACTGTAAAAACAAATCTCTTCTTCCCCTTACCAACATCCAGCCAACAGAAAAAAAGCAAGATTTAAAGGGATTTCACATTCCCAGAAAAAATAACTCACACATCACAGCTGCTGGTTGCCAAACTGAGGTGACCACTAAGAGCCATGAACTGGTTGTGCCTATCCCATGAAGAATGATGGGAGATATTGGCATTAAGATCAACATAAAGCTTCAAACTCAAATCAGTTTTGAAAACTTAATATTTTTAAACTTTCTTAGTTCGGGTCTTTTCAAATATTTCAGTTCAATTTAATTTGAATCTTCAGTTCACTTCATTCCTCTGGTTTGTTTTGCTTTTTTAACCATATTATTATTACATTTAATGAATAAAACCAAGCTATTTTATGCTGGAAAAAAAAAACAATAACCAAAGTCTAGAAATTCACACTTGGATTATAAAAAAAAAAATTAAATCAATACCAATTTTTCCTGTGAATGATTTCATTCACTTTTTGTGAACTGAGACATTCCAAATGAAATGGAATTTTGTTCAAAGAATTCTCAACCAGCTCCAGCAAATATATATTCTTGTGTTTGAAAATCCTCCTTGTCTCTCTCTACAAGTACCTGTTGTGTTTCAATGAGAACCTACTATCGTACCCAATAAATTCAATATACCTGTCTCCAAGTGTGGGAAAACTACAGCATAGCAACATGTATCCAAATAAAATGACTTCAACAAGCATTTCTCCTCAATTTTACTGGGAAAAACCTGGCAAGTCTTCCAAGGAGCTGACCCTGAAGCAAAACAGATGCACAGAGCCTTGCAACACCTACGTCTCCATTTCAAATGTTTTGCTTTTAGAAGAAGTGTAGGTGTCTAATGGAGCTTTAGAAAGCCACATTTTCCTTCAACTACACCCTCAAAGTAAATCAAGAGTGTCGAGTAAAGAGGAACTAATTCTATTTTGCTTGCTTTCAATAAGAAGGAGAATTGTCTCTCCTCCCCTTCTTGCCCCAGGCAAATGGTCTTGGCAGCAAATAATATTTTTTCATAAAACATAATTCAGAAGCAGCTCTCATTCATTCCAACAAATCCTGTTTAATCCCTGGATTTGTATCGTTTGCTGACTAGACTGAGAAATTTGGCTGCATCTAATCCTTCGGCTCGTGAAGAAAAATGGCTTATTTAAATATTTAGCTGCACTTTGTCAATAGCAGCAGGACGGGGGTGATGGATGACAGCAATTATGCTGGGTGCATCTCCATTAACATGCCACTTTTTGCAGGTATGGAGTCTGCCTCTTGTATAGTTTGTTTAATGATCAGGACTGAGAAGGAATTTTAATGACCCCTTAGCAGCTTGCGCTCACTTGAGGTTGGATATTATTTACTGACGTAGGAGTAGCTGGTGAGTTGGGATGATCAGAGCAGTGGATTAGACACATACTCTGCACTTCATGACTCTTCATGACACCCTAAATTGCAGCAGCTGAAACACACCAAGAGATAAGCAGAAATATCTGTTATATATCAGCCCTAAAAGCTTAAGTAGCTCCCAATGCTCTGCAGTGCAAGGGGTTACATTTTTAGTGCATCATGTGATGAAAGGATTCTGCACTTCTCACCAGAAATCTGTCAGTCATATACCTCTCTCAGAAACTATTTTTATAGGTTTATAGAGAGACAGAAAGACTAAAGGCTGAAATACCTCACTCACCTGTATTGGTACATGCCTTCAGCACCCCAGGTTTGGTCACAGCAGAAGGATTATTCAGGATGTCTTCATACAAATCTCATTTTCCTGGTTTTCCAGATGATGATGGAAGAGCCTTTATGGCCCAGACTCAGTCTGTGTCTGTCTGACAGACACCAGGTCTGGCTGGTACACTGATGATGGGGGCAAACACTCTTGGGTCCTCTGGGTGACAGAAGCAGCAAGTCAAGAATAAATCTGAAGCCACCCACTGCTTTTGACCCTTGGCATGACCATCACTTATAATAGAGAGGATCCAGTTGTATCTCACTGGCCACTGTAAAGGCAAATACTGTTCTTTTCCCCCAGACCCAAATCTCATCTCCTTTTGTCTGGGCCAGGGGTCCAGTTCTGCTACCATTCTCCACATACCATTTATAAGGTTTCTGCATGCAAAGTGAATGTATTTGGGTGTTACTTTTAGTTCTCTTTTTTACTTTTTCATGTGTACCTGTACACAGGCCTCACATGACCCATTCTCCTTTGGTCAGAGCAGTACCTAAGAAAGAAATATTTGTTCTGGATGGACTATTGCATTTTAATATAGCTCCGATATTCAAAATCTGCCTCCTCACAGATACAGGCTGGACCACCACAATTCTCATATCTCTTTATCCTGCTACAAGGTATTATTTGCATTGGAAAGGTCCCTGTACAGAACATGTGATGGGCAGGTTTAATCAGTCAGTCCACAGATCTGACCTCCATCCTCCACCTCAGCTTTCACTGCACAGAAATATGCAGAGGCCACCTTAAAAAATAATTAAAGACAGACCACACAAGGGATCCAAACAGCTCTGCCATCTATTAATGGGAATGATGGATGCTCTGTATTAACCTTGCTGCAGTTGCAGCCCCACACACAGGGAAAGAAGCAGCTGGGTGAGTGATTCAGTGAGGTTACCTCTTGCAAATTGTATTAATAATTCACTTTTCTGTGTGAACAAATCCCTCCCTCCCAGGCCAAAGGCTTGCACTAATTTCACGGGGCAAGGTTCAGACATCCATAGGCTCCTCCAGCCAAAGCTGAAGCAGAAAACCTGGAGGTTTGGAGCCACCCTTCCCTGGGCTTTGTGCAACATCCTGGTGCTGCCCAGCCTTTCTTGTGGGATGTAGTGACAGGACAAGGGGGAATGGCTTCAAACGGACAGTGAGTAGGTTTGGATTGGATATTAGGATGAAGTTGTTCCCTGTGAGGGTGGTGGGACCCTGGCACAGGTTGCCCAGAGAAGCTGTGGCTGCCCCATCCCTGGAAGTGTCCAAGGCCAGGTTGGAGCAACCTGGGATAGTGGAAGGTTCCTGCCCATGGCAGGGGATTGGAATGAGATGACCTTTAATGTCCCTTCCAACCCAAACCATTCTACGATGGCAGAAACCAAAGCTGTCTGTGGCCCTGGGGATCTGCAATCTGGTGACACCCTCTGGAGCTGGGACTCATCATCAGGAGCAAAGATCAACGTCTCAGCTTTGACAAGACCAAGTCTTAGTCACATCCAGTCCCTGGCACTCACACATGGAGTTTTTTCTTGCTTTGTTCACCACAGGCCAGAGTTTGAGGATAGAAGAGTAAATTAATTAATCATTTAATACAGACAGATCGATTAGTTTCACCTTTCACCACCTATAAATCATCTAAAACCAGGCCACCACATTCTGAGTTTTGTTTGTTACTCACAAGTATTTAAGCCTTTTCTGAAGCCCTCCTGGCACTCTCCACAGCAGGTACAGCTGCAGGTGGCACAGCAAACCCTCATGGCCAGTGGCACCCCAGGCTCCATCCACACAAACCAAAGGCTCTTCAGGTGAAAAGCTCCCCAGCACTGAGCAGTGACAATAACTATGCTAAAAGCAAAGGACAAACACAAAGTCTGGAGAAATTCTTAGCAGGATGGCTTTGGAATTTGGTTGTCTTGGGAAAGCAAAGACACTTCTTGGGTTCTCCTCTTGTGCTATGGGTTAAAATGAAGTTTTCCAGAGCCGAGAGCCTGTGCCGCCATTTAATTCACAAGCTTTTGGTCAAGGCAAGTTGGAAAACTTGCAGGACATCAGGAAAGGAGCAGGGAGTGGTATTTCTCACTGACATTGTTACCTCCACTGATTCCCCTCTGTGGCAGCTCTCTCATGTCTCACACATGAATTTCAGGGCCTGCTGTATTTAACCTTGTAGCTGCAAGGCCTCTATTCAGCTCTGCTCTTCTGATACAACTGCCGTAGGGTCCTATCTGGCTTTATCAAGTAGAATACAATCCCATGTACATCCCTGGGCAGAACTTGTCAGTCCCATGACTACGGGCATTTTCTCATGGCAGTGGCACTGCAGGTGCAGGTCTCCTGTGATTCAGCAGCAATCCAACAGGCTGCAAGGTTATGTCCAAAGGGATTTACAAGAAAATCCAAGTCTAATCTGTGTTCTTACAAAATTACTTTATGTTTGCTTATACCTCATTCCTTTCCTGACAGTGTTAATTTCTTTGTGTCGCTGGGCTGAGATGGGAAGGGAAAGAAGAGTGGAGAGATGATGAGGAAAGCAATCATAGGACCATGGAATATCCTGAGGTGGAAGGGACACACAAGGATCATCCAGTCCAACTCCTGGTCCTGCACAGGACACCCCGACAATACCACTATGTGCCTGGGAGCATTGTCCAAACACTCCTTGATCTCTGGCAGCTTTGGAGCCATGACCACTGCACTGTTCCCCCTCACTCTCTGAGTGAAAAACCTTTTCCTAATATCCAACCTAAACAACCAACAGGCTTTGAGAAATGTCCCAAACCCTGAGGAGAGAAAGAGTGATGAATTTCAAGATTGCCACTTTTTTTAAGCGTTTGTACTCCCTTGTTGAATGTCACCAACCTTTTTTCATGGCAACTTGAGAAGTGTTAAATTTCCTTGCCTTTTGCCTACCTACATAGTCCAATTTGGAGTTACCTGCTAACAGTAAGTTAATACACTACAGAGATTTCGTTTTCACTCCTGGAGCAGTCATTTGACAGCACATGAAGTGGGAGCTGAGCACAGCCAGACTGAGAAATCTGGCTGTCCACGTTAAACGGGGGTGGCAGAAGCAGGGAATATGGCAAGATCCAAAAGAAGGTGGTAATTACCTGAGATCAGAGATAACCAAAGCAGATTAGCCTCACACGAACCTATGCAATTACATTTTCTTGTCACACACACTGTGACTGCCCTGACTCGGGGTACACAGTTACTTTAAAGCCCAGATCTGGGGATTTAACTCTGAAGACAAAAGACATTGTGGCTTTAACTGGGAAGGGCTTAACATGACTGGAAACTGTAAATGTTATGGCTTCCCAGCAGTGCTGCAACCATCCCTGTGAACACAGAGCTGTGATACCAGCTGTGAGTGCCTGTGCTGGATGTAATTGCTTTTTTTCCTCCTGGTGTTCTTCATCAACCACCCAACAAACATATGAAGCAGACAAATTCAGCATATGAGAGAGGAAATCTTGCACAAGATTTGCTCCAGTTTCTCTCAGTGGTGATCTGCTACAAAGAGAAACAGCAACGACAGATTACAGGATGCAGAGGTAAGAAAGGACCATTTGCCTAAAATCCTGACTGAATCCAAAGTCACGGGGAAAAAGCTATGGGAGCCATTTGTCATTTTCCCTAAGGAACTTCAAGTCTGCTACACCTTAAGAAATGCTACCACCAGTTTGGAAACACGGGGACCAACACCTTAATCCAACTCCAAAGGAGTGCTGACAGCCAGGTTTACAGCTGCTGGCTGCCCATGCCTGGTGTAGCCTTTCTCACCTCTGGACCTTCAGCTCCTGCAGCTCCTTGGGCTGCCTTGTGGCTTCCCAGTGACCCCCCCAGTTCTGCTGCCTTCCATTTTCACCCTCCCCCCTTTGCTACATCCTTGTCTGTAGGTACATTTTTGCTCTCTTCCCTACACCCAATCTTCACCGGCATCCAGCTCCCACTCTGTTCACAAAACTGTGACATTAACAGCCCAGATTTCCGACAGGTTACACAACACAAATAAGAATCAAACCCAGTAAAATCTATCCCCTTTCCACAACACATAAAGCAGGCAGTGGCAGATCATAGAATCATAGGACATCCAGAGTTTTAAGGGATTTATGAGGATCAGCAAGTCCGACTCCTGGCCCTGCACAGACACCCCAACAATCCCACCCTGTCCCTGGTGTCCAAACCCTCTCTGAGCTCTGGCAGCCTTGGGGCTGTGCCCAAACCCTGGGAAGCCTGTTCAGTGCCCAACCATCCTCTGGGGGAAGAACCTTTTCCTGAGACCCAGCCTAAACCTCCCCAGCAGATGACTTTCTAAAGCTACACAGCATCAGGCAGAGGTTTTTCCTTCCCTCTATGGGTTTGAGTGACACAGGGAGTGAAGACAGAAACCTGAATGTTTCTGTTTATATAGTAAGGCAAATGTCAAAGCAGTGGAAGAAATTTTCACAGCCATGGGCCCTGAGGACAGAAATACAGAAAGCCTGCCAAGTGATGTGTTTCTTGTTTCTAGACATCAGCTTTCCCAGGCACTCTCTGGACCTGCCTGAGGAGTCCTTCCCCCCACCTCCTGGATGAATCTGTGACAGTGGAATTCTGAAATTCTTTACTTACTTTTGCCCAACTTTTGTTTATAGATCAAATCTGCATTGAAATATGAATGTTGTGGGCTTAGGAATTTACTTTCTACAGCTGATTGTTTGAAGGAAACTATACTTTCTTTCACTTCAATTCAAATGAAAGGGTTTTTTCAAAGGGGGGAAATTACATTGCCATCCATTGAAGATCTGTCATTCAGCAAAGAGTCCAATTCAGTGTCAGCTTCCCTGTTGGTTTGCAATAGAGGCTGAGACACTGTCATCCTGGAACCATTTACTTTGCACAATTCCATTGTAGAGAGGACCTGACCTTATTGAATTTGGCTCAGGACTTACAATATGAAAGAAAGTATAAGACAGTGGTTTAAAAGGGAACTTGGGAACTGCCAATTTATTATTCATTTGTTCAGATGAAAATACTAATGAGTCTTTTTTTCCAGAAAGCCTGATGGTTACTTATAGGTGCATTTAAAAGAGAGAGAGATGTTAAAAACAGAAGAACTTATTACCTTGTTGACACTACTCAGAAAATAACAACAAGTAAAAATGCCTGAAGCTCCTCAGCCAAACCACTTTCAGAAACAAGCATTAACATTACAAATACTGCAATGAGGACAGAAGAAGGATCTCACAGATGTGATATTTGTAATTTCAGCTGTGGTGTGAGTGTTGTTTATGAAGACATCAACAAATACATGCCAGAGGTCTAATATAGACCTTTTATTTTCATGTGGAAATAATAAAAAAAACTTGTTTGCTCTCCTTCTCTCTCTGACAGCTTCAAGGTGCCTTTTGAGCCAGTCGGTTATTTTTAATAAACAAACATTACTTTTTGTTACAAGAAGTTCTGAATGAAGCTCCATTCAGAATGATAAATAAACACAAGCATCCTCTCCTGGAATAATCAGCAGCAAACTTTAGCAACAACTGCTCTGATTGCCAACATTTTTAACAGCAAGAATAACCTTTGCAGCACTGGGTTGAATTCCTGGAGGCAGAAAGAGGTAACTATTTTAGAGCTACAGATGTGATAGAAACAAACACCAGAGCCAGAAATTATGTTCCTCTTTCCCCCTGATTCTGTAATGAATGTAAAATCTCAACCTCTCTCACTGCTTTAACACTTTCCAAGCACGGTCAAAGGTATCAGATGAGCTTTGAGGTCCCTTCCAACCCAAAAAGAGTCTGTGGTTCTATGAAAGAAAAAGGAAGAATAGCCAAGAAAAAAAAAGGTAAATACTGATTCTAACCATGGGGAAAGGCCCGTGCAGCCTTGAGGGACTTGTGACATATTGTCTGTGTAGAAAACCCTTGGGGAGGGCCAGTTAAGGATCTAATACTTACAGAAAGCCACTGTCAAGAAAAAGAATAATTTGGGTTTATATCAAGCCTTCTAGACCAAAACTATGGCAAAATAACTTGAGAGATGAGATGCAGTGTAATTTATGACTGAGGCAAGTCAGGGAGGTTTTACATGTGCAGCAGTACCTCTGACAGCAGGAGTGCTCTGCTGAGCAGGACACTGGATATAAAGGCAGGAGCGAGGCAATTTGTTCTACTCTCTTTGCCAAGGATGCTCCTCACAATGTGTCTTATCCTCCCTTAGGATCGAAGCAGGACCAGCAGGAACATGTACATGCACCTGTCCCACCTTGGGGCCGACTCAGCCACCTACTGCCAAAGGGGTGGAAGGATCAACAGTGCCCTGTCTTGGTCCTGCCCAAAGCCTAAGTGTCCCCCTGGGCAAGGATGTTCAACCCCTGAGAGTGCCCAGCATCACCCTGGGGAGCTCTGTGAGCTGCTGTTGGATGGCCCTGCTTAAAGTGACAGGGGAATCCTTTCCAAGAATGCTCTTTCAGGGGGGAATGGCTGCAGGCAGAATTACTTGTCTACATTTGTAGGGAGAAGCTACACATTCCCACTGGGCATGTTTTCCAGCGTGTGTTGCCTTCCCCAGCAGCAGACTGCATGACCTCCAGCTAACCTGCAATCCCAAATAACTGTGCTGGAAGCAAATCTGCCTGCAAACTCAGGCTGAGCAGCACGAAGCAGAGCTACATATGAATAAAACAAGCCCATTTGTTATCTTGTATTAAACCCTTGGTGATTTCAGCAGAGCTTGACTTGATATGGGGTTTCATCAAACCCAAAGTTCAGGGCAAACATGGCAGAAATATGTGCAAGGAAGCCTTGCAAGTCAGGATGATTGGCTCTGTCTCAGATGAGGAAAAATACACACCCTGTGTTCTGCACAGGAATGGATGTAAATTATTGTAAGAAAAACCTAGCAGCTTGTTTACAGTACATGTTACCTAAATTATGTCAATATTTCCCTCAATTTTTTCTTGTCAAGCCCTCCTTCAAATGCAAACAAATCCCTTTCCCACCCCTCAGCTTTCAAAAAAAATCAAGCAAACACACATCCTCTTAAAGTGCCAGTCAATCACAGGTTTCAAAACCTAAGTAGAAATAGAAAATATCTCTTTTTCCTATTGAAAAGAACACAAAATAAAAACCCCTCTGTAAGATCAGATCATCATTAGTGAGTATTTCATCAGAAACAAACATGTTGGCCTCCACTTATCACTAATGACAATTTCTCTGCTGCAAAGCCTGACTCTGCAGGCAAGTACAGGGGAGTTCTTACAGCCTAACACACACAGGGGTTAATCAGTACTCTCTGGGATTACATTTTTCCTAGAGGATCACAGTACCTGACATGTCCAGGGCCATTTTTTAATGTCCCCTCCTGAAAGGGAACAAAATGACAATAGATACCCTCCCCTGCTTCAGTAAGGTAAAGCCAGTAATGAAGGGAGTTGGGTTTTGCTACACAATCAGGAGGAACAGCAATAACTCTTCCCAGCAGCCAGAAAGTTCTGGAGGTATATTGTTTTCTCCAGCTCTCTGAAATAAATCCCAGGGGGTAATTACAGAACAGAGAAATAAGACATAAATCCTGTTTAATTGACAACACCGAGAAAAAAGGAACACAATGAAGTCTCATCCCTCCTCCTGCACTCCCCATGTTGCTCTTAATGTCTTTGGGACATCTGGAAACCAGGGAAGGTCAGACCCAAAAATCTCAACATGGATCAGGAATCTGCCTTAACATAAAGCTCTTATGGGAAAGCATCTGTCTCAATCTTTGGTAATGGGTTTGCAAGGAAAACCAACTGAGCAGAAAACTGGTATCAGCCTAGATTGTCTCACTCTAGGACTTCTGACCCACAGGAATGCATTCATATAGCACTGCAGAGCCCATTGTTCAGCTTCCACAGCACAGACACTGAGCAGGGCATGCTGGTGGCTCCTGCTGCCAGACACAGCAGAAGGGAGAGCTGGAATTCCCATTCCCACCTGCACTAACCACAGCACCATGGCTCCCAAGTTTTCCAGCCGTGTCCCACAGGAAACAAAGGGCCTGAAAGGAAATGGCAAAATCTGTGTAATTTTGCTGCCTTATAATTAGCATTTGAAGGCAAATTCCTTGGAAAAAGCTGTGTGCAGTCTCTTGCTCTATCAATTCACAGGTAATCCAGTGGTGGATGGGGCAGCATACCCTGGGAGCAGGACAGCCACCTCTACTCTCACTGTTGTCACCAACTCCTATATCCTCACCTTTAGGGTAAAGAAAAGAGAATGAAAGGGACTGGAAGTGCAGTGTCACTGCACTGACATTGGTGATGTCCCCCATCACCAATAACTGTGTTTCCATTCTGAGCTACAGAAGTTGCTCTCAGCCTTTTAGCTAAAAAAATAGGATTGCATTTTTTAAGCCAGTGTAAATCGTTAAGAGGGCTTTGGCACTAACGTGGCACAGAGAAGTAGCAAGATGGCACCAAGGCTCCTGCAAAGGCATCAAGGATTTGGGTTGTCTCCTTTCAATCTGAGGGAGCAGAATTGGTCCAGTCAGGAGGCACAGACACCCACCAAGGTCCCAGGGCTCAGCTGCCATGGAGCTGCTCTCACATTTGGTGGTGGTGATGGTGATGGCTCTTTTAGGCCTCTTTATAGAGCCACTGCTGGGGCATCTTTAAGCAAATCACTGCTGGATTGCACAGAGGAGTCTTCATCCCATCTTCATCCTCAGGCTCTCAGTCTGGCCCTTTCACTTACTGCTGTTTGTCTTAGAGATACCTCTGCACACTGCTGGCCATGATAACCTGCTGTCCTGCCTTGTCCTGCTGCCTGTGGACATGGCAAGGGCAGGGTGAGAAGGGACCTTGCTGCCCTTTCTACCTGCAGGGAACAGGATTTCCCACTCCCTGCTCTGCCTTTTCCTTCTCCCTGTTGACCTAAGATCAGTAAGATACAAGACAGGAACACATATTTCCATTACTCTCATGGAGATGGTTTTTAAAGCCATACAAAGCAAAAAATGTCCTTAAAATACATCACCATGGAAGCTGAGAGACAACCTAAAAATCTGCTGATACCAGCACTGACCGTGAACCCCAGGATCCCCCCGGAGCCCTCTGCTCAACCTGCAGTGCCCCTTGGAAACCCTCCAGCTTCAAATGACTCTCTCATTGTCACCAGACTCCCACCAATGTGTTTCATACCAGCCTGGCCCCAAAGCCAGTTTATTACAGGAGAAATTTCACAATGTCCATCACACTTCCCTGAATTCCGGGGATCCAGCAGCACATGCTGCAATCCAACTTTTTTGCTGCTGTAGTGCAGCTCTGTGGAGGCGTGGAGCAGAATGTCACCACACAGCTTGAGATTGTCTTTTCCTCTGCCTCCCTGTCCCAGCTGGCAGAGACAGCCCTTCCCCTCAAAGAGATGTAACCCAAGTATCAGTAAATCAGGATGTCACCACTGATACCCTACAGAGCTGTGAGCAGACATCTCCCTCCAGGGCTGTGCACAGAGGTGTTGGCAGCAGCTGCCACTTGTTTTTGTTACTTTACTGTAGAAGATTAACTCGTGGTGCTTGGGAAGAACAGAAACCAAATGGCAGGAGGAAGAAAACATCTGGAGCAGGAATTAAATTGTGCCTTCTTCCTCACACATACTTTTTTTATTATTATTATTTGATCACTGGATTTGGAGCCACAAAATAAAAGTGAAATTGCACATCATTTTCATGGAGGTCAGTGGGATGACACACAAGCTTTAGAGATCCAGCAAGGCCTTAGGACAAACAGGGGTGTTTCCTCCCTCTCTGTTCCTCCTTTACACAGCGATATATTGAAATGAGAATATTGCTGATTACCAGTGAAGATACCAGGGCTCTCCTGCCATTCCTATGAAAATCCCAGTGCACTCACTGTCAACTGGATTCATTCTGGAGCTCTGAGACAGCAGAATGGAGGTGGGGGAGTCCTGATTATTTTTCTCCACATCTACATTTCAGACCTGGCATGAGCCACAAGATTAGAAAGCAAATCAGGTTCCCAGTGCAGCCACAGTTCATTGTGCAACAGCCCAGGGATAGACCTGTGAACACTGGAGGGATATCCATCCTATCCATCTCTCAGCTTCAGACTCAGAACAGGATGGGCCTCGGAATTTTCATTCCAAACCATTGCCAGCTTAAAACCATTCCCTTTCACCCTCATTTTTCTTTTAATATATATATATTGCTGTATCTGTGCTGCACCAATGTAATTCTTTCTTCTTTTATGACCAAACACAAGTTTAATCTTCTCCTGATTCTTGTAGCATCCTGTTTCCCCCTTGCCTTGCTCTGTCCTCCTCTTCCTTTTCACCTCATTTTTATTTCCTTTTCTATTCCCTTTCTCTGTGCTTTCCTCTAGTTTATGTATTGTATGCACCTTCCTTGGTGAGTGCCTGATTCTGAAAGTTTTGAAAGCCAACTTGGATGCCTGGAATCTGGGAGGTTGCATTGGATTCTTTTGATAGTGCCAATGTCAGTATTTTTAAAGAGGCATCTTCTGAGTCATTAAAGCAATTTGCATTGTATTATCCACATTTGCATTCAAACACACTTACCGTGATCCTAAATCACAGGTGTATTTAGGAGCAGATCAGCAGTGTGTTTGTAAGTAGTTCAAAATACAGCAATCACAAAAAATCCAGCAGATTTGGGAAATAGCCTTGCTGGCTTTCTGTGCCTGGGCTCTGCACTGCTCTACACACAGGGAGTCCCAAACTGTTTGGGATAATGGACCAAGCTTTTTAAAGAGCTGTCACAGTGGTGGAACGGATGGTTTCCAGTGAATTAAACAGAGTCACTTAAATTTGATTATCCGTCTTTTGATTAGTGCATCTAAAAGGGTTGGGAAAAAATTATCCAGCATCCAAATACTTCCATTAAGCCATTTTGTCAATCCAGCTTTCAAATATGGTTGATAAAATTAAAGCTTTTATTTCTGTCCCTATATACCCTTCCTTCATTCCTGGGACAGCCAGTATGGAGCTTAAAATGTCCAGTACCTGGTTTAGATGTTTGCACTCGTGTGTAACAGCCAAAGTCTTTGAAAAGCAGCAACAAAGGAGAGTAAGACCAATTTTCTAGATATTGTCATTGGTCTGATTTTGTGCAAGCAAGAGAAAATTACATCTAAATTTAAACCCATCCTCAGCACCTCAGTCAACTTGTAACTCTTTCTGAGCACCCTCTGAAAATGCATCTCAAAGTCCTGGACACGCAAATAGGTTTAACAACCCCACTTTGCCATCCTATGTGTCAGAGACACACTGATGTGAGCAATGTCTGGTGTGAACACACACAAATCCACACTGGGAAGTACTAGAAGCCAAAAACAGAAAAAGGAAAAGCAGAATGTTGGATCATAACCAATTTCAAACTGAGATGGATGGTGCTCTCTACTCGTTCAAGACACAAGGAAAAAATACCAGAGATTAATTTGTGAAGGCCCAGCAGGAACTGTGTATGCTGGGGATTGTGGAGGAAATAAAGTATATAAAAATACAGCTTCACTGTGATGTGAGAAAGCCGATAAATCAAAGCACATTAGCAAATATCAGCTGTATGAATAAATTGGCAGAGCCATTATGTTATATCAGTTTCATGTAGCTGAATACAGATGCAGCCAAGCTCATTTCTGCATGGGAATTGCTGGTCACAAAGTTTAAGTCACACAGGTTTTCCTGAGGGAAAAAACCTCAGCTTTCATGCCTTATACAGACGATTGACTAAAATGGGATTGTTTATATGAAACTATATAAACCAAGATAATAAATCCTACTCCAGAGTCACTTTTGCTTCTAGTTTCAGTTAATGAAAATACCCCTCAGGATCTTGGTCTGGCCTTTTCCCCATTGCCCCAGTTTGTCTCCAGGAGAACAGACCCATCCAAGTGTTATTTGTGAGCTACTGGGATACAGGAATGAGGGAGCAGGAGAAAGTGATGGCAGGAAGAGAGGAAATTACTGAAGTTCATCTTCCTGCTGGATACAATGAGAAATATCCAGGTACTGCAGTCAGGTGAGAGCACAGCTCTTCCCCAGACCAAGAGGGTACAGTGGAGCAAGAGGATGCTCACAGAGACTGCCCAGGGAAGTAGTGGAACCACCATCCCTGGAATTGTTCATAAATGTGAAGATGTGATACTTAGGGACATGGTTTGGTGGCTGGCCTGGCAGTGTTAGGTTAAAGGTTGAACTCAATGATCTTAGAAGTCTTTTCCAACCTTAAATATTCTAAGATTCCTTAGGACAGTGCTCCTAACCAAGGCTGAATGACACAAAACTAGGTTTTGTTCCATTTTCTGCTGAATCCTCAACTATTGAAGCATAGTTACGTGGCATTCAAGTGAAGGAGTGCTTCAAATAATCTTTTTTTTCTACAAATACTACAGAAATACTATAGAGACAACAAAAAATAAAGCCCTCAGAAGCCTCTGTCCTGCCCTTTCATATTATTGTTTGCAAAATGTTGATTTTTTTTCCCATGACTGCTGACTCTCTTCTGGGAGTTCTTTTAATTATGCTTATAATATTATTGCAGTAGGAGCATTATCATTCCCATACTACAAAATTACTTGATCAAAAAAATTGGTTTTAAATCTCCACAGGCTCCAGCATTACAGAGGAAATGTTCTATCCATGCCCTCTCCAACCTGGGTGCAAGAGAGAGGGCGTGAAATACATGTGAGTTCTCCAGCTGGTTTCTTGATTTTAACAATGGTAATGAACAGGAACTTGTGGAAAAGAGAATGTTCTGTCCTCTGGGAGAGGAGAAAAGTTTAGGTTTGCTACTTCTTGGATTTGTTTCGTAACTCCAAGGATCAAAAATTGGTAGTCACTTCTGAACATCTTAGCTCTGGATTCCAGCCAAAGCACTTCCAAGAGGAGCCCTCTGCGAGCAGGATAAGGACATGGTGGAGTGTCACTAGTTGATTAGGAACTTTGCAGTGCTCTAAAGCCTTGTCCCAAAATCCTACAGGAGGGAGGCTCACGACAGAACTACACAGGGACTTGAGACTAATTTCCATCTCTCTCAGAATCCTCATTTGAGAGAATTCATTCAGGTTCATTGTGCCTCAGTTTCCCTTTGCACAGGGGTCCCAAGGAAAACTAAGCTAATGAGCTGTTCAAATGAAATATTGATAAAGACCATCCAAGAAGTGAATTGGAAGCATCCCCACAGCTCTGTGTGCTGGTGTTATCACAGAACACCAGTGTAGCTCTAAATAAGAAAGAGAACAAAACAATTTTCCTTCTTCTTAGACCATCACTCATGGGCATTTCTGGACCTTCTTCTTCACCATGAACTAGCACCTAGAGAAACACTTAGCTGATAAATTCAGATCTCAAGGCAATGTTCCATAACATCACAATTGCTAAAGAAACCCCAGGACTTGAACACACAGTTTTAGGGATAATAGGGAAGTAATTTTTGCCCAGATTGCTATAGTCAGCAAAAAGCAGCTGGCCAAAGGCCCAGGAAAACCATCAAGAGTTCCCCAGGGCACAGAGTCATCTCGCTTCAGATTTGTACTTAAAAAGTTTGCTTAAGTCACCCAGTCTCCTTCAGCAATCCATGGAGAGGGAGAAACAAATCCACCTGGACATGCCCATGTTCTCTCAGCATCAGAGAAGTGGCTCGAAGCAGGTGCCAGACCAGGGGCTCACTTGGCATTTGGAGACATCATTCATGCAGGTTCTGGATGTCAAGACTTCTTTCTCATTCTGTCATTCCTGTGGCAAAAAAGAGAAAATAGCTCTGAGGAAGAATGTTATCCATTTACCTTTCCCAGCTCTGTGAAATACAGGGAAGGCTGAGTTGCCTGGAGCAAGCCAGTTTGACCATGGTCTAGCTGACAAGATGGTGTTGGTCAAAGGTTGAACTTGATGATCTCAGAGGTCTTTTCCAACCCAGTTGATTCTGTGATTTGACACCCAGTGAATACAGGTATGTTCACGAAAACAACAGCTCAATATATTTATGTCCGACCATTTCTTTTAATGCTGACATTCAGCACAAAAAGAGAACAGACACTTTATTGTGTCTTGAAAGAAAATTTGGCAGAATTGACATGTAAATACTTCCTGACAGCAAGTTCAGTTTGTATTTAATACTATCTCTAAGCTGAATCTCTTTTCAAGGATGTAATTCCAGCCCCCTTGGGTTCCCAGGCCATTTGTGAGAACCCACCTTTGAATACTGAGAACAGATCTGACACAAATCAGTGCAGTGCCAGAGGTTCATGAATTACTCAGCATTTACTTCCTGAAGAACCATCACATCTCAAGTGTGAACAACTCATTAAAGTCTCTTTCTTCTGCTCATATTTACTGTTTGACCCGTGCCATTAACTAGCTGGCAGTGAGAAATGACCCTTCATGTCCTGAGTGGAGTCTATTCCTCGGGGATCAATAAACAGCAAGCAGGAAGACACAGACTTAGACAAAACCCCCGTTAGATCCAAGGCAAATCCTCTCCCAGGAGGGCTGAGTGCAGTCAGATCTCATCCAGGAGCTCCCATCCAGCCATTCCAAGGCCACTTTCATTACAATAGCTGGTAGCACGAGCCATAAGGAGTCTGTCACACATCAGCAGGGCCTGTAAGTGCTCCTTTGGGAAGGCAACTTGCACAACAGCCCTGGTTTATTGCTGCTTCCTCGTCCTTGTTTTATTTCTCTCTAAAGCACCACTTCAGCCTTTAGAACAAACAAGTATATTTTTGAAATAGCCAGAGCACTTTGCCCTCACCCACTGGCCCTCCCATGCTGTGCTGTCAGCTCTGCACATCAGCACTAACTTCCTCAGAGAAGATGCAATCCCCACTTTCAAAACTTTCCTGTTCCTTTGCTGGATTTATGGCTGCCTGGACAAAACTGCTTCAAGACCTGGGGCCTTACAGCATAAGTGGGGTTGGACAGGGAATCTGTTCAGATGTAAAGGGCTACTGAGCACACAGGCTGAGCCTGACACCTCTGCCTGTGTTATCTTGGATGGAGCCAACGACCTTTCCATGGATGGAGCACATGTTTTGTTCACTGCAGCTTAAGGTGCTCGGAATTCCCAAGCCAGACCCTCCCCCTGCACCACCACAGGCAGCTGTGGATTGCTCAGCCTATTCCATTTGTGTCTGCAATTTGAATTTTAGTTTCTGGTACCCCCACCACTAACCTGAGTGAATCCCACCCATGGGGGCACCACAGAGCCTGGCCTGGGGTTGTCTTCTGGTACATGGCAAGGCACCGATGCTGTTTTAGCTGAAGTCATCCCTCTCTCCATGAGGACACACAAGGTGAGCCCAGCTGGGGCTATAAAAGCTCAGCTCAACAGATGTTGCTTATACAGCAAATGAAACCAGACCCCTGCGTGGGAGGGGCAGATCCAGCCCTGGTGGCCCTGAAAATATCAATGTCCTTAGTTATTAACAGCAAAAATACAGCTTTTCTCAAGCTTGGTGCTAAACTGAGTTTATGTAAGAATACAACTTTCAGGGGCAAATATTGCTCAAAACAAAAACTGCACAAGTGAGGAAATGCAGGATGTCTCCACAGGAAGGGTGTTACCCTAATTTCCCTTAGCAGCTCTATCCAGTATCAGTGATTTTTGTCTTCCATCAACCATCTTTGTCATACTGCCCATGTTTCCATCTTTAGAAAACCAAAACCAAACCATCACATGCCAGAACTTAAGGATGGAGACCAGCTGGAATCCTGGAAGTCCTCAGGAGAAGAAAATTGTTGATGAAGTACTCAGGGTTCAGAAGGCAAAGCTGTGGCACTAAACCTCAGCAGTGATGTGGCTCTAAACCTTTCTCTCTTCTTTTTGTGCCTCAGTCACAGCTGAGTTGGTAGAAATAGAAGAAAATACATTTTCCTGGCTCTGAAGGTCAAGTATCAAGCCAGTAGAGCTTGAATAGTATTTCCACATTAGTAAAACAAATGGGGATATTATTACTATTGTTATTGTTATTATATTTTATTTTATTTTTTTAGAAATTAAAAATAAGAAGTATTTCTAATCAAAACAAAAATATACCATTTTTAGGAAGCCTGAAAATCTAAACAATATGAAGGAGCAATTAGATTTTCCCCCCATGTTCTGATTTTGGTTGAATGCTATTTGCACTGCATCACTTAAAATAGCAAATGGAAGAAAAAAAATCACTTTAAGGGAAAGTTCAAAATAATAAAACATTTTTAAACATCATAATATTCTGATTTCTCCTCTAATGAATAATTCTTCGTGGATTGAATGATCTGGCATAGATTTTTAAAGCATCAGCTTTTGCAAAAATGGTAATGTGCTTTTTTTAAGTTTTGATAAAAGGACACTGTTCCCAGAGCTGTAACATGTAATGTCCTCTTTATAGGACATTGATCTCTCTGCTGCACATACTGGATCATGCACACTTCATAGGCTAATGAACAAACTGTAATATTGGTTTCAAAGACTGTTTCCCAGGGATTCAGCTTTTGCTAGAAAATTCCAAACCCCACACAGGAATTCCCCAAGGAGGGATGATTGCAATGAAACCCCACAAATACAGGACGAGGTGTGTGAACAACCACAAGCACCAAACTGATGGTCCAGGAATGTTCCCAAAAGTGCCGTCTCTCTATGGAACATTAACTCAAGGCTGGTCACTGATGACTAAGAGATGCTTTGGACAAAATGGTTCTGAGCCAGAGCTGTAAACCAAAGTCCAGTTGTGGCTTATAATATTCTGCTTTTCTATAGCATTCACTTTTAAGCCAAAAAACTAATTTTCAATCTCTGTCTTAAATGCCTTTCATGCTTCTAAGTGATCTTGGATTGCTGTTGCTCCTCTAAGCTCTGGTCCAAAGGGAAAACAAACAATTCTTGTATATTTTTAGTGTAAATCAAGAGCAATCCCCCTGAAGTCAAGAGTATATAAAAGCAAAGTGAGAAGACAATTAAGTCCTGCTGTTTACAAAGTGCTTTGGAATCTCTGGGAATAGAAAGGTGCTACATAAATCTAAGATATTATTATATTATTTATTAGTTTATAATAAATCCATGTGGCACAGTAATGCATGCACAAACTCTAAATACTAGACAGAGGTCAGCAGGTTCTTTGTGTGTCTATTTTTCCTCTCCCTGGAGAGCTGTGTCTTGTATAACAAGAAATGAGTAACAAAATAAACAGGTGTAAAGGCCAATAAAAGCAAGCTGGTTTTTAGCCCTTATAACTGAACAGTTTGTTCCAATAGCATCTTCACTTAATACTTCAATTTTTTCTTGTTTTGCAAGTCCACAGAGTAATGACAGGCTATAACAGAAAGCCTCAGTGCTAATTTCAGAATCCCTGAGTCAGCCACTTATCTTCATTTATTCTCTTCTGCTAGAATCTTGTTAAAAAAAAAACCAAACCAACAAACCCTGCAATTTTATAATCCTAAAATAAATGGACACACACTCCTTCCCCTTATGTTTTGCTGAAAATTAAACTTTCTTATGCTGTTCTCATGCAATTTCATATTACTTCCTTTATCCCAGCTACACGTAGTGCCAATAGTCATATTGGTCTTAATTTTAAAGCAGTAAGAGCTGCTATTTATTGACTAAATTATGCTTTATTTAAAGATTACAGAATGTCAAACCCAACACAACTTTCTTTTCACGGGTGCTTGCAGGTTGCTGCCTGTCTCTGTGGTGTTGAGTCTTGTTTTCCAGAATTAACATATTAATTCTGTTTTCTTACAGAATAAAAATAATTCAGCCCAGGACTTCCTAAGTGCCCTTTAATTAGCAGCAGACACTGTGGGTCTGTCTGTCACTGCCCTGAGGTGGCTGTAACCCTTCTACTGTTGCAAATAGATGGACAGCAGGAGGTTCAGAATGAAGATCTTCCTGCTCAAACCCACAAATCATATAATCACAGAATCATTTCAGCTGGAAAAGCCTTCTAAGATCACTGAGTCCAAGCCCACCTCTAAACCATGTCCCCAGGTGCCACATCCACATGTCTTTTGAACACTTCCAGGGATGGTGCATACAAATGTTATTGGAGCAGCCACTAAACCTAAGAGAATGAGTTCTTTTCAAACAGGAACCAGACTTTTTCCTGTCCTCTGTTACTGCCTATGGATGGTGACACCAGTTGAAACTACAGCTTAAAGTATTTGCAGCTACAGGCAATGCCATGCCATGGGTGCTCAGGTTCTGTGTGACCATGAGGTGGTGGCTGTCATCTCCTCCTGGGGCACAGATGCCCCCTTTGCTACCAGGAGACTGAGGGTTGAGTTGGCACAGGAGCTCCAATCTCCTCCCTACAGATGCTCTGCACATCTGCCAGAGGACACAGGAAAAGCAGCATTGGAAACTGGTGGTTGAAGGTATCTCTGTGCATGACTGACAATTCCAATGTGGAATGTGTTGGGTCAGGATGAGAAAATAATCCTTCCTTATCTAGAATGGGGTTACCAGAGGAATTGTAGCGGCTTTTCTTGTGTTGGTGCAGATGGTTCAGGACAACGAGGTGGCAAAAATGCATCCACTGCCATACACTGCTTTTTAAATCAGCATCTGGACTGAAAGGGAACTTTGGGGCTCCCAGCTCCAACAAGTCACACCAGAGCATGTTTGTCAGGGACTTGCTTAGATCTGCATGAAGAGATGAAGACTTCAAAACTTCCTGAGTATCCTGGTGTCCTTCACAGGACTCACACCACTGATCAGTGCTGTTCCCATACCCTGGAGAACAAAAGATAATTTACACAAATGATCTTTGTCATTCAAACAGCCACAAAGGGTCTTGTGAGTTATAGAGACTCTGATGCATGGCCACAGCAGTGCAGGCTGCCCAGCTTTCCGGGAGATAAAGGCACTAAACCAGGGAAATGTAGAATTAACAGTGACATGTGAAGACTGCAAGACATAAATGACTCACCTCAAATAACTGAAAGTTCACAATTTGCCTCCTCGTTGGGAGCAGTCTGGACTCAATGAATATTTGAGCTGCCACACTATATTCAGGAGAGTCAAATAACTGCTGGGATATTTTTTCCCTCTCTCCTCTGCACTTCTGCCTGTCTTAATATTCACTGTGCTTTCTGGAAATTGCTTCCACGCTGTATCCTGTTCAGATAAGAGCAGAGCAGAGGAGACACATTCTGTGCTGACAGGAAAGATTGTTGGAGCTTTCTGAAAGCTGGCAAAGAACAAAACAGCAGCAGGAGACAAATATCTTTCTCTACAAGGAGTTGGTCCCCTCAGAGCATGAACAGCCATGTACCAGTCTGGGTTATGATTTAATCCTCACTTTAAACCAAGCACAGGTTTTACAGTCCTGCCCATCACCACCAGCACATCCCCTGTCCCTCCACACAGGAGCAGCTTTCACAGCAGTGTTTCCAGAGGGGCCCTTTCCCATCTGAATCCGTCCAGCCTGGTGCAGATCTGCATGTTTTGTGGATGAATGAAAAGCTTCTCAATGTCCACCCCATTCTGTATCAGTTTCTGATCTCTTCTGTGCAATGAAGGGCATTTTCTGGACAAGAATGGATTTATTCCTTTTCTGCTCCCAACAGCATACATCACTTGCTACTGCTCTGAGCTCTGTTCAAAAACAGCAACTGGAATCTCTGTAACTCTGGTCCAAACCTATGATCAAGTTTTATTTTAAAGTGATGTTTAATGACAACACTGGCACATTGTCATTGCACATTTCTAGCAAGGAATTCAGTGTTGCAGATGCCTTGAATGTTGTGCAAGAGGAACCTGGCAACAAGACAAAGTATTGATCACTAAAGTCTCCAAAGTTTGAGGTGAT
Organism: Calyptomena viridis; assembly: GCA_013390005.1. Taxonomy (NCBI): domain Eukaryota; kingdom Metazoa; phylum Chordata; class Aves; order Passeriformes; family Eurylaimidae; genus Calyptomena; species Calyptomena viridis. The sequence continues at coordinate 1,660,683 of WEIV01021285.1, forward strand.
GGATATTGAATGGAAGAGATAATAAGGAAGAGAATCACACTGTAATTAACAGAAATTAGTTCAAAGGGGTTTGAATCAGGCCCAAGGTGTACTCTATAATTAATTTCCAGCTCTGAAGGTGACCTCTCTAAGTTTTTCCTTGTTTTTGTGTTTGTTTTTATTAGAGCACAAATGTCACTGGATTTCAAAAAGCTGCTGCATCAGATCTGGCAATGAGGAAAAGGGACATTGAAATGTGAAGTGTTTTAAATATCACCTTTTATGATATATGGTCTCTGACAACACATTGTCTTTCTGTGGAGTCTTCTGTGTGTGCTCCTTAAATCCCTTTTCATAAATAAAACCATCTGTCTCTTTTGAACTATAGCAGCTCTAATTTAAAAAGTCAGTATTTGCCAATGTCTACAACTCATTAGCTCCAAAGCTGTGAAAAACTTCCCTTTCTGGTGCATCCTTCAGCTGGCTCTGGCAATCACTGTGTTTTAAAAATTATGCCTGTTAGTTGTAAACATCCATTTTTATAAAAGATATGCTTTGCCTTGGATATCAGGTGGTTTGAAAGGTAAGAGTGAGATTAAGAACAAAAGCCAAGCACTCAACCTCCTGCCTGACAGGAAAATCTCACTTGGGGATCTATCTGGACACAAGTGCTGGAAGAGATAAACTTTTCACTTCACTTCCATGAATGTGGTTATCTTCCTTCACAATAACAAAGGGAGAGGGACAGACAGCACATTACAAATAAAAAAAACCAGACCTTATAGCAGGTTTTCTGGGCCATCCTCTATAAAAGAGAGGACTCTGGATGAGCTGGGTTAGTCACCAGGAAGGCTGGCAGATGGAGGACAAAGGAAAACATCCACTTGGAACATTTTTTTCCCCATCAAGGTGTGATTTTGACAATACCTTCCAAAACCTTTGGGGCTCTTAATTGCCAAGATCAAAAGAGGTAAGTACATTGTGGTGACAAAAATATTGCCTGGTGCGAAATGTTTTCTGAGGTGCTGCAGCATGGCAGGGGGGTGGAACTAGATGATTCTTAAGGTCCTTTCCAGTCCAAACTATTCTGTGATTCTCTGATCCTAAAAGATGACTGAAAATGAGACAAAAAACATATGGGATATTTACTGATTTTAATAGAGTACATACAAGGAAGAGCCCTTCTGAAAATAGATTCCAGCTCTTTGTGACACAATTCCTTGCACACTTATAACTAAGTTTTTAAAACCTCTAGTAAATGTGTTGAGAACAAGAATAAACCCAGCCCCTGGGGAAGTAGGAGTCAGGAAGTTTCTGGTTTTGCTGCAAATCATCAAAACACATAGTGAATTCCCAGTGAGATTAACAAGCTTCAGACATATCCATGAGCAGTTTGTGGAACTGGACTTTGCTACAGGAGTTTTTAGAAAAATCATTTGCCACTTTTTAACTCCGTAAACATCTCTTAACATGGAACTGATGGTGATATGTGATAGTGTCCTGCCTCCCAGGCAGAAATCTGAGCTGTAAACATCCTTTTAACCTTTTCTGAGAATCTTCAGAGGAATTTCTTAAGAAGAAAACAGGCCTGCTCCAAAATAAGGATAAGCCCCGCAGGAAAGACCACTGAAGCCAAAATAAAGGCCTGTCTTTTCAAAAGGCTCTGAAAAATACCCAAACCACACTTTTGAAGGGTCTCTGAAGGAGGATGATGTGTGTGTGTCCCTGTTGGGGTGTGTAGGAAGGAGATCAGCTCCATCTAAATAGACAACCATAAGGAATTCTGGAAAGGCCTTGGGGAGGCTCTGGGGTTTAGAGCAATCCTTCCCGTGCCATGAAGGTGCAGCTGGGCTGGCAGAGCCCTTCCACCCTGGGACACAGGTTTTAGCAGGAGAAAAAACAGTCAAAATGTTCTCAGTTCTTAAAGCCCAATTACTTATTACTCTCTGTTTTCCCATTTTCTCTTTCTCTAATATTTTTTTTTGGTGGCAGATTCCTTCTCTCACCAGGAAATCAAGTTGTTTATCAAGGAATAAATTCTTATCTGGATCTTATAAATCTTGGGTAACCACGATTACTTTAACACCATAGAATCACAGAACGGTTTGGATCGAAAGGAACCTTAAAGATCATCTCACTCCAACCCTCCTGCTGCGGGCAGGGACACCTTCCACTAGACCAGATGAGTTGAGTTAAACCTCCTTGAAACCAGAGTGTACACTCTGATTTAAGCCAGTTGTAGCAGAAGTGCAGCCCTGCCCAGCCCACAGCTGTGCAGGCTCCTGCTGGAGAATGTGACCTGCAGAATTTCCTTGATGTCTCAGGAGGGCTATGGATGCTGACTGCTGGGGCTGTGCCTTGCTGGGGTGCTTAAATGCAGAATGTAGGAAAGCAAGGAAACATCTGAGAGAGCCACAAAAACACTGCCAGAGTGAGACCTCAAAGAATTTAGGAGTCTACAGCAGCAGGGACTCTGTTAACTGTCAGGTACAATTGTGATCTGTGCGATTATTGCAAATAAAAAAACAAGGCTCAGCTTGTTACAAGCTAACTGCCTCAAAGTTAAAGAAGAGGGAGCCTGGTTTGTATAAAACAAATTTTTGTTTCCCGGGTTTTGGTAAAATCTTTCATCTGGAACTGCTTTTAGCAGGAGAAAAGAGAAGGTGTGAACCCACATGACTAGGACAGAGAAGTGAAGTCCTGCTCATTCATCACTTAAAGATCAACAGCAAGGAGAGGGGAGGCTTGGTTTGCCTGCCTGTGCTGTGCCTCTTCCCTCTGAACAAGGATTTCTATCTCTAGGGCTGTTAATACAGCACCTTTTAAAGACAGAGAATTCTCTTTAGAAATAGGAGATAATGAGGCCATTTCCACTCAACACCACATTTAGATAGAAAAACAAAACAAATAACACTGTCAAGATTTACAGCAAATACATTATAAAGGGCACTTGAACATTTGTATAAAGAACTCAAATGGACCTGCAGTAGAAAACACACTTTACTTTTATGGCTTTAACTCTAGGGTATGGAAGGCACCTCATTAATGATTAGATGGATACAAATGAACCATAACAGTGTCTATATCCTTATAAATGATATACAACGAGAGCTAAAAGACAGAGAATTACAGTCTCCAGTGCTGAGCTTTTTCCCTCTTCACCTCTTTCTTTCTCAGTCTTCCAGATCAAAGAAGGAATTAAAACTTATATTGACCAACTGGTTATTAACTTAGTCAAATAACTAGTCACTTCTAGTAGGTGGCACAGATAACTGGTCTGAACTAGAGTCTTGTAGATGCTTGGAAGGAACCCAAGGTCTCACAATGGTGCCAGTCACATGGTGACCATGGGTGACATCCCTGCACGTGGCAGCCAGCACTGTGGACATCCCATCAGCACAGTGCTGGCTCACCTCTCTGAGATGGTCACCACTCAGCCAGTTTGGAGCTGATTTTATTATGGATTTGCAAGTTTTGCTGCTTGTGCACATCCTCCAGGACATGTCATGGAGTCACATAACAGTTTGGGTTGGAAGGGATCTTAAAGATCATTTAGTTCCAACCCTTCTGCCATGGGCAGGGACACCTTCCACTTATTTTGCTTACATCCTAATTGGAAATGCAGCAGCCTCCTGAATGGAATAACTGTTTCTGGTGCTTTAAAGCCCTGTGCTGTGTTTCCTAGCAGGAGTCAGCTCAGAGCACAGGTACAGGCAGTTCTTGCTGACAGGCAAGTGATATAATTAACTCATTAAGTCACAGCAACTCGGTCTCTTTTAACCTTATCCTGGAAGACAAGCCATTCATCGAAGTCTTGTCCTCCTTGTGCAAGGAAAGGAAGAGGAAGGAAAAAGGGAGAAAGAATGAGCAAAGGAAAATTAAGTGACTTACTCAAGGACATGAGGAGTCTGCAGGGTGGGCACGGCTGAGCTCAGAGCTGAATGCCAGCACTGGGACTCTGTGCCAAGAAAAATGCCTTCTCTAATAATCAGGAAAATGTGCATTTGACATCAGGAGGCAAAACACTGTTTTCCCTTCAAGACAGAGAAAAGGGCAGTTGTGGCCACTGGCCTTGGCTGCACTGACAACTCAGAGCTTGATCAACCTCTCTGGAACAGGGAGAGCACAAAAGTCTTATTTCTTTGTGGTGAAAACCACTGAATGAGAAAGCTTTTCCAATACAGGGGCTTTCTCTATGGCTGAGACACAAGTGATTCCTGCTACAGAAGGGACCGAACCCAGCAAGAAAGTCAGGGTGGATTCTGGAATGTTATCCAGAAAGAAAGAAAAGAGTGAATCTTTCCAACCATGGCAGCTCCCTGCACAGCTCAAAGCAAAGCAGCTGAGCTGTTCTACCTCTCCACTGTGCATCAGTCTCCAGCTGTGGGGTTTGGGTGGTCTGTAGGTGACTATTATCAAAGTTATCAGAGTCTTGAAACTGCTCTGAAGCAGCTCAGTGAGACAGTCTGGACAGCCCTGAGCCTTCCATCCCCCTTTGTGGCTCTCTTGGCCTCCAGCAGACAGACAGACAGACATGCAGGATGAGATCCATGGATCCCATGGGCTCCTCCAAAGCTGCTGTTGTTCAGGCACCTTGTGGTTTCAGAGCTGACTTCTCCATTCGCTTGCTGTGTAATTCTCTCTTTATGGAGTTCTTACCTTGGGGGAAATGGGTTTTATTGCAAAGTCAAAAGGTAATTTTTACATAGACTCTATTACCTGTTTATAATTAAAACCATAAAATCCCATTGTAACAGGCTTAATAACTTCCCCCCACATCAGAAGATACATTCATAAAAAGAGTCATTAAAAGTACTCACAGCTAATGCTGGAAAATGAAGAGAAATACAGAAAATTATTGAGACTTATTTTAGCATTTAACAATAGGCACTTTTCCCCGTTCAGTTTTATAGTTCAAAGTGATAGAAAAACGGCAGGTCGTTCCCAGCCTTTCTGGCCTTTGTCCCCTCCCTTTTCCCTCCTGCAGGACACAGTTTGCCCAGCAGGTCCTGGGATTTGCCAGGGCTAAGAGCATGAGTTGTGAGGAGCAGCTGAGATTTCTGACCTTGAGAGTGCACTGAGAAGTTCGATTCCAGCAGGAGCTTCTCCTCATCCTGTTCGCTTGTCTTGACCTCCCACCATTCCAGATCATCTGAGCAGTGAACTTAAATTTCTCTGCAGCAGAATTTCTGTGCTTTGGGACCATTGAGGCTGAAAGATGGTTTTGGTTTCTATAGGCTGGTAAAAAAATATATATATAGTTGAGACACTATAAACAGGAAAATGTGACCTTTAAAACAAATGGATGTAAAATTGCATGTTTTACTTTGTGGTAAAAACTGGCTCAGTCTGGTCCTGGGGGATCTGCCTTGGTCCTTTCTCAGTTTTGAAGAATCAGAACAAACAAGGAAAATATACAAAACAAAAAACCAAACATACCAAAAAATAAACAAAACAACAACAACAAAAAAATACCCACACAGTAAAAATAACTCCTTAACAAACCTCTGGCAATGTTTTTAAATCCAGGCCATAGGTATCATACAGGCAGTTTGACCTACATGGATTTACAACCTCCAGGCATCTCAACCAGAGAGCAAAGCAGCCCTTCCCTCCAACCAGCCCTGGTCTGTGTTTCATTGTCAAACAACTTTATCCTCAGCTTGGATTTCCAGCCTTTGTTTATTCTTTTTTCCTTGGCCTAAATAATGTCCTCATTGTCATGAGTGCTCAGTAATGTCACCTTGGCAGAAAATTATGTGTGCAAATGGGATAAAAATGGATCACTTCAGTGGTGGCACAGTGGAGGTTAGTCCCTGCTCATGCCAAGCTCATGGGTTAATAGGCAAGGGTCAGAATTCCACACTTCTGCAAAGGAGATGGATCTATGTGAGTCTGAGAAAGTTCAGTCCCTTGAGAGCCTGGCTAAAAGCAGATATCAGTTTTAATAGAAGCACAATGAGCAGAGACTCTCCCTGAAGCCGGGAAGTTTGGAACCATAATTTTGGTAACAATGCACAGAATTTTGCCCTGCTCACAGCCTAATGACCTGTTTAACTGCTGAACTGTTGCATCTTATTCCATTCCTCCAAGTACTAATTTTCTTAAATTTACATTCTCCACTTGCAATCACGTCTCTAACATGTCTTGGGGTTTTGTGTAAATCATTTCCCGTCCAAAATGCTGACTCATGGGAGAACTGAGGTTAAAGAAACTTTATTTATGTCAGAGAAATTGATCCCTTTTAATTTAAAGCCTTCCTGCACCACTATTTATCTTATGCCTCTTGCTTCATGTCTTTGTCCCACATGTGGGCCATGGCAGGTGCAGAGCCATGTATCTGTCAGAACAGCAAAGCTGCCTCATTGCTCATTTTTGGCCTCCTTGACCTTGCCTACTCACCTTACTTTATTAACACAGTTCTTCAAAACTTCTGAAAAAGTAAAATCCCCCCCTCCAAATGCCCTCCTTCATTTAATATAGTAGAACTTCTAATGCCTCTTTCAAGTTGTAGCAGCCTCTTTCAAGTCCCTCTCCCCTGCCACCTTTTCCCTTCTTTCTTCTTTCTCCCTCTTTTTTCCTTCCCTCCCAGCTGATACAGAGTCCACTTCTCCCTTGAGCTTGTGGCCTTTTAGCTTCATCCTTGTGTCACTTTGACCCACAAACAGCCATCACCATGTTAATCCCATCTGACTTCACTTGGGGGCTGGGTTACTTCAGAACTCCTTCTAACACATCTTCATCCCTGCAGGAGTGTGACAAACAAGACTTATTTAATCACTCAGCCTCCTTCGTGCAGTGTCTCCCACCATGACTGAGGGTGATTTTGTGACCTCGTGGCTCCTGGGATAAAAGCCTTTCTGCCACCTTTCACTCTCTAAGGTTTTATCCCCACAGCCAACACCACAGCAGTGCCATCCCTTCAGATTCCAAGGGGAAGTCAGACAAACCAGGGAGCTGTTGGCCATCAGCACCATCCATTCATCCCACACAGGACCTCTTTGCTGGGAATGACATAAAGTGATGGAGAGCAGAGAGCCCATTAAAGGAGGCAGCCTGGGGGCTCTGCCTGTCTCCAAGAGGCAGCAAACCTGTCCCATTTGCTAATTGATGCAGTAAGTCAGCTGCTCCCACAGCAGCCAGGAGACACTGCAGGGATGGCTGGAAATAAAAAAATAAAAAACCCCAAGCTTTCTTTCTCATTTATCCGTCCCTAGTACATGAAGGTAATGTAATGTTGGTTTGTAGCTTGCTGCTTCTACTTGTATTATTTGGAGCTCACTCTTCTAGAAACTTCATAGTAATTGGCCTCTGTGGATTTCCCATCAATTTATTCCTTCCTCCTTGACAAAGGTGGCAATTCCTTCCTGTCACCTGTATAGTGTATCCACACCAACTGAACCTGGATCCAGGTGAGGCTCATGAGCAGTGATGGAGCAAGAACCATGAAAATCCCTCTCACAGCAGCCCCTGCTCTTGCTGCACCTCGGGTCTCAGGCTTTCCTCAGAAGAATCTGGAGAATTCATACAGAAATTTGTGATATATTGCACCAAAAGAATGGAATTTATCAACTGTATGCAAAAAGAAAGCAATCACAGTGAGAAAGAAACAAAAATAAAATTGGATTAATGAGGATGGTGATGGGGAAAGAGTAATTCACAGATTAAACAAACCAGTCGTGTTACAACGTTGCTTTGCTGTGTGTTATTTGGAGTTAGTGTGTTTGTACTCACTTTGAAAGGAAAAGGACATTAAACTTAATAAAAGACAGTAAAAACTAGAGGGAAGGCTGAAACTACTTGAAACACTACACAGTGTGATTATGAAGGGGGGAAATTCAGCTCACTGGAGGGAATTCAGAGCCTCTTAGTTATGATCCTGACTTCAGCAATCTGCCTCCTGCACGGAGGGAGCAGGGAATGCTCAGCCCTCGCACGTGCCAAGCTCAGCCATGTGCCAACAGCCCAGGCTGGGTCAGCTCGTCAGGTGGAGGAGGGAGCACTGCCCTCAGTAAGGCTGATGGATCATTTACAGGGTGCTGTGAGATAGAATATGCAGTAACGACACCAGTAAAGCACAGACAGGACAGGTATGAAAAATTGCAGACTGATTAGTGATTTGTCACAGACTTACAAGGGGTTTGCCAAAGTTGGAGGCAATGGAACAACATGCACTTTCTGTGTCTTCAAACCAACTCAGGCACCGAGTTTTCCATTCCAATTTCAGGAAATAAATAGCAGTGATAATTGATGAACAGCTCTGATATGTCTCCCCATGCCTTTTCAGATCCTGATTCTATCATTCTGGTAGGAGAAAATTTCCCCAGCCAACAGTTTATTGATTGTCCATTACACATTTTCCCTGTGAAGGTGTTGGCATACCATCCAGATGTCAGACACACGTTCTAAACCAGAAATTCAGTGAGGGAAGAAAGATATCTAATGCTGCAGCCTCATTTTTACCCCTAGAACTTAATTTATCTTTGCTGTACCTCCCCGTTCATAACAGGAAAGCAAAACCAACTCCAGTCCCAATCTTCCATGGCCTTTGACAGTTATTATGAGCATCATGAAGCGAGGTCTGTGCTCTTGAAATGGTTTGGAGAGTGTTTAACATAAAAGAGCTCCAATTTGGGGGTTGCAGAACTTAGAATCATTGAATCATTGAATTACCTGAGCTGAGAGGGACCCACAAGAATCATCAAGTCAAAATAGTGGCCCTGCACGAATCTGTGTGATTTTTTTGTTGGTTTTTCATTTGTTTGTTTGTTTTGGATTGCTGTTTGGGTTTTTGTCAAGCACTAACATCCTCGAAGTTTTAAATGCAATAGATTAATGCTCTTAAATTTAGAAATAAATAATGCTGTCTAGTAAATAGCCTTTAATATACAAGTGCATTCTGAATAAATTTTCCTGATCAGTTCTGTCAAGGCAACTCATTCCCACCCCTCCTTAGTGCACAGGGAGGGCAATTCCTGCCAAATGAACCATCACCCCTGTAAACAGAAGGGCTGGGCTGAGAGAGTTGGGATTGTTCATCTTGGAAAAGGGAAGGCTCCAGAGTGACCTAATTGTGGCCTTCTAATACCTGAAAGAAGCTTATAAGAAGGATGGATAGGGATTTTTTTCAAGGGCATGTAGTGAAAGGACAAGGGGGAATAGGTTTAAACTGAAGGAAAATTGGTTTAGTTTAGATATTAGGAAGAAATCCTTCCCTGTGAGGGTGGGGAGGCCCTGGCACAGGTTGCCCAGAGAAGCTGTGGCTGCCCCATCCCTGGAAGTGTCCAAGGTTGGACGGGGCTTGGAGAAACCTGGGATAGTGGGAGGTGTCCCTGCCCATGGCAGGGGGAGGAACTGGATGATTTTGAAGTTTCTTTCCAACACAAGCCATCCAATGATTCTATGAATGACATACAGAGTCAAAAAACTGCCCTTCTGTTCATCTCAACCTGCACCCAGGGCCCTAAAGAGCAGGTCACTCTTTTACCCCAGCCTGGTACCCCAGAGCAGCACCTCGGTTGTTTAAAAGGAATATAAACAAAGAAATGAGTGGGAAACATCTCGGTTTTCCACACAAAGGAGAAAGACAGCCCGGAACAAACAGCTTCCTGCAGGAATCACAGCTGCTTTGGCGTGCAGAGGCCGACGTGCATACAAATGGTGCCTAATTAACTGCTTAAGGAGGGATTAGCTGCCATATGTTGTGGGAGTGATGGGTGTGCTTCCAGTGCGGAATTAATCGATTACAAATATGCCATCTCCTGAAATGTACTGCCGGGAAGATGGGCTGCCAGGCACCCTGGGGAGCACAGGGGAAGGACTGGGGGTGACGTGGTGGTGTTGGTGTCCCTGTGCTGCAGTGGCTGGGACAAGGTGAGCAGGGCAGGAGGACACGGCTGCAGGCACACACACACTGTCACGGGTGCTTGTGCCTCACCTTGAGCAGCCATAGGGGTTTGGGTGACCATAGCACCCACAGCATAGAGAAAGGGTGTGCTCCATCAGAAAGGGTGTGCTCCACCAGTGGGGAATATCATTTACTCCGTAGGCAATACAGTAACATGACAAGTCAGCAGCTAAGGAGGCTTTGGCATGAGAGTACATATCACAACATGCCAAGATAGAGAAAGAGCTGGGTCTCAGAATCTGAGAGGAATGACCTATTTCTTCATTCAAGCCAGATGCCTTTCTTAAATAAATTCTACCTGAACTTTGGGAACTACAGGGGTAGGGGAAGACAGTCCAGCTCTTGATGCTCACAGTGTGGTGCAGTTGTGGTTGCCATTGGAAAAAGTGCTTATGCCCTCCCATCCATGCCCTGGCCAGGCATCTGCCTATTCCAATTCAAGGTTGTGGGTTCAATCCCCAAAATGGGCCATTCACATAAGAGTTGGACTTGATGATCCATGTGGGTCCTTTCCAACTCAGAGTATTCTGTGAGTCTGTGAAACCCTCACCTCCCCCTGCAGCTCTTTGCTCCCTAAAGCTCACCAATGGAAAATAATGTTCTGCAGAAAACTCAATGGACTTGTCAAGGCCTTAGCAGGGCTGGGGAGTCACCACAAAGGGAGAAAAGACAGGGAAGGATCACCCCTTTGAGCAGAAAAGAACTCATCAGCGGCTCAGCTCCCTTCCTCAGCAGTGCTTTATCCTGTATGCATTAATCAGCAGAAATAATTTAATCTTTCTCACCTCCTTTTCTGTAAAATAGGCTATTGATATATCCCAACCTTGCCTGGTTTTGCATGGATAAATCCATAACTGGCACTTTACTGCCATAGTTATGGGACCCTGAATGGGTGCATGCAAGTCAGAAACACAAACTGAACCCCACTTTCGGTAGTCACAAACTGCATCAGTTCAAGGCCTGAAGCAAAGTCTTTAGAAAGCAGTGAAAGACTCCATCATGGTGCAGATTAGCCTGGTAAAGTCTGAGCTCCAATATTTCCCCAGAGATTTCCCCTCTCCTGACAAGACTGACAGGCCTGAAAGCAAGTAAGGCACTGCCCCAAATGTTGGAGCAGCAGATTATACTACAGGCTTCATCGGCCTGAAAATAGCATGAAAATGAAGAGTAGATGACAAAGCAGCCACTGTGAGCATCAAAAAGGTCAAGTGTTCCTGTACTTTCTTAGGAGCAATTTATGCAGCACTTCAGTGGCATGTGAAACCGAATCATCTTGAGTAGGCACTGAGAGCTCTCACTCTGCTCTTTCCTGGACCTCGGAAAGAGATGGAAAACCAGGGAGATATGTTAGATGTTACACAGAAGCAAAAGAAATAGTTCTGCTTTTTCAGAGTCTTTTCATCTCCTCATCCCAGCACAGTTTTAAACCCTGCCTCACACTCAGCCTCAATCTCAGACCACTTTGAGTGGTCTACACACAAAAGGAATAAAGCAAGTATTCTATATAAATACTCATCTGCCTCTCAGTGCCATTTAGCACTTGTAAAATAAGAAGGAACTAGTACCAACAACACCAAATGATGCAAAAAGACAAGTTGGTATAAGATAAAATGCCTGATGGGATATGACCCATTGGGATCTGTGGCTTTGGTTTGGTTCTGGAAGTTTTAACTACAGGAGCCTGAGAAGCTAAAAATTGAGAACTGTTGAGCTATAAGAAAAATCTACTTTAGTGCAGAAAATGTTAAAGCAACTTTTAAACCACAGCCAGGAGGCACCTAAATATTGCATTTGGGACCATTGAGCATCACAGTGGAAGGGAAAGTTATCTAGAGCACAGAGAGGAAAATGGAAAGGCAAAGGGAAAATAGGTAAAAGGAATGTGGAAAAAAAAAGGTAGGTAGGAGTCTCACTCCAATAAGCAGCTCAGCACATCCTACACACATAGAATGCCTCTTTAACAGAAAGCGATGGGTTTGATTTTAAATTTAGCCTTTAAAAGCCCTGTGTTGTATAGAGCTTCCATTGTCTGGAGCAGCTGAGAGCCAGCCCTCCCCCTGCAGTGTCACTGCCCACCTATCAGCCAGCATTCCTGGCTGCCCGTTTGGCTCCACTGGGATCATGTCATGGATTTGAGCAGACAGAAGCATTAATAAACTGCACCCCACCAAGTAACCTCAGATACCTTCAACGTGACTGAAACCAGGCATAAGGTTAGCTCCAGAAGGCAGGGAAAAACACAAGGTATTAGAAAATCAGCAAAATCCCACAAAACTCACCACTTGCTATTCAAATGCAGCTCCCTGGAGAAGCTGCGCAGCCCAGGCTGGGTGCCATGTACAACAGTGCAGAGAGAGGGAGCAAACACAGGTTCTGGGACATAAGGCTTTTCACAGCCTTCTTTATTATCATTACACTAATTATCCTGGGACATTCATTCCTTTTGTGTTTGAGATATATAGAAAATCCAGAAAGAAAATGCAGTACTGTCTCCTCCCCCTCACTTTCTCTCCCTCACCCCACTCCTATTGGTAAAGGCCCTCTGTAAAAGTAAGATATTAAATGCAGACAGACAAGCGATTGCCACTTACATTCAGTGTTTTTACAAAATCCAGTAATTTATAGAAAAGCAAAGTTCTTCAAAATGACCTTTTAGGTACTACACAATTTGTTTGAAGTGGGAGAAAGATAAAAAAAATCAAGGGGACTTTCTCATGATAGTATGAAGTGCACTTAGTAAGAGAAAGCTGTTGAAAACACTTACACTCTATTTTAGGTCTTTCTACTGTTGCCCATCACCATGGTATCAGAACATCAGAAATGCAAAGTAGATTATTGAACTCAGAGTCCCTGTGGGGTTTCTGGTTCTTTCTCACTTTTGTTGAATGCAGAATCCCATGGGAAGTGAGTCCATATGTGCTTCTTTCCAGTGAGGCTGAAAGCAAATTCCATTTTTCTACCCTGCTGCCCAAGAGGATGGAGCTGCAGCAATTTCCTGAATGGGTCAGAATTTGGCTTTGTTCATTTTCTTCTGGAAGTTTATTCCATAATCAGGCCCCTTGCTGGACACAATACCTATACTTCAGAATTTGAAACTGGTATTTTAGATTCTATGAGGTCTAGACAGATGTCTTGAGATGTCAAATACGTGTCATGCTTCAAATACCTCTTTTCTAGGCCTGAACGGGTTAATTTTCTCACTGATAATTTAGGGAAATTGCTCAAATGGATGTGAATTCCTGCACACATTTTTTTATAGCTTTTACTTTTACCAGAATAAAAACCCAGTCCCTGTCACATTGCTGCATCTCTCCTAAAATGACAGCCAGGGCCATCACTGTCACAAGTTACATGATAGAGCTATTATTACAGTGAATATTGTACCTCAAATGATGGGATTTGGTGGTCATTTGGTTGCAGTGTGCAAAATTATATTTGAACAGAGCTAACAACGAAACATTTAGAACCATCACACAAAATATGAAAGGATGAAAGAACAAAATAATGAAGGCAGAAAAAAAAATAAAAAGGACTTGGGGACATTCTCTAGTACAGTTTGTACCCTCACACCAGATTGACTATTTCTCCTGCAGCTCATGGTCAGAGCTGCACTCTCAAAGTCCAGGAGGTCCATTTGACCATGCCCAGCTCTGGGTCACCCAGTTTGGGTCCCAGAGGTGGGGTCTGGCCTTTGGTGACACTGAATATCCAAGGCAATAACCCTGACCATCCACAGGATGCCATGTACAGCAGGCACAGCTCCAGGCCTGAGCTAGATCAGCTAATCTGGCTCCATCCCCTTTGCCACACAGTCCTGGAAACTGAACTTATGTAAATAAACTATTGCACTGTAGGGACTTAATGCACAATTGTCTGTGTGCTCTGAATGCAGATTTGCTGCTCTGAAAAGTCAAAGCAGCTCAACATCTGCACAGCAAGTCCACAGTGATGGGAACACCTTCCCCTCTTCCCAACCCTTCTGCTGCCTGATGTCTGCAATTCCAAGGGACTTACTGAGCTAAATTACTGCCTCAATCTTCCACCCAGAAATCTGGGAAAATTCAGTCTCATCTCCAGTCAGTCTCCCTCATCCACACACCCTCTGCAGAGGGCTGGGCTGGAGATGAGGGGCTGGGCACCCACTCCCACCCAGAGCAGGCAAGGGAGGTCTCCCGGGAGTGCTGGCATGTAGGAAGGTTGGGAACCACTCCAAGGAACAAAGTAAAACTCAATTACTGTAGTTAACACATCCAGTAAAACTTCAAACAAGGCAGTACTTCAAAAAACCTTCTGAGGGTGCAGGAAAAATTATCCTTAGAATAGTTTAGCCTGAGGTTTTCACCTTTATTTTTTTGGGCCCTACACATAAGTGCAGTGTCTATTTAAAACAATTACAAAGCCAGTATAATTCATCCAGAATCACTACATAATAAGTGCGAGAAGAAAGAACTTTAAAAAATTTAAAAAGGAATGAAATCAATGCCTTGAAGATAAATGTAACTGAAAAAAGTGAAAGACAAAATCATTACTCACAGAAGAAAAGTGAAATTATTCCTTCTTTGATGCATATAGAAAAGCATCTTGATAAGTATAAGGAAACCCGAAGAATATGTTATCAAAAGAGAATGGAGTCCCTGTTTCATCTGTTGCACTCTCAAATCTTGAACAGTAGTGATTTGATTGAGTTGACCTCAGAAGAGACCAACTGGACCAGAAAAAAATGGGATGTGATGAATGTGCCAGTGAAGGGCTCAGCTCTGGAAGAGCTCCCTGAAGGCAGAGGCAGGCAGCTCCACACAACCTCTCTGAGCACCTCTCCATGGATCAGGGGTCTCACAAGGGTGCAGAGTCTCAGGGATACAGATATTGGTGCACATCTAACAATTAAATCCTCCTTGACTAACTCCTACTAACAAGTTAGTAACAAGAATATAGTTTGAAGATAAAGTAAGAAGAATCAAACATCAAGATACTGAGTCAGCTCTCGGAAAAAACAATTCGTTTGTGCAAAGGTTTAATTAAGGGTTATAGGTGTTTTAAAGAGAAGTTTTGAAGGAGATGGAGACTGGATTTTCTCTGATGTGCTCAGTGAAAGGCAGGAGACAACAGTCACAAGTTGCAGCAAAAGAGATTTGGACAACAGAAAAACTAGTCATAGGAGTGGGGCTGAACTGGGACTTGTGCCCCAAGAGCCTGTGAAATCTCAGTCTGTTGGAGGTATCAAAGCCTGGATTAGAGATCTCCAGATGTCCCTTCCCACCCAAACTCCTCTGTGTTGGAGGGAAGCCTGGCTCGTGCACATATTTAAGTAACCACAGCTTTTTCTAGATACATCAAAGGATACTGGATCACCTGGTGGAATTGGATGAACTCAGGCAGAGAAGTCACACCCAGCGAGCTCCCAGCAGCTGTTCCAGGCTCAGTTTTCCCAACAGCCCCTTTCCCAGCTCTGGAACCTTGGGAGCCAGGAGAGAGACAGGCACAGGAGCCTCCTGCACAGCAGCTGCACTGAGACAAGAGGAGAAAAGGAGAGGAAGAAAGAAACTGCCTATTTCTATATGATAATTCACTTAAACAATTGGATCTGGATGTGCCAGTGTGCATCCAAACCTCACATTCCACTGTGCATTCAGCCTGCTGCAGAGTGGGCCATATGCTGGTGCATCGACCCCCTTCCCCTTCACAAATACTGCTGACAAAGTGTTTCTTGTTGTCGAGTAGCTACAAAATACTTTAAAAGATCAAGTGATCCAGCATATTCAAACACTTTCAAATTAAAAGATAAACAAACAAAATATTAACAAACTGGTGGCTTCATGAGTGTGGAACAATATCGTGTTTTTCTTCATTGTTCATCCCACTCTGCAGGGCAGAGGAGGGGCTGAAAGGACTATTTCACACATTGGTATAAAGATGAAGACAGAAGGATTAGGATTAATCTTTTGCTGTACCAGGCTGTTTCCACTAAAGAAATAATCCTCACACTTTCCCCATGCTCCTGCCCAAGCTCCTCCCTTCCCTTCCCTGCCCAGTGAAGGATATATTACAGCTGCCACCCCACCCCAGCATTGCTGTCCCTTTTCCTGCAGGTAAAAGCCATTTAAAGGCCACTTCCACAGTGTGAGGTTGGGATGAGGTATCTGTATGTGTGTAGCACTGATTCCTCACTCCCCTGCCTAGTGACACCACCAAGGATGTGTCTGGGTTGTTTATCAGACTGACCATGGCTCAGTCAGCTTTAGAGGATGCTCAAGCTGGGCAGCAAAAGGTGACCTGAGTGTCCCTGCACCTGAATTGAGGCAGGGGACATGGTGACAACGTACACCAGATTCCCTCCCATTCATTAAGGGGTGACAGATGTACCCACACTTTGTCACCTGCCTGTCTGACGTAAAGCACTCACTGAAGGGCTGAAAACATCTTAACAGAACTGGCAGCAGCAGCAGGAGCCACAATGTGCAACTTCTGTGCCTGTTCTCACCTCCCCTGGAGCTCCTGGTGGCTCTTTGAGCTCCCCAGGCTCCATCGAGGAAATCTGGGCAAGAACAAGTGAACGTGCATTCATTTGCAGGGCCTCATTTTGGGCTTGGCTGGGATGAGAATAGAACTCTGACTAACCTCCCAAGTTTGTCAGTTTAAACCATGCTCCAGTCTGTCTCTGTGGATAAAGACAACAGCACCTTCTCTGCCTCATCTTCCCAGGTTTATGCCGCGGTGCAACACCCTCCAGCTGGTCCAGCAGCATGTGCTGCTCTTAAGACTGTACAAAGGGATTTGGGTTAAAGAAAGAAATAGCAAAACCCCACAGCTAAAGCAAGAACAAATGAGACCTCCTTCCTGTGACAGCAGAAAGTGGCACGGGGCCACCTGCACACAGGGACAGGATCCAGGTTTGCTCCTCACCATCTGGGATTTCTCATCCCTGCAGGCAGCTGATGGATGGAGGCCGTGCCATGTGCTGGGATGGCTCGTGCCCTCCCCAGGGCCAGCAGTCCTGTGCCAAGTGCTTTGTACCTTGGCTGCTTGGGTGGGTTTTAATTTTTTTCTTTAAAGCTTTTTCTCCTTTCTTTGAAGCTTTTGCTCAAAAGCTGAAGGGACAGGAGGCACTGCAACACAACTAAGCACTGCCCAGAGAGACCTCACTGCATGGACCACGGTGCATGTTATAATTTATTTGGGATTGCTCTTCAGTTCCAATAAATTTAAGATTGGAGGAAATCCAAATGAAGGGTCTAGGGTTGTCTTCCTACCTCTTTCTTTGTGAAAGCAATTTCCTTTATTGGCATCTCCAAAGCAAAAGTAATCTTTCTGAGGGAGGTTTGGCAAAAACATGTAAGGGTTTTATAGCAACAGGGCCAAAGGTTGATAAAACTCCATTGAAGCCATTGCAGTCCAAGGTAATAGGCAGCTATAGCCTTCCAGGAGAGTTAATAGAAGGCAAACAGCCTGGGCTTTCAGTGAAGAGAAAGGCAGAAAATTTTGTTTGAATTTTACCAGTATTTTTCCTTTCCAATGCACCCACATCAACTGCACCAAATACAGAGGCTGTTTGACACAACAGCCCAAAGGGATGTCCTTCCCAAGAGCCCTTTTGTATTCAGGACAGAGTTAGAGCAATGGGGGACAAAAGAAAACCAAGTTTGTGCAGAGTCTTAACAGTGCTAAGCAAGCAGAGTAAATTAATATCAGGAGAAAATGAAGGACAGGCTGACACAAGGCTCAGTAGAATCCTTCATGTGGGGATGTGGGACCTCATACTCTCTTGCAGAATCAGTTCTTCCCCTGATCATTTGTGCTGGAAGTCAGGCTGAGCAGTCAGCCAGCAAGTTTTAAAGCCAACAAATGTTCCCATCTCCAACTCTTTGGGAAGTATATTCAGAAAGAGACACAGGCAGACAATGGCAGAATTATGATGTTTTGGGGGGCAGAAGTGCTGTGGGGATCATGAAGTTGGGACAGTAGCTGAACACCTCTTGGTAACTGCATCTCATGGAGGAAGCCAAAATATTCATTCCTTCTGGACAAAGAGAAATGGCTGCATTTATCAGACACTGTTGTTTATGTTATTTAAAAATGAAAATAGAACATTTTTGCTTTTGTCATAGTTTAATGGGTATATTGAGCTGAAAGAGAGGAAAATGAAGGTGGCAAAATTCAGCCTGGAGGCAGCAGTTATGTTGTTGTTAATGGTGCTCATTAGTTCATTTTTAACATCTCTCTCTGCTGATGTCTGAGTCGTGTGACAACATCAGCCATCAGCATCTTCTCCCCTCTGCTCAGCTCGAGGATTCCCCAAGAGTTCAAGACCAGAGGTGGGAGGGTCACCCTGACCCTGATGGGTTTGGTGACACACACAGAGCACTCCCTGGTGACACCACCAAGCACCAAGGGTGGACTGAGAGACTCTGCAACCCCAGTGTAGCCTCCCTGTCACCTCCTCTAATTAGATATTGCATATTTGTGCTTTAAAGCATCCAGAGATCAATAAATAGACATGCTCCTCTTTGGTGTCTCCCTCAAATGGCTTCCTGAAGGGATGCTCCCCCTCTGCAGCAGCATCATTATCCCTCACACACACACCTTCTGGCCAGGAGAGCCCAGTGGTCTCACTTCCTTTCCCCATGGGCTGTGGACACATTTTAAGAAGCAGATCCATGGGGAGCAGATTTGAACACGACAGTAAGGAGACTTTCTGTGCAAACTGGCTGATATAATATGTGTGACTCACGTTTTTTAAGAAACTTCTGAGTCCCTTCGCTCTTTTCCTCTGATTTCCTGCATTTTACAGCATTCCCAGGTCCTGCCTTGCTCACTCCACCTCTTGGGAACCTCCCAGTACTTGGCTTTGAGAACACAACCACAGAGCAATGCACTTGACATTATACACACAGTTTTTTCCTTTTCCTTTCAAGTGGTTTTTGTAACATCAAACCAGAAAATTCCAACTCATAAATTTCTAAACAAGCATGGCTATACCCGAGTTTCAGATGAAATCAGTACCTTTGCAATCAAAAAATACATTAATACTTTTCTTTTTCCCCCTGCAGCTTTACTATAATGAGGGCCAGACCACAGCACTCAGATTTTAAAGGCAGCACTTCAAACACACCCAGAGCTTTGCAGTTAGGCTGTGTCAGAGCAGGGAAGGAGGAAATGAGACAGATGGAGAGTGGAGTTTGCTGGGAGGTGTTTTGCTGAGTGACACCCAACACACCCTTACAACGCTCAGTAAGGTTTGCTTTCTATATGTTTTAGACCTGAAGTGCTCAGAATTTTAAAATATGCTGATGTTCTCTGAGTGGAAATCAGTGTCTAAAGTTTT
The DNA here is from genome assembly GCA_013390005.1 of Calyptomena viridis. Lineage (NCBI taxonomy): Eukaryota > Metazoa > Chordata > Aves > Passeriformes > Eurylaimidae > Calyptomena > Calyptomena viridis. The sequence goes on from WEIV01021285.1 coordinate 1,679,891, forward strand.
TAGGTGTGTTAGACTCCTGTGAGTGAAGCCAAAGAAAACAAATCCTTTATCCTCAAGGGTGCTGGGCTTTGGCAGAACCATGGGCTGCCTGCTGTCACCTGCTTGTACCAACCCAAACAAGGCACTGAGCAGAAAGAAAAATCTACTTGCTCCCATCTTATTGTACATTTTTACCACTGAGATAAAGGCAAAAGTCAGTTTAGGCACAGATTTTAGGTTAATGCTTCCTTGAAGGAAGGAGTCCATCAGGGAAGAGTTTATGTTCATTTTTTTCCTCATTTAAACAACACTAACATCTGTGATATCCTGAGACTAAGAGGTATTTGAGGTAAAATAGTGATGACATTTGAAGCAGCAAGATTAATTATATCAGGCTCTGTGTTTGCTCAGGTTCCTCACCTCCTCCCCAAACCCTCTTGATTTTTCTTCTGTCTGTAGCTGAAAACACACAACACAAATCATCCCTTCAAACTTGCTCCTACTTTGATTAAAAAAAATAAGAGGAAAAAAGGTGCTTTACAATTCTAATGCTGTAACTGCTGCACATATTCCAGGGGTTTGTTCCGACTGTGTCAGCTCACACAGCAGCATGGCCTTATCTACCCAGTGCAGAGATTTGAACAGGTTTAAGGGAGCTTTCAGAAATTCCAATTCCCTGTTTACCACCCAGTAGCCTCCTCTGCTTCTCAGCACACAGTTCCTCCCATGCTGATGCACAAACACGGCCCCCTCCCAGTGCACAAACATCCCTCCAAAAGGAGTGAGATAAATTAAAGTCCTAAGTTTCAGTTTGAGGGAAATGTTTGGGCACTGGGTACAGCAGAAATAGAAAAGGGGTTCAGGCCTCTAGAACCTTCCACACTCAACTGAGATGTGACATTGAGAAAAACTTGGTGTCACCTCATTAGCCATGTCCTCACAGCCCCAGCACACCTGGGTTCCATCCACCTGATCCTGAGCTGTTCAACTAGATCTGGGAGTCTGAGTCCTGGTTTTCTGCTTTTTTTTAACACTATGAAGGTGTCCAGGATACTTCAGCCCTGCATTTGTGTATTACATTGTGATTAAATGTTATTGGCACAATAACAATTAGTAATTGGGTGCTGCTAAGGGAAACAGCAATCATGCTAAAAATGACAGCAAAGTTTGGAAAGGTTCGGGAGAAAATTCCCAAGACATCACAATGTGGCCTTTGCCATGGTGAAGAAACCTCCTTACACATATTTCTTCCACCAGGTATCACTCCAGTAAACACCCCGGCTAAGGTATTCCCAAGATAACATCAAGCTTGTTAGATAATCCCACATGAAGCAGCAAGAAAGTATTTACACATATATACACAAATATACATGTAAATGGATTTTACAAGTTGTATATGTATATATGTTATGCTATATAACAAAACAAACTGCATGTTTATATTATGCTATAAGTAACCTAAGAGCTATTTACCTATATACACATATATGTGTGTAAATAAAGTTTATGAGTTGTATATATATATATGTTATGCTATATAGTAAATTACATGTTTATGTTAAACTGTAAGTAGTGTAAAGGCTCTTTGCACACACATAACACACATATAGAATTAGTGTTTACATATACATATAATGTATACATGTGTTGGGTATATATATATACACACATATATATGCATACATATGTTTAATAGACATATATAGGACACAAAGATATTTGTCCTGATGTGAGACAGTTTTTACATAAGTTCAACTTGTAAGAAAAAATAAGCCTGGATTGCCCCAAAATGAAAGTGCAAAATGCCAGTGAAATCAAACTGATATTTAACCCAAATGCCCACAAGACTCCCTCTCCCAAGGCCCAGGCTGCTGGAGCATCCAGGGCTGAGCCATTGCCTGTCCCATCAGATGGGCAGCTTCACGCAGGGATATAATGTCCAAAGAAAATTGCTTTCCAATGAGGACCACCAACAAGGTAAGGGAAAAGCAACAGAAAGTGATTTCAGTGCTTGGGCCATTTCAAACTGGATGGAACATATCACAAAAACATTTCATTTTCATCTTTCCACTGCATTTACCAAAAAGGTTAAATCCATCTGCAATACCATTTTTTTATGGTTGCCCCTCAGGTTCATAGGGTGCAGCATGTTCTTATCAGCCCCTCAGAGCTGGCTTTGGGACTGATAACTTCTAAGCCTCTTCTTCTTTCACAGGTCTGTGGAAGAGTGAGAAAATTGTGAATAATTACATCCTGAAGTGATGGAGTTATCTCTCTAAAAATCCAGTACAATTCCCAGGAATTCCTCTCTGATCTCCCCATTTGCCAAGGCTTGCCATTGCTCCAGCACTTTGACACAGTGGGAAAATTAAAAGCAGCAGACAAAAAAGGAAAGGTAGGAACACTGAAGAAAGGGCAGTGTTTTCACAGCCCAGTGCAGATACAATTCTGACGTTATTCAACACACTTGTAGCCCAAAAACTGTTTAAAACAACTGGTACTGACAGAGATCTGTTCTCTTCCAGCAATATACTCCCTGCTTTATATTTCTGCAGGGTTAGTCTGTCTTTTTAGCCTGGTCCTATCGTTTCCAAGCTGCAATTTGCACAAATTAGTCTCCAGACTTCCAAAGCTGATTCATGTAAGCAACAGCAGCAGCAGGAGTTTGTCAAAGAGAATTATTTCCATGTTTACAGCCCAAATTGAGTTTTGACTTAATACTTGTTCATGGCACAATGAACGTTTTTGCAGCTACTCTGTTTAAAAAGGGATGTGGGCTGGGGGAAGAGGGCTATTTGCTTGGACCCTGCAAACTGTTGGAGGGTGGGAGGAAGATGAGACGCTGAAACTTGTCTGAGATGTGGAGGGAGCTGATCAGGGGCACAACCCTCCTCTCCAGGCCCTCTTGCTTCTCGTTTTCTATCCCTGAGCTTGGGCCATGCCCCAAATTCACACTTCAGTCCTGATCCATCTGCAGGGTGATTGGAATTCTAGAAGTAGGGGGGGTTATTGCCACACCTGGTAGAACAAGGGCATTTTTAGACAGTGAAACAGGACAGAACCAGATTCAAATAAAAGAGTCATATAGCAGTGAACACCCATAACAGGTCCCAGTCACTATAAAATGCTTGCAGGCTCTAGATTTTGGTGTAAAAATGTTACTAAAACAGAATAGTGGCACTTAACTCCTCCTTCATCTGGAAGCAGACCAGCTCTGAGCAACACAAGGGTAAGCAACAAGTCTCAGTGTTGTGCAGAAGATGGGTTAGAGGTGGAGGCTGGAAGCAATAATTCCCCTCCCAAACATCAAACAAACCTTTCTCCTGTACCATTCACATTTCTTCAGCAAATTTTCAGTCTGCAGCAATGGACAGAGTGTTGCCATTGGTATGGGATAAGCAAAAATCAAGCCTGTAAAGACTAACACAATTCCTACACACAGTCTCTAAAAAAGCAAACCAAGTGCTTAGTTGGGATTCTGATATTAATTTTGACTCAAGCCACAGCTTATCCCTCTTATCCCCCCTGACACAGGCACCAGTATCACATGTAGTGATGCCTCTTCTTACAAAAATGACCTGAGAACTGGGTGTTTACAAGTGATGAATGTGCACATTGAGCCATGTGGTGCAATTTTAATTCAACTGCCTGTACACACAAGCACAGAGAACTGGGGCTGCTCATTACCTCCTTTGTCAAAGCCTATTTTTCCTTGCAAGATAGTTCCTACAGCACCAGAATAAACAACAATTTCGGATCTTTGCATATCACCAGCACTTCCATAGACAAACCATGCTTTCATTGTCAGCACTCTGGGTTGGATAAACACCAATAAAGCTTTCCAGTCGTGCTTGTTTTAGAGGTGTTTATGCTCAGCTTTTAGGAGGAGGAGGTGAGAGAATCCTAGAATAATTTGGGGTTGGAAGTGACTTTTAAAGGTTTTTTTATCCAACTGCAATGAGCAGGGACACCTTCACTAAACCAGGCTGCTCTAAAGGCACAGACAAGCACAAACACACACACACACATTTGCACACACAACTGCTTCCCTGCTTTGCTGATTAAACAGCAAGATTGATGCCCAGAACCAGGCTGTCTCAGTCCTGAAGGGAGATTCTTGCTGTCTGTGCTCTTGGCACATTCTGCTGTGGGGTTAGAAGCCCTACATGGACCCGGTGGATGGAAAAATTCAGAGTCAGTTCAAGCACCATCCAGTTCATTACTTGAAACAAAGCTCCATCTAGATATCACCTCTAGCCATGCTCAGGCACTGGACAGGAAAGGCCATGGCAAACTCACTATTGTAAGTACCAATAACACAACTTTTTGGTAAGTCTATGGTGGAGCTCTGAGCTGCACTCAGTTCCTACATGACAAGCTCAGGAAATAACTGGTGGCTTCTTTTTCCTTGTCAGCACACTCTGCCATGAAACATCAGTGAAAGGATGCCTGGAAATTTCAAATAAAAGGATATTTAGTCTCTTGATCCTGCATAGACCAAGGCTCACATTCATCCTGTATTTGAGCCTCCTGAGAGGATTATTGCTGCAAAATTCTGGGCTTATCCATCTCCAGAATAAGGTTCTACATATTTCACTGCTTTTTCTATGCAAGCCAGGCTATCTCTCACAGTTGTTTTAGAGAGAACCATTTATATATGCAATAAAAAAGCTATTTCACCACATTGCTGAAAATTCCATCAGGTTATAGTTTATCTTAACAGTCTATCATTTACAATGTACTAATAAAGGAGTACTAAATATTCTATTGGTTTTGGTATAAAGAGTACATTATTGGTGTTTATAAACACATCAGTAAATGTTACAGACTTTTAAGTAACCCCATTGACCTGTAACATAAACGCTCTGTAGCTACTGATTCACAATATATAAACACTTTATGGATAAACCTTTACAAGCCATTTATAAAAACACTCTTACTAAGAAATATGTCATATTCACAAATAGACACAGAAATAACTCACAAGAAAATGAGGTCATTTCAAGAAAGAGTACAGGTGTTTTTATTTGGCTGATCTCCTGGAAATTAAAGTTGTACCTCAGTGTACAGAAGTAAAATTAACACAGAACATAATTTTAAAAAATATATTCTTCAGTTGTTTTTTAAATGTGGGATTTGACAAAAGAAGGAGAGAACCTGAAACAGCCAAGTTAAGTGGCTCAGAAGAATTTCCAAGCATAAGCAAGAAGCATTAAAGCTGTTCCTTCTCTCTTCATGCCATTTCATTTATGACAGGGGTCGTTTGCTTGCAGGTCTGTTAATGTGGGAACACATCTCATGTAACTGCAGCCATCTCAAAATTAGTTGCCCAGGACAATGTTGGTCACCCAGATAACTCAGAGGAGCAAAACAGGCACATTCAAGGGACAATCCAACCCATCTTGCTCAGACTGCTTTATCCAAGACAGATTCACCCTCTGGAGAGCCCTTTTCCTCACCACCAGGATTATTGTGTTCCCTCTCTAGACTTGGACAGCTCGATCTCTTCTCCCATGTAACAAGTGATAGGACAAGAGGAAATGGCCTCAAGTTGTGCCAGGGGAGGTTCAGATTGGAAATTAGGTACATTTCTTCATGGAAAGGGTTGTCAATCCCTGGCCCAGCTGCCCAGGGCAGTGTGAGAGTCACCATTCCTGAAGGGATGTAAAATATTTGTAGATGTGACACTTGGGGACGTGGTTTGGTGGTGGCCTTGGCAGTGATGAGTTAATGGTTGGACTCAAGAGTCTTAAAGATCTTTTCTAATCTAAACAATACTGTGATTCTGTAACAGCCAAGCCTGAGTACATCCCACTTTTGGAGTCTGCTGTAAAACAACATCTGCATCGTCAGCTCAGTGTGGGAGCTGATATTTAAAGGTTCAACTTGGGAGACAAAGAGCTTCAGCTCAGGCAGATAGTGTTTGTCAAACCTGACAGAGCAGCATCAGGAAGATGATACTGTTATTGTGGGGATGGATGGAAAAGCAGCTGCTGCTGTTGGAGGCAATGACTGACCTGGATAAAATGCCTGCTGGATTCACACCTCAGCTTGTGACAGTCACAGCAACAGGAACAAGGTGTGAACACTTTGAACCCCAGTGGGTTTCAGGCTTTTCCATCTGTCTTCCCCCTGCAGCTTTATCCCATCACTATCCTTGTGCTGGGCAGGCAAGAGGACAGAAAGGTGATTTTGTGGCTGTTTGTCAGTGCTGGCACTTCAATGTGGATCTTTATAAGACCATCTGGAATATGGCAGATCTGTCTCTGCTGTTTACCTTCCCTAAATGCAACCTGTTGTTAATATCAAGTGTCAGCAAAATATTTCAGATAAATCTGGATAAAGTGCCAAGCTGAACTGTAATTAATCACTATGAACACACAACTGTCTCTGTTACACACTTGGGAATCTATGGTTAAAATTCCCTCTCAATTTGACACTACAGTGAGAAGCTTTTTTTGGTATCAATTTCTTCTAACTCTCTCCCTGGCATAACAATAACTCTACAACTGAAGTGTGTTTCACAGTCTAACCTCATTATAATGAACCCTCTGAATAAACAGTTGTTATGTCTGAATGTTCACCACAAATAGATGCAGAATTTTCTTCATCAGGCCAATAAAAAAACCCATCTGTATCTGAGCCAAACACTGATATCCAGGGCAGTAACAGAGCTTTGTTCATAGCAAAAAAAAAGAATTAAAAGAAAATAGCAAATACATATAGAAAGAAATAGTAAATTATGCTTCCAGTGTAGATCTACTGTGCTTTAATCATAGAATATCCTGAGCTGGAAGGGACCCATAAGAATCATTGAGTCCAACTTCTTTAAAGAAAACAGGAGCTATGTCATCCTTGGTTTTTTAATTTTTACATTTTGTTTTAGTAAGGCTAATGAACAATGTCTAAAGGAGTAGTTCTTACCACAGTTGGGTTGTTGGAGTGGAGCATGACTGGATCTCCCTGTTTTGGCACTCTAAGCTGTGAATCTTGATGTTCTCCTGCTTGTAATCTGGGAATAAAGTGGTCTTCAGAGCATGGCAGCCCCATCCACTTTCTTGCCTGCAGTCTCTAGTGCTTTGCACTGACTGAAGGGGTCAAACACCACCTTGGGTGTCTGTTAACAGACAAGTGTGGAAGATCAGAACATGGGAGTCTGCTGGGAAATACAGGATCTACTGACATCCGTGTCCTCTCTTCATGTTTGGAATCATGAAACATCTGCACAAACCCCCTCTGTGTCCATGTTGTGGTTTAACCCCAAAAGCCAAGCCCCACACGGCCACTCACTCACTCCTCCCAGTGGGAGCCAGGAGAGAATTGGAAGGGTAAAAGCTGTAAAACTCATCTTGAGTTTTACAATCTCAATTGGGTTGAGATACAGCCAGTTTAATAGGGAAAGCAAAAGCTGTGCACACAAGCAAAGCAAAGCAAGGAATTCATTCCCCACTTCCCATGGGCAGCAGGTGTTCAGCCATTCCCAGGAGAGCAGGGCTAACTCACGTGGAACAGTGACTTGGGAAGACAAACACTATCACTCCAGATGTCCCCACTCCCTCTTTCTTCCCTCACTTTATGTGCTGAGCACGATGCCATGGTATGGATTATCCCTTTGCTCAGCTGGGATCACCTGTCCTGGCCATGTCTCCTCCTGTGCATCCCCAGCCCCCCCAGTGCGGGTGTACAAGGAGCTTGAAAGAAAAGGCCTTGGCTCTGTGTAAGCCCTGCCCAGCAAGGACAAAATAATTTGTATTACCCACCATGTTCAGCACAAATCCAAAAAATCCCCCCGTCCCAACCACTGTAAAGAAAATTAAGTCTACTCCAGCTGAGCCAGCAGAGTCCATCTATAGAAAACACCACAAAAATCTCAGTAACCTATCAGCGATCATCATTCAGCCCTGAATAGAGAGGAAACAATACAGTAGTACCTGTCAGAAACAAAAAGTTGCAAAAATGTGCTTTGCTCTAACCCATGCTGCTAAGACTGCAATTTTCAAAACTACTCAGGTCACATCCACGGGCTTTCTGAGAGGACTGACTCAAAATCTGCAGCCAGACTGAAGTGTCTGCTGAATTCTCCTTGCTGCTGCTCATCTCCTCCTGAATGACAACCACAATGCAAAGCCCATCACTGTGACAAGATGCTGGTCTTATTTTTTGTCATGCAATCACCTCATCATTTCTGGCAGTACCACTCACACTGCCTTGTCTGCTCTGAGTGCAAAGAAAAGGCACAAGTACAAGAGTCTCTTAGTAAAACATTAATCTCAGATCACAGATTTATTTTATGGATTTGCAACACAGCCCATATTACAAACATTGTCTGGGAACATTTACAAGAATAAATAAGATGGACTCGCAGTTGTAAAAAAAAGATTACACTTCACTGTAATGTACAGTCAAAAAATATATCTGATATTCATTGACTTGACATTATTTACCTTCCTTCTTTTAAGCTAGAAAGAAAAGACACTGAATGCACAGTGTTGAGAGTTTTGTATTTATATTTTTTTCCTTTTTTTCATACGTGCTTTATCTATCAAACATCCAAACTGTACAAGTGAGTTTCACCAGGAATCCAGAAAGGCCAAAGGGGGTTTATGGGGGTGGCATTGCAACAGCAGAGATTCACTCTCATGCAGCACTCCTCCCTGCTGGAAAACACATCCAGGGAGCTGGAATGGGATACTGCTGATCCAGAGGCAGCCACAGCACGGCTGTGTGAAGTGGGGACAAGTCTGGCAACAAGTGATGCTGGTACATTTTGATTTCAACAGGGTTGGTGTGGGGAGGGAGGAGATTAAATCAACATAGGAGTGAACTTTGTCACTGTGTTAGTCAGGGTGGGTTAAAGGATGTGTTAAGGATACAGCTCAAATTTTGGCATAGAAGTACAAGTTTAAGTGCTGGCAATGCAAGAAAGGGCTAGAGGGGTGATGAGGGGGTAATTCCAGTTCTGCTCCAGGTACATGGAAGTCCAGCACACAAAGTCTGGTTCAACTCTCAGCAATGTGAAAGACTGACCAGCCTTTGTCCTGGGGAGTCTTGTTAGAGAACCTAAATCCATGAAAGCTTGTAAAGTGCCAGCCCCACTCCCACTTCCATCCCCCAAAACACACTCCTTTCCATAATTTCACAAAAAAAGATTTCCTGGAGCTCCCTATTGAAAGATGATGTACTCACACCAGGAAATCAGTCTCCACAGGGCAACACACCGGAGGTCTCTCACACAGACTCCCAACCAGGAGCATTTCAGGGTAACAGATCTCCACTGAAACACTTCTGTGACAGGTGCCTCCCTAAAGTAACCACTACACTGTTGGACACCTACATATGGAATATAAGGACTGATCCCAAAGGGACACCAGCAGCATCCCTTCACCTTGCAACAAACATCTCCTTGCTCCAGATAGAATGACATGGACTGGCTCATATTTTTACTGCTTAGAAACGGTTCATGCTGAATTGAGTTTCAAGAAAAACATTTGAAATTGTTCTTTTTCCTTTTTTTTTTTTTTTCTTTTTATTCCCCCCCACCAGGAAACACCATGGGAACACCAGCATCTGGCATTCGATCTGCTGCATTAGTTTGTTTTTTAAGGCTCAGGTTGAAAACACAATAGTGATGAAAAATCTGCTGCATGCACTGGGATGAGGATGAAAGGACCAATTTTAGTTTAGATTGCTCGTGTTTTTACAAACTGAAAAAGCTGCCAGGTTTTCGCAATTCTGCTAGTCCAACATCAAACTGTAGGATATTCTGAGTATAGTTTATTTTTCACAAGGGAAGTTTTTAAAATATTTTAACACAGCAAGGAGAGATTACAGACTAGAGGTCACTGGAATCCAGCAAGGTTTTGGCTTTTTTATTTCCCTTCCATCACACTCTGTACCCCTCAGATTTGGTCTTGGTGCATGGAAACATATGATTCTCCTTGACAGTTTGAGCAAATTGTACATTCTTCAAGTATGTATATGAGGGAGATGATTGATACCTTTTCCAAGTCAATGAGCAGATAATACATGATGGATTTTCCTAGTGGTCCTTGCCAAAACTGCAGAAACTGGGCTTTGCTCACTATGCTGTTGGCTCACCCTCGAGGAAAGAAGAGCTGTAGGTATTTTTGGGAACAGGGAAAGAGCACTTGCATTTCAATTGTATATTATGTATGTATGGCTATAGAAGACTGCAATCTAAATAAATAGGAGCACAGGAGGATTAACAGAATCCTTGTTACTCATATCTGTCTCCCTGACTTTAATTCCCTGGCTCTCCTTATTTCTGCTCCAGTAAATTTCTGGGCAGGGAAGCTGCAGTGCTTTGTTCTACCCTCACACAGCAGATATATGGAATTTTTGACCCAAAGGCAGTTGTTACGCTGAATAACTTTCACCACTTTTGTCACGTGGCCTCCTTTCATTTCCCTAAAAAAAAATTGGGGTTGACTGACTGTCACACACTCAAGACAAATGAAAGACTCTCAAATGAAAATACAGCAGTTTCACACCAAGTTCTTGAGATGCCCCTTGCACTGGCTGGAGAGATCACAAAAATTTAACTGTGCTACCAACATAATGGAGTGGATTGTTCACATTTATTACAGGACAATGAAGGGGACAATGAACTTTCCCCCCACATTGCACATCCAGGACCATGTCAGGGCTGTGCACTGCTCTGTGACGACTTACTAAAAATTCTGTGACAGACAGAGGCACCTCATATTTGAAGATTCCTCTCTCCTTTTATCTTTGTCCCTCAGGATTTATTCCCTCTGTCACACTCCGAGTGCTCCATCTCCACAGCACGGAATGTGGAATTACCTGTTTTTATGATCTTGGCAGGAACTCAGAGAGTTAAGAAAGATAAAGAGCAGCTGTGCAAGAAAGAGAGAGAGAGCAAGATTCAAACTTCCTACCTCTTTCAGGATCCATTTAATGTGCCTTCTCCTCCAATGTTTGGTTTCTTCCAAAGCAAAGATTTCTTTCCCTTTCCTTCTCTTTCAGATGGCAACTGGTTTAAGTGCCTTCTGAACCACCAGCTACAGGGGCCTCTCTCCTTTCTCTGTCTCTACCAAGAGCATTGGCCTGCATTCCCTGGCTTGAGATTCCCAAGGGAAATCCCACAAATTACTACTAAAGGGCCTGGGAAAAGTAAATGGGAAAACCAGTCCAGCATCTGCAGGCTTAAATCTACTACTGTGGTGTCTACACTGCCACTGGACTTCTTTTTTCTAAGAGTTTACAGCCCCAAAATACAAGGTCGGAAACTACTGACACACAAATACACGGTGCTATAGGGAACAGCTGTTCTTTGGGATTCCTTCCTCTGTCCTATGGAGTTACATGAACCAGACTGATTAGGGGTCACAGGCACCTCCCAAAATCTCTGTCTTTTAGGAGTTATCTGGACATTGCTCAGATGTGTGTGCATCTGGACAGAAGTTGAGCAGGAGAGATAGAGGAGAGAAGCTGCAGGTTGTGTAAAAGCTACAGAAGTTACATCTTTTCAGTGCATGTAGAAACCTGTCAGTGTTGGTCAACTGGTTGTTGCTGCTGGACCAAAATGGACAAGTCCATAAAAATGGCTAAAATGTGACTAAACTAAGAGGGACTCACCAGTGCACAGCAAAGGCAGACATAACTCTGTGCAACCTTGCTGAAGAATTTAAATCACAAGTTGAAAGACTTCCTACTAACCACAGTCCAGAAACTTCCCTGCTCAGAGAACACAGATTATTTCAACCTGCAAACATACACAAACCCACCCAATTCCCATCTGTTTGCTTGCTGTCAGAGGTCCTGATTCAGTTATCTCCACATGGACACTGCACTTCCTCACATGGTTTCCTCTTTACATCAATAAACAAGTACCTCAAGTCTATTTACAGGAGTTCAAACACCTTTTACCTTACCTTTGAAGACGAAAAAAAACCAAACCAAAATGAGCCAGCACAGGACATAACTCCTGCAGAGATCTTAATTAAAAAAACCCCAAAACACCAGATCCAAAACCCACCACCAAACACACACAAAACTAAACAAAAGATTGTTAAGACCTACTGTACCTTTTAGGGGTTTCGGTCCATCTCTCATGTGGAAAACTTAGGGTCTTCTAGCTCCAGCAGGCAGCTGGAATTCATTGCTTCAGTTTACATCTCTTAATAATTTGTTAGTTATGCCCTGTAGGAGACAGTCACCTCTGACCCACCTTCTTTACCTATTCCTAGTATTTCGGACCAAACCTCACACCAATTCTATGCTATCATAAACTGCTCCCTCAGCCCTGAAGGATGCCTGAATAGGAATAAGTTTATCTTCATTATTTCCATTCAAATACTGTCCATATAATATTTTTTCCAGCTTAAAATTCAATCACTGAGGAATTCACCTTTTCTACTGCACATTATCACTTTCCATCCACAGCAGGGGATGCTCAGGCTGAAAGCTCACTCTGACTATTAATCCTACCAGGAGTGAGAAAATCTCCTTTTATCTCATCTCATAATTTCTTTCTTTCCCTGCAAAAACAAACCCATCACCCATAATCTTGCTTCAAACTCATTACCTACTTTGCTATGGGCTGTTCTCCAGGGTTTGAACAACCTCAAGGTAATAAAGTTATTTAAAGCAAGCTCGTCTTCCCTTTCCACACAATTCCCTTCCTCATTAATTCACACTCAGCATCTATGCACTGTGCAGTAAGGAAAAGCAGGAAGATCCCTGAGCCAGCACACACTGGAGCTGGGTCAGTCCCCCAAAAGCATGAATTCATAATTGCAGGAATTTGTAACATTTTGGCAACACAATCTGCAGTGTCTGCTGAGCATCCTTCCACATACACTGCAGGCTGGGCATCAAGGTTGAGACACACAGTTGAGTGGCCACATAACAAGCTGTGACTAACAGTTGGGCTGTGATAATCAACATTCACATTAAACTTGTAGAGAAAGTAAAACTGAGCTTAAATATCTTTCCCTGCAGTTTATGACAACACCCCCTGGCATTTGCAGAGGGCCAAAAGCACATGGTGAGCTGCTGTGGGCCAGCCTGACACATGTACCTGACCCCTTAGTAGCCTTTTTTCATACCATAAAACACATTCAAACTCAAGACCTTAAACAACTCCACTGCAAGTGCTACTATGCTCCACTCATCCCACATCCATGCACACATCCCTCTTGTGGGCTTAATTCTGGCATTTTAATCCACTTTCCTTCATGCTACTGTTAAATCTGAATTGCCTCCTACACTTCACATCTCATCCTACTGGTATTTCCTTACTTCTTGTTCCTTTATCCCAGCTGTCACTCTCAGTGCTTGCACCAGTTTTTCACCCCCGACTCGGGAGGGAACCTCTCATTCTGCTGGTTTCCATGTAACATTAACAGAATGCTAATTAATATTTCCACAGTATCCACATGGAGTGATTCCCTCTGGCTTTCTGGAGTCAGCAGAGTCATGAACACTTTGCTGACTTGTAGCTTCCTCCTACGTGGGCAGTTGTTGAAAAATCCCATTCTGGGATTAGAATTCCCTCTTCTTTACTAATATCTCCCAACTCCTGACCTATACTGTTCCATCCAGTCATCTGTAATTAAAACACCAATGTCATGCCTTTCTTCTCAGTTTTATCTCAGAGTTTTGCTTTTCCTTATAATTTTTCTGCGGAATTGTTTGTGGTGCTTAATTGCATAAAGAAAAAAATCCCAATTCAAACCAGTAGCTTGTCCCATGAGATGCCAGACGCAAACCTCAGTCCCATTTGGAACTCAGGGTGATTTTATGATTCTTGAAGAAAATAGAAAGGACCAACTAGAAACAGAGCAGAGGAGAAGGATCTCACTGACACTTTATGGCACACTGGCTACATCAGGGAAAATGTGGTTCGCTCTCATTTAAGACTTTCATGACATTAAAGCCAAGAGTCCAAAGCTCCTTAGAAAGAACCTGAACCAGGTGGTTCAGCATCCTGTGAACCCCTTCATCTGCCCATCAGGAGGAGGATTATTGCAGTTCCAAGCCCCTGCCCTAGCCTGGTGCAGGTCCTGGTGGATGGGAACCACTTGGTGAGGTGCAGGTATGTGTGAGCCAAGAGCTGCTTTTGCCACCTTTCATTTTCATCCCTCCTTGCCAAAGGCAGGACTAGTGAAGACAGAATGACCACGAAGCAGAGGTGCCTTTTGAATTTACAGACAGAATTAGCAACATGTGTTGAACTTGTGGCTCTGTCCCCCACACTGATAGGACAGAGCTCCCAGCACAGACTCCAAGTATTTACCTGAGGGTGGAAAACTACAGGGTGATAAGAAAGTGAAGTTTCTTTAAACTCTTGCTTTCAGTCTATCTTTCAGCAAGTCTAAGTCTAAGTTTGAAGGAACCTATGAAATCTTATTTATACACAGAGCAAACTCATACCCCACATTCTCAAGATAAATAAATAGCTAAATTCAAATTCTAATTATTGTAAGGCCTTGTTCATTCAATTATTTTTTTTTTCTCCAAGATTACCCTGCAGACCTTAGTGATTAACTACTTAAACACACTCTTTCAGAAAAGCAATTTCTTAGCTGCTAAGAAATCAGAGTGAGATCCAGAACCATGGCAAATCACATCTGGTGTTTGTTTTGGAAAAGGAGACTTGCACAGGCATTTTTGAAGAACAAAACAAAAGCTGTTTTGCTTAAGAAGGGAAGTTGCTGTGCTGGTCTAACACTTCTCTTCACATGTGTCAGAACAGGTTCCTGTGTATGTACATCACCTTTCCTACAGCTCCAATGAGTTACCACTTTGAAGCTTGTAGGGCCTGGAAAAAGTGAGGAAATCTTGCCCAAACCCAATTTTAAGAACCTTCAGATTTTAATCTCTTGAGCAGGAACCTTCTTTGCTCTCTGTTTGCACAGTGCCTAGTTCAGCACGGTCCTGTCATGACTAGGGGTCCTAAGTTCTACAGCAATACAAATAATAAATAAAAAATACATAGTACATGAGGAATAAAACCTACTTTATACCCTGTTTTTTTCAAAGACACACTGCACCCCAGCAAATACTTGAAAAAGGTGGTAACGAAGTTACCAAAGTTGCAAGACAAATGCAATTTGTGTGATGCAAATATTTAGGTTCAAGTGCCTGGGAAACTCATTAATGGCATTGCTTCACCAGCAGCAAAAGGGACACAGACCAGAGAGATGAAACTGGTTCATGCACAGCCCTGGGAGTGGAGCAGAAACTGGGAGGAAATATTTGTAATTGAAGGCAGTGAATCCATGAACAGCTTCTCATCTCCACCATCTATTTTCATGCTTAAAGGGGCTACATGTGGGAAGAGAATTCCAACCTTGTTTTTTTCTTTTTTTCCTGTGCTGGCCTTTTCATTTGGAAAAACAAATAAAAGGAAACAGATAAGGTAGACAAACCGTAATGAAACACTTCATGTATCCCCTATGGCTATCTCATTTTTCCCAAATGACTGCTGCATGAAATTAAAAAATTAAAAGACTGGGATTTGAGAACAAAATTATAAATTAAAAAGGAGACATTTAAAAGAGAATTTCCTAAGGGTTTCGTTCCTTCCCCACTCTGCAGCAAGCAGAGCAGAAATACAATCCAAAAGAGGAGAGAAGAAGTCAGAGGGGATTAGAAAATCCAGTCTTTCAGCCTGTCTCCCATTTTGCTAATTTTTACAGTAGGTTATTTAAGAAGCAGTAGATGTTCCAATAGAAAGCAGGCAGCAGCACACACAGGCATCGTCTCCTCCTTCCAGCGAGGTCTGTGCAACCTCAGTCTCTTGCTCCAGGAAGGAGAGGTTTCCCTTCCCACACTTGTTACTGCCTTCCAGTGTGGGAGAGGGGGGAAGCTTCTGCCAGAGATTGGAGTCTGGCACATCCGAGGGTCCCCACCCTTCACTGGGCTAAAAGGAACTCAAGTATTCCAGTGCAACCTCGTATACAAATTTATACTGTTCCTGAAAGAGAGAACACAAGGAAATGGCATTAGGAGATGGGTAGATTCTTCACAGCCTTGTTCTACAAGCAATAATATCTCCTCTGTCTTTCTTATTCCCTTTGGCAGGACCAGGCAAACACTGATTGCCTTTCTATGGGATCCTAAATGAGCTTTGCTGTGAGATGGTATCACCAATGGAAAAGAAAAGCACTCAAAGAGACACAGCCCCAGTATGGACTGTTCATTATTCACCTCCAGCTCTCACTGCACGTGTTGCTTTTGAGGCACAAATTCAGCAGGATCGATGGAGAGGATTGAATTCAGGACAGTTTAATCTCCTGGGCTGCAGGGAGCAAGGCCTGGGGTTCACACTGTTCTCCCTCCCTGGCTTCAAGGCATGTCACACCATCCAACACTGGGCTGTACACATGAACAGGAGGACAAATCCCTCCCTACAGCCATGGTGACACCTCCCTGGGGTTTGAGCTCCTGGAGGCAGCTGGGCATGGGAGAGTGTTCACCACACTGCCAGGGCATCCCCTCTGCCCAAAGAGGAGCAGGAGGATTCAGTGCACACGTTAAAACAGGACCAATTTTAATTCTTGTGGCTCCATGTTCTGATTCATTTCAATTCACCCTGAACTAAGCCATGACATTTTTTACCTGTCCTGAAGGCCTTTACACACACTGGGAGGGGGAACACAGAGGAAAAAAAGCTTACCAGTGACTCCACCATGTTGGATTTGTTATTCCGTAGTGTTTTCACTATGTGGAACACATCAATGATGTTTTGCTGCTGGATCATTTCACACACACTGCAGATGGCACAGAAGGTGCCACTGCGTCCCCCACCATTCCTGGGAGAAGGAGAAAAGAGGAGAAGGTGAACATGATGAGGCTGAGGGACATAGAGCACAGGTGACACTGTATCTCACACGCCATGGACACTAAGGAAGGTCTGGAACAGAAGGACTGGTCATGGATATTCAAGGGTTTGTGTAACTAAAGGGGCCCCAAGGGTGCTGGGGAGGGATGTTGGGCAAGGGCCTGGAGTGGCAGGACAAGGGAGAATGGGTTCAACACTGAAAGAGGGTAGATGGGATATTGGAAAGGAATCCTTCCCTGTGAAGGTGAGGAGGCCCTGGCACAGGTTGCCCAGGGAAGCTGTGGCTGCCCCATCCCTGGAAGTGTCCAAGGCCAGGTTGGAACAGCCTGGGATAGTGGAAGGTGTCCCTGCCCATGGCAGGGGGGTTGGAACAGGATGGTCGTTGTGGTGACTTCCAACCCAAACCATTCCATGAGACCTCCAGGGCAGGAGGCAGGGATGGAGGGGCTCAGGGATTCCTGGCAGTGGTGCACAAAGAAGCTCAAGGACTGCAGTGCTGCTCCTCACAGCTCTGGGGCTCACAGCAGCTCTGTGGTCAGAGCTGGACACATGGAAATGCTGCTTTGGTTCTGTCCGGGCTCCAGTCACGAGACCCACCCACACACCAGAACGTAGCAGAGCTTTTTGAGCTGTTCCTCACAACAATCAGTAAAATCTCTGGGTCAAGACACTATAATGCAGCACAATATTCAACTTGAAGTGCATTACAAATGTTAATTTCACTTCATTTTCCCAAGCTGAAGCTTGGCTAAGCACCGAAATTCCAGACCCATAATCAGAGCTCTTCAGACAGCACCACATGAGGTTACAGACATTTTCCAGTCCTACTTACAGGCAGTGGACAACAGTCCGCCCATCTCTCCCATCATACTGTTCCTGCCACTTCTCCAACCTCCTGACCACCTTGAGGAGGGAGCGTTTGGAGGGAGGGGTGTCCCTGTATCCTGGCCAGCCGATGTACTGCAGGTGCTGGACGATGCGATAGCCGTCCTGAGGCTGAAACAAAGAGCATTTCACACGTCCTGAGGCTGAAACAAAGAGCATTTCACACGTGCTGCAGGGAATAGGGAAAAGCAGGGAGCAACTCCTCCTCTGGAGCCGCTATCACCAGTGGTAACATCGTCCACTCTGGGTGTCTAAGACAGCGCAGAAACAAGGATTTGTCCATAGTCTGGATTAAAATTATGACCAGATATTACAGAGCCAGGCAGGAACAAGGTGCATTGGATCCCTTGTTTAGTTTCCAGAATAAAGTTTAACCAACTATATGAATAGATTAAATAACTGAATGTCTCTTTCCTGTGCTGGAAGTAAGTTGTGCCATGGGAAGTAAAGCCAGCCCTCAAAATTCCTCTGTGGACTTTGGAAGCAAAGGATGCTCGTACAGATGTTGTCAGTGGCCACTGGTGTTGGACATGGGTGGGTGCAGAGAGCTGTGAGTTCACAGCATCCTGCCAGTCATGCATTCATGGACCAGCTCCTTCCTGAGAGTCACAGAGCCCTGGTGTGATCAGCTTTAGGACTCCAAAGCTGTCCCTGATCAGAAGCAGCTGGCCTGGCATCCAGGAAGGTGTCTAATATCCAACTGATTCATCAATTTGTGTAGCTGGACCACGAGGTTCCCTCTGCAATGGCACAACTGAACCGCTGCACAGACTCTGACCACACACACACCAATGTGTTAAACTGCTTGGAAATGTAATTTGTGGAGCCTGCCTTCATTTCAGATTAGAAAAAATGAAAAAGGAACAACAAAGGAAACAAAATCAATCTGGGAAACAACTAATGAGAGAAAAATCCTGTACTGAAGCTCTTTCCTGCAGCCCTGAAGTTGGATTGCCAGGACCCAGTGTGCAGATAAACTTTGTTTCTATCATTTCAGCTGTCCTGGGGCTGAGGGATACAGACAAAGAGTTGCTTACAGACATGGCAGTTGCTTATTTATAGGGAAAACAGTGGCAATTGGGAATGCCAGTCTAGCCAGTAAACATTGCATCTGTCTTCAGAGACACTGCCTAGTAGCTGACAGATGGAGAGCTGCTGACACTACCCCACTTTATTTCCTACAATACTGATGGGGTTTTATTGGCTACTAAGTGATGAAGTGTTCTCAAATACACACAGAAAAATGCTCACCATTTAAATACAGATTTTCAGCTCATATCATCCACTTTCTATTTTCAGCCAAGAGTCCTTTAGCAATGCAGACTGATTAAATGTTAATTAAAGGAAGCAGCTACAGTGGAATTTCGTTCCTAGGTGAGAGATTCAGAGACTCTAAACCACAAGTCTTGGCTCTGCCTCTCCCTCATGCCAAAATGTATTTCTGAGTATAACCAGGGAGTGTGGTATTCCAGTGATCTTACCCTGGCCATGTTGCAGATCCGGAATATCCTGTTGATGATATCTTCATCAATGTCTGCTGAAACAAACTCCACCTGGATTGGGCCATAACAACAGGATGTCTTCTCTGGCCAGTACTGCATGCAGAGCTGGAGAAACCAGAGGAGCATCTTAATTACTAACAAGGAAATGCATATTCAGTCACTGGCAAATGCATATTCAGTCTTGCTTTTTGGATTTATAACCAGCTCAAAATCCATCACCAATCTTGTCCCAATGTCATTGTTTAGAGAAGATCTCATTCTAGCTGTAAAAACTTTTCATATCATGAATATGAAGGAAAAATAAGTATTTTAGAACCTTGGCTTTTTTCCCATTTATTTTTGTATGAACACAGTTTGGAACTGATTGAATTCTGGAGTCTAGAGGTGCAGAAAAGGTGGCTGACAAATGAAGCTTCTGTAGGGGCAGAGATTTAAAATGAACATTAAAAGATTAGTCTCTGTAGATAAATTTAACAGGAACCACAGAGGTTTGGTGTTAATGAGGAAACAGTAAAGGCACCAAGAAAATGAATCTTAATTCAAACAAACTGGAATTTCTCTTTTTTCTGTAAAATCAACTTTTTAGCTTTCTGACTCTACCAACAAGCAGGGGAGGAGAAAGAGTTTGTTCTGAGAGCAACAAGAGCAGCTCTGGTTTCAGGATGAACCATGACAGAATCTCTGACATCTGTGAAGCAGGTCGCAAGTCTTTTTCTTGTGCTGATATTATTGTATTGAAAGAACAAAAGAAGATCCTATGCACATAAATTACAATCTAAGTATTTTAAATCCATCTGGAAATAGATTATGGGGAAAAAATATTTTGGGTGAGATCTCATTAGCAGTTTCTGCTGAGATTGTATTCCTTTCTGGCTTTTTTTCCTTCTTATTTTCAAGTGTAATTTTTCAGAAGTTTTGAAACTCCCAGATGCTCATTTGAACTTGATCTGGAGCTTTTCAAGTTCAATCACTGCCAGTAACAACATCAAGTGTGTGAATGCTACTGCAATAATCCTGCACTCCCGTCAGTCCTTTGATCATGTAGGACTGAAACTGGGTGGGGCAGTCACACAATCTTAGGCATCTTTGCCTTTGTTAGTTTTTCAAGACTAGGCAAGCCAGCCAAGACCTCACAAGCAAGTCCTTTGAAGGGTGTCTTTACTCTTCATTCTGACTTTCAAGCTGCCTAGTGATCTCCTCTCAAAGCATCTGCCCAACAAGCAGGAGATGGTTGCTGAGCAGGAGCTTTAGGAAACAACCTCAAGGTGCAGGGGAAAGCAGAAGAAGATTAAAACTTCCCTTAATATTTAAAATCTGTTTTTCACAGAGGAGGTCTGTGAGTGGTCACACTTGACATTGAGGGGCTGGAGTGTGTCCAGGGAAGGGAAAGGAGCTGGGGAAGGGTCTGGAGCACCAGGAGGGGCTGATGGAGCTGGGGGGGCTCAGCCTGGAGAAAAGGAGGCTCAGGGGGAACCTTTTCACTCTACAACTCCCTGACAGGAGAGTGAAGCCAGGTGGGAGTCAGGCTCTGCTCCCAGGGAACAAGGGATAGGATGAGAGGAAATGGCCCCAAGCTGTGGCAGAGGAGGTTTAGACTGGATATTAGGGAAAATTTCTTTACAGAAGGGAGGGTCAGGCATTGGAACAGGCTGCCCAGGGAAGCAGAGGAGTCACCATCCCTGGAGGTATTTAAAAGATGTGTGGATGTGGCACTTGGGGACATGGGTCAGTGGTGGCCTTGGCAGTGCTTGGGAGACAATTGATCTCAATGGTCTTAAAGGTCTTTTCCACTCTAAATGATTCTTTGATATCAAACTGTCATACCTTGCCCTGATAGCTCACAAAACACAAACTTGAAATCATCCTTAACTTCCAGTGCCACCTGGGTGTTCTGGCACTGGCTGGTGACACTGTGCTACAGTCACTGCCAAAGTGACTTCATGCACTGCCAAATCCTGGGGTTTGTGCCTACAGAAAAACCATAGAAACAAAACTTTGCAGGAAAAAACAAAGCAAGTAAAGCCTTGTGCAGAAAGATAGTCACAAGAATAACACTGGCTGAGGCTGAGAGGTTTGTGTTTTCCAAGAACCAAGTGAGAGAAAGTGTGTCATTTCCAGGAAAAAGCTGTTTTCCTTTGAAGTGTCATAAAAGAAAGAAAGAGATGAAATTTGCCTCTGGACTCAATGCCAAGATACAGAACCAAGGAGGGTGGATTGGAGAGGAGGCAGCAAATGCTGAGGATCTCCAGTTCCTCTCAGGGTGGTGGGACTCTGCAGGTCCCCAAGAGAACTCACTGCTGAGCAGAGCCCCCCCTGGGGCTGGGAATGGAATCCCACAGCATTCACCCTGATGGGAGATCCCCTCAAGGAATGGGCTGATGGGTTTCTCCATAACCATCAAAAAAAGAGATCAATAATCTCACTGCCTTCAAGTGTGGCAAGACAGAGAAGAGACAAATGAAAAATTAATCCGTGAAGTGCCAGTTACTTGAGGGTTCCTCTCCTCTTGTGTAACAAGTGCTGTAATGGGTGAATTAGCCATGCCAAATGTCCTCTTCACACAAATTGCTTGATTATGCCTTTTTGAAAGCTGTTATCTTCTGCCACTCATCAGCAAGGTGGCTGGAGATGCCACTACAGGAGGAACAGCAACAAGTCCTCCGCTAGCAAGATCAAATCCTGAAAATGATGGTGTGTTTAGGAGCCAAAAACCAACTTACATATGGAATTAAAAAGAAAAAATACATAAAGCACTATGTGCTTCTCCAGAAACTGTGCAAAGCACACCTCCCCGTATTACAGAATTGCACTGGAAGTCTCAGGGGAAAGATCCTTCAAATTGTTTCAGCTCTCTTGGTTTTATTCTTCTGGAAATGCCATGTCAACAGGCAAGTGTAAAGCACACTGGGAATGTGACAGGGAACATTTCTCTGAACCAAAGACAGACAAAAATATGAAAGGGAATAGGAAAGGGAAGAAAGTGGCTTTGGAAGGAAAATTTTGGTGCACAAACACAAAGTAACTATGTAATATATAAAGTATTTATGTAATTAAAAAAATACTTTTAAATGTTTAATTTTATATACCTTTATATAAAAATATTTATATAATATAAATTTATATCTATTTCAGCCTGGAGAAGAGAAGGCTCCAGGGAGATCTTATAGCAGCTTTCCAGTATGTAAAAGGGGCTTACAAGAGAGCTGGAAAGGGACTTTTCAGAAGCCTATGAAGTGACAGGACAGGGGAGAATGGCATTAAGGAGGGCAGGTTTAGCTTAAATATTAAGAAGAAATTCTTCCCTGTGAGGGTGGTGGGGCCCTGGCACAGGTTGCCCAGAGAAGCTGTGGCTGCCCCATCCCTGAAGAGTCCAAGGCCAGGTTGGACAGGGCTTGGAGCAACCTGGGACAGTGCCAGGGGTGGAATGAGATGGTCTTTGTGGTGAAAATTTGTGGTGGTCTATTACTTGCAGCAAGAATTGGTTGCTTTAGAAGGAGCCAAGTCCATGGACTTATTGTCCATTACATCCCAAAACATTTCCTATTACTTCCCAGTTCCCCCTCATTTATTTCTTGGGGTGGGGCAGCCTAAGAAAAGGGCAGCAGAAACACTCTGAAAACCACCTGGAATCGAGAAGGAAGTGCCATGAGAGAAATGCTGATGAATCCCTTACCTGTGCTGCATCCATCTCGTTCAGCATGACGACAGAGGAGCAGTTGTAATCAAACACCAGCCTCCAGAAGTCTGCGATGGTGTTGGGCAAAGGGTGCTGGGTTACAATAAAGGCAGCAGGTTGCTTGTGGCTCTAACAAAAGAATAAGATTAGTTAAAAAAAAAAAAAATTCAATCAACTTTTATTCAAAGGAATATTATCCCCGGGAGGCTCTGGCGAGGCAATCTGAGCCATTTAACCAGATTATACAAATCACATCCTTCTCCTTGTTATCGCTCCGCAATGAATGAACGGCTCATAATGGGATTCTTTTGCTCCCAATGAAGACATTTCATTAAAGAAGTGTCACAAGAGCAGAGATTACCCAAATCAATTATTTATATTTTGAGACTCAGCAAATAATACTAATTCTACTATTACTACTACTACTACTATCAGTAATATTAATAATTGGAAGGAAAACAGCTGGAGGCAAACGCTCTCCTTTCTGCTGAAATGGCCTTGAGGAACTCCAGAAGGGATTAGCCCTGTCTGTTATTGCTGCCTGGGGATGGTGTGTGACAGAGGTGGCATATTTGGATCCCAGCCATCCTTCATGAGCTTGTGGGACAATATTGAGAGCCTGTGACACTGGCATTTAATTTCTGATATTATTCTTTCACCTCAAAAAGGCTCCTGACCTCAATCTCCCTAACCACCAAGGGGTGGAATTGTGCTCCTACCCTCTGTGGGGCTGAGTTAATGAATGTTTGTGAGGCTCTCTGAGATGAAAGGGAACAAGCTGAAAACTTCATCTCTTTCCAACCATGGCAGGCAATGCCTAAATGAGCCTAGAAACTGCTTAGTCCTTTGTGCTGTACATCTGTGAAACAGAGTTAAATTAAAAGGCACAATAATTCTGTGGGGAAAAAAAAGGATGAAACCAAAAAAACGGAACAAAATTTTGGATTTAAAGCAAATAAATAAATAAAATCCTGAAGTATTAAGCTGGCCATTGTGGGTTTTGCCTTTCCTCCTCCATGTGAGTCAGATGTGAGTGGAAGTGCTGAGCAGAATTCACTGGGAGGGGGAGAAGGTGCCGTGCACACTCTGCTCCAGCTTACAGGATGGTACATGTGAGGAGGGTGATGGGACATGGAAGTGGAGAGAAGGAAAAGGAAACTATTTCTTGGTATTTTATCATTGTGGATGGGACTTTTCTCTGTCTCCCTACTCAGACCCAGGAACACCAGTATGAGCCAAAAGCTGTGTCGTACCAATCCAAGGGTGGCAACAGAGTGGCAAATAAAATAGTGAACCTTATCTCTTAATTAAACATCATAATGTTCCTGCTATGGATTTTTCACTGTGTGCCAGTAGAGCAGAGTGCAAACCTGGCTAAACTCTTTGCTGGAGGTAAGATGTGCTTGTAGGTTTTGCCATTAGGAATAAAAAAACTTGTCTTCCTGGGACAACTCACACTTCCAAACCCATTCCAGGTGTTCCATCACTCCTTCCTGCTCTAGCACTTCTTCCATCACAGCTTTCATGTAATACACAGAGCAAATCCAATGAAGTTTGGGAAGAAGTTTAAAAAGAGGAAAACATGAGAAATCTGTCAATAAAATGATCAGCAGTGGGACTGTGCTGTCAAGTGTTTCCCAGCTTGCCTATCTCGACACAATGAAAGAACTAAGGATGGTTCAAGGCAATTTGGGATGGATGCTCTCCTGTAAGAGTCCAAGCTCAATACAAGACTTCAGGTGTGAAGTTACTGGGAAAGAAAAGAATTTGTAAGGTCTGTTCTCAACAGGAACAGCTATGAAAATGGAAGATTTTGGCTCTTCCCTCTGATTATTTTTTCCCCCAAAACTCTTTCCTCTCTAGAAGGATAAAGGAAGCCAGAGAACATAATAGTGGAGGAAGGGCAATGACAGGTGAAAAATTCCTCTATACTAGAAAAAATGAATTCACAGGAATTTTGCGGGGAAGGATACAAATATTAGCAAAGTGATTTGAGGTAATGAGGGCTGAAATGTGCAAACATCCCCAGTCCCTAAGAAACCAGAGAAGAATAGATTGTGCTTCTGCAGATTTACAAAAGCACTAAATACACTTTAAAAAAAAAAGTTTGCTTAGGCATGTTTGCAATGAAAACATCAGAGTCTTCTTGAAAAAATCTAAAATAAATTCTGTGACCATTTGACTGAACCTCTTAAATGCAGTAGCATCACTGTTTCCCAAAGACTGAGGAACAGAAAAAAATTAAAAAAGACTGACCCTGACATTGCCAGGAAAAAAATGATGACATTTCCCCCTGGATCATATTTGCACATACTCCAACTGCAGTAAGTAGTGGCTTTAAAGACATCTCTGTCCAAAGGCACCACAGCAAAAAAGAAACCATCAACATAATTTACCCTCCACAAATGACCTGTGCTGGGAGACTCCAGCCTATAAACAAAGCAAGGGAAAATGCCTTCAGACAGAGTCACATCAACTCAACTCATGTCCTTCAGCCTGAAAATATTTTGCACATCTGATCCCACAATTCTTAACTGTATAAGCTTAAATCAATCTCTTGCTCCACACTGCAAATTATTCTTTCCAAAGAGCTGACCCGGCAAACATTCCTCTTCCCAACATATACAAACCCCAAAGTCTTGGAAGAGCTGTGCCAACCACTTCTTTGTGCATCTTCCCTTCTAGGATCCAACCTCAGCCTTCAAGCTCCGCCAAAAACTTCCCACCAGTGTGAGGCAAAACTACACCCAGATAATCACAGCCTGGGGGACTTCACCCAGTTTGGAGATGCCGGACCCAGAAACTACAGCTAAATAACTTTTTTTTGCTTTAGACCCCTTTCTCCCAACAAAGCATCCCCAGACCGAGCCCGGCGGGGACAGCGCAGTGCTCACATCCATGAGTGCAGCATTGATGTAGTTGCTGGATTCCCCATCCACGGAGATGAGGAAGGGCAGGCAGCGGTCCAGGGGCAGCACGTCCATGCAGCGGTTCTTGTCGTGGTTCCTGGGCAGCAGCCCGATGCTGCAATCCTCCGGCCGCACGCGCGGGGTCACGATGTTGAGAGTCTGGGAAGGGCACAAGGGAAAGACAGACGGGAGCAGGCTGAGTGCCTTGGGATGTACTTCCAAGGAGGATGCCATCTGCACAGTCTAAATTTATTTGAGACTCACAGGTCTTTGGGATCCCAGGGAAGGGAAAGGAAGGAGAGCTGAGAAGCAACTTGTTGTTATTATACATTGCATTTCGCACATCATCCTGAGGAATTCTTCTGAAAAGCACAAGCTCCAGCAAAACCTGAGGGAACCATACACCCCCCAACCACCTCCAGCTCTGAAACCCCAAAGCAGTAAGACAGTTCTGTTCTTTCCTAAAGGCTGGAAATAGATGTCACAGGTACAAGTTGAAACTTTGAGCTGGTCATGGAGTGGAACCTCCTCCAGTTTCTCCCATCCCTAGGGCGGAAGCACTCATCCTGCTCCCTCTGCAAAAGGGTCCTGTGCTGGTGCATCCTGAGTATGGATTCACCCAGCAGGTCAGACTGGGTTCAAATCCTCTGGTGGTTCCTCAGTCAAACTACAGATTTATCTTAACAATGCCAATAAAAACCTAAGAAAAAATATGCTATTTTGTGGTTTTTTTAACAGGAAAGTCTATTTTTTCATATATTATTTAGATTTCTACTTTCCTTTTTGAATGACACATAGGATGCTTCAGTTACACAGTCATGCCTAATCTCTGGGGTCTTGCTGTCAGTCTTTTACTGTTATCTGTCTTTTCCACAGCTTGAAAAACTGTGTTTCTTTAAATCTATTTTTCTTTTGTGTTTTCTGTTGTGGAGGCCTCCTGACAAACCAGTGCAGGTTGGTCAGCAGGGATCAAACATAGCAAATCAAAGTGAACACATCTTAACACCAGTACTTAAGTGTTGGTAGATCAGTGGCTATCTGATGTCATTCTACTCTCTTGTTATGTGCTCTCTCCCTGAGCAAAGCCCATGGAGTAATACAGTGAAGTCTTTGCAACCAGAAGAACACAAAATATTTAGGGGTCAAAAAACTCCTACAAAGAGCTTGACCTGCCAAGGAGAGGTTATGGATGGAGAAAAGAAGAGGGTCAAACAATCCAAGATAAAGGAATGTGTCAAAGTGTAAAATGTGAAATTATTTAGTTGCTCTAAATTATTCAGGTTGTACAGAAAGGCCCTTGTCTGGAGATGGAAAGCAGGTAGTCTGGCTGGGGAAACAACAGGATATCTCAGATCTCTGACAGTGCAGATAATCAGGCAGGTGGACTTGTCAGTGATTTACTCCTGTCTATTTTATGCCTTTTTCCTCTCTCCCGTGTCTCTGTAGTGATTCAGATTAGAAAAACTCTCCAGAACAAGCTTTTGAGTGTTCAGACAACATGCAGTGCATGAGAAATACATCCAGCCTTACCTGAGGGCCAGTGGGACCTAAATAATACAAACTGCACCCCCAGATCCATAGTTATATCAACTGGTTCATAGAGATTGCAGCAAAGATACCAACTTTGCATTAAATCCAGACAATTAGGGCTGAAGAATGCTCTGAGCCAAAATCCTGTAAAAATAGATTCTACAACTAGACAGACACCGAACCTCTTATGCAAAGTACATTTGCAAAGAGCACTTCCTTCCCACAGGAGCTGCCAGTCCCTGGCAGCTCAAAAGAACAAGCACAGAGGTGACAAATCTTGTCTCATATCATGACAAAACACACCCAGCAAGTGATGACTTTTTTTTTTAATGGCATAACAGCATTCGATGAAGTTCGGCTTTGGCTCCTTCATGCAAAGCGTTCAGAACCAGAAACACTTCCGCAGATCTGATACCACTTGATAAAACCAGATCTTTTTTTAATTGAACTGTCATCAGTTGGGATCCTCATTCTTTATCTCACTACACCAACCCTGATGATTCCCTGCAAGGCTTCAGATGAAAAACACACATTCTCCCTTTGCACAAAGAGGGAGGAAAAGAGGCCTCTGACTCAGACTGGGGCTCTCAAAAGACATCTTCTTGCTGCAAAAGACACTTTCCTGGGAAAGGGGGTGGGAATTTACTACAATTAAAGGAATCCCCACATTTTTACTGCTGACTACAAGTGGCCTCAACAAATAACAGAGGTCTCTCTCTTTCCTATCAAACTCACCCTGTCCCGAATTCCCCACAGTCCTATTTTTTTTCCATACACCGGTGTTGGCTGAAAATCACAGAATAGTTTGGGTTGGAAGGGACCTCAAAGCTCATCTGAAAGCTAAGGACAGGGACACCTTCCACTAGACCATGTTGCTCCAAGCCCCATTCAATGTGGTTTTGAACACTTCCAGGGCTGGAGCACCCAGAACTTCTCTGTTCAACCTGTGCCAGTGCCTCACCACCCCACAGTGAAGAATTACAGATACCTGGGGAATGAACTGCAGAGTGGGAGAGGCACAAGTGCACAGGGCTCATGGTTTGAGTGTCCCAAGCCCATTTTTCAGGGTGGGATAAGCAACAGTGACAGCAAATGGTGGAGGGGTCCCCAATTCCTTGCTTGCCTCCACTAAGTCAGCACTTGTGAGTTTTATTGGTCACCATTTCAGGTCTCATCACCAGGTATGTGGCAAAACATCTACAGTGAACTGAGAGATTCAGTTCATTGAAAGGTTGGAAAAGATAAAATAACATTCACTGAGCTCCCTCTTTCCTCTGTGTGGAAAGTTGTCAACAAGTTGATTGCCAAGACTTGGAAGCAGCACATGAGCCACGAGAACAGATAATAAGCAACCTTGAGGCATAAATGTTTCTGCATAAATTATGGAAGAAAATGAACATCAGAATATTTGTTGCAATGAGAAGCACAACATTATGTGTGAAAATCAGTACCCTGGCTCTACTGCAGTGATGGGGAAGTTTTTTTCCTCGCCAAAGGGTGAAAAATCCATGCTCAAAAACAAACCTCTGTCTGCTTCAGTAGTATAACAACCAAAATCAACTGAAATCAGACCTTGGCTCACTGTCCTCCTTCTCTGCTCTGCTGGAAATCATAAAATAACACAAAGAAATTGATTAAACACCTTCAATACACCAACTGCAGTGACTGAGACATATGAAATTACCTGAAACTCATCTTTTATCTGGCTGGAATTGGTCTGTGGATCCAGTCTGCTGATGTTGTAATATATGGATCTGAACTCACAAACTGGAATGGCCGTGTTGCCACAGAGACATGCCTCCAAAATGGCATCATGGACAAATACATACTGCTCCTGCACAGGAGAGGGGGTGAGATGTTAAAATCATATTTAGAATACAGATCATGAAATATCACACTTCTTCTTTTCTTAAATCATGCCCAATATGCATATTTGGCTCTGTTTCATGTGGAGACAAATTACACAGTGTGCTACGTGACAGCTTTGTGAGCATATTTCATCCATCATTGAATGTGAGGTCTCATGTATTCACTTCAAATTTACAAGTAAAATGGGAAGTTGTCACTCTCAGAAAGGTAGGGACAAAATGGGGGTGGGCTGAGGAAGAAATCAGGGTGTGAAGCCTTTCTGTTCACAATTGCAAGCCAATGGTCAGGAATGGGCCTCTGATAACAGTACAGAATCATAGAATTGTTTAGGTTGGAAAAGACCTCTGGGATCATCTTGTCCAATCACTCCCCAACACTGCCAAGACCACCACTAAACATGTCCCCAAGTGCCACATCTACATGTCTCTTAAATCCTGTCATGGATGGGCTCTCCATCAGTGCCCTGGGCAGCTGTGCCAGGGCCTAACAACCTCTGGTGAAGAAATTTTCCCAGATTTTGCATCTAAACCTTCCCTGGCAAACGTGTACAGAAACAACTGTACTAACAGGTCACTCTCCAGAGCCCTGGACTCCTGGTATTCTGGATAAAGCTCTTGCCCTGAAGCAAATATGAGAAGTCCAACAAAGTTAACACTCCTTCTCCATTCCAGGCTGTTGTCCTGTTCCTCAGGAGAGGGAGATGTTAAAACTCATGCAACAGGATAACAGTTCCACAGAAGTCTGTGCAGCTGTCAGACACTACATTACAGAGCAGAGCTTGCTTAATCAGCACCTAGAGCTTGAAACAAGGATGTTTTGTTTGTTTAGCTTGCAGCTGATGTACACGAGTCTGCAATATTCCTATGAATGAGTCATGAGAGGATTCAGGAGCTCTTTTTTTCCTACTGTGAGAATAAAATTAATCAGCAAAGCACAGACCTAAACTTCAAGGTTTGCTCTCCTGTCTTGGAGGCCCTGAGTAGCTGCCAGTGAATGTGATTCCATGCACATCTGGGCATGTTCAGCCACCAAAAGTTCTGCATAATCACAGCACAGATCGAGCCAGTGCTGACTTAATGAATCACTGGGCTCCTGCTGAGCAGAGAAGTTGACAGAAAAGCAGCACCTCGTGAAGGGAGACGTGCTGGCACCCACCTCTGTCTGCACCAAATTGACCCTCTGGGATCGCAGCTCTCGCACACAGTTAAATATGTCCACCACGCCCTCGTTCTCTGCCATGTCAAGCATGATGTCGATGGCAATAAAGCAGCCTGTTCTCCCAGCCCCAGCACTGAAAAAGAGGAAAACATGAGGGGGGGTGTGACCAAGGGAGTGTGGAGAGGCAGGGCTCTGTGGAGGAGAAAACAACAGCAGCACAGACACAGCCGTCCTCTCCTGGGGACTGCTCCTGCTCCCGGGTTGGGTTCATGTTAATGTGTAGCTAAATCAGCTCGGGATTCAAAAAGTGAGGTGAAACAGTATTTCTTGAAAGGGAAATGGACCCAGGTAGCAGAAAGAAAAGTTTTGTGTCATTGAACATCAACAAAATTTACTGTATGGAAATGAACATTATGATTTCACTGGTCTGTTCACTTGCACACCTCTCATCACACAGGATGTGGGAGAGCAGCCTTGAGTTGCAGACACAATTCCAGAGATTTTCTTCCATGAGACCCTTTAAAAGGTATGCCCACATTTACTCCAGTGGGCATGATGGAAGGGGCTCAGTCCTCCACCTCAAACACTTCTTTTCCCTTTTTAATCTGGAGGAATTTGGGTCCTGGGGAGGGTGATTTCAAGTTATGGATTGTAAAATTACAGAGAAAGGAGCTCGAGGCTGCTCAAAATCTTCAGTTCAGAGCTCCCCACTGCTTGTGAGAATTGGGCCATCTCTTGCTAAACTGTGTTGTCATCGTGTCCTCCTTCCCTCCCAGGAAATCATCCAAGCTGCTTAGGTGTGAAGGAGAGAGAGAAGAGAACATCTCTCCATGTTACTCCAAAGGAAGGAGGAAAATTCTGCTCAAATCAGGGAAGCTTAAGCCACATGAAAACTCGAGCAGAGCCGAAAGCAAGGAGATATGAATGACCATAAATTAATGGACCAGATTAATCAACTGCTGAATAGAGAGAAGATATTTTTCATTTGCAGAATTTTAATGAGTAAGTGGCATTTCCTCTCCCTTTATCTCTCAGCTTTTCAGAATTTTAACAAATAATTATAACATTTCTATATTTAGAGGATCCTGGCACTCCATAAATATCGAACAGTGATACTCTTCCAGCCAGGCATCAGGAGGGAGAATTTGGTAATTACCACTTAAAGCAAGCCATTAAAATTCAAAAGCAGATAAATAACACAGAGAAAATGGCATTTATTCATTAAAATGGGAAGAATGAAAAATCTCACCTTGTTTTCTTGGTGACAATGAATCAGGTTCAGACACTTCCCAGGGCCAGACCCATGTCATGGCACCAAGGTAACAAGCTCAGGCCCTGAACTCTAAATGAATTCCCCTCTTTCAGCTACTCAGGCTTAGCTGTATTTGATTATAAAACTGATTCATTGCTTGCTAAAAAAAACCAAACCAAAACACCCACCCTGTTAAGATAAGATTTAATTGATTTTCCTTTTTAAAGTAGCTGTGGGATGTATTCTCACTCTCTCAAAACACAGTGTGGGAATCAGAGGTGGATTGATTAGGGGTGAGATTCTGGGACAACCAGCTCTGCCCTCTAGGCTGGTGCTCCAGTCACATCTTTATACACATGTCCTGAGCCCTGCACATGTAGCTGCTGCTACAAACCCAAACTCTGGTTTCATAGCAATGTCTTCTTTGCATTTGAAATCATTTAACTCCTTTTATTTAATAGCTGGAAAGCACTGGGCAGGTTTTTAGCCTGATGCTCCCATTCCAGCCCCTGAGCTTTCAGGAAGCCAAGGTGTCCAAGGGCTGGCAGCCAGACCCAGGCAGCCAGACTAATACTTCAGATCATAAAATCATACAATCTCATTCCATCTTGTGGGCAGGGACACCTTCCACTAGAGCAGATAGGACCTCTGATGGTGGTACAAAGCTG
Source organism: Calyptomena viridis (assembly GCA_013390005.1). Classification (NCBI taxonomy): domain Eukaryota; kingdom Metazoa; phylum Chordata; class Aves; order Passeriformes; family Eurylaimidae; genus Calyptomena; species Calyptomena viridis. Next base: position 1,712,150 of record WEIV01021285.1, read on the forward strand.
CAGCTCGTGTGGGCCAGAAAAGCAAAGTTGCTTTAAAATTCCCTTTTTATCAGCATTGTCCCTTCTGCCACATGAGGTTCGTTGAGCCTGGAATGGCTGCCCCAGGTATTTACCACTTTCCCAGCTCTGCTATGAGCATCTAACAGAGTACAGGACATCAGGGGGGTCTTCTACCTTTGAAAGACTCTCTCTCACCTACTTCCATCATCTCCAATTCATGCCAGCTTGGCTCCAGAGCTGCCATTTCAGCATATTTCCCTTTGTTTCCCAGCAAGGCCCACAAATTAACACTCTCAAACAAAGCAAGCGCAGTTGATAATTGCCAGACAAGAAGAGAAGAGATGAAACAGCTGCTGGAGGAGAGGCTCACATACCTGCAGTGCACCACAATGGGTCCTGCTTCGGGGGGGTTGAGGAACTTCACTTGGCGCACGAAGCCCAGCAGCCCCGTGGCGTAGCAAGGGACGCCGTGGTCGGGCCAGCTGGTGAAGTGGAACTGCCGAATCTCTCGGATCTCATGGTAGCCTTTCTGAGGAGACAGCACAGCCTCTATTTTCTTCCATCAGACTCCAATCAGCATATTCCCATCCCTGCTCCCTTCCCTCGAGCACTGAGTTCTCCCCACACACGGGAATGTGGCCGATGCCACGTTTCGCGCCGAGGGGTTTTGAGCTCAACTCCAATTGCCAGTGAGGTGGGGAACCCACACCTGAGGACTGTGAAGGGGGACCAGTTCCCAGTTCAAAGCTGTGCTCCCCAAATTCAAACACAGCTCATCAGGAATGTCAAAGGGTGATCTCAGCCCCAGCACACCATGGTTTATCCACCTCTTTTGGTGTCGTTATAAACCACCCAGAAGTTACTCTTAAATCCTGTTTGAGGCATCGAGGCAACAGCCTCAGGAATGAACACCTAGACAGTGGGCATATCCCAAAACCAGTAGATTTTCTGCCACTTTCTGCCAAAAACTCTCAGTGTAAGATTACAGCTGGTGGTGGAAAGGACAGAGAGTGGTACCCAGAACCATCACTTGACTTTTCTGGTGAGACCAAGCCATGGTACATGAAAATCAACACCTCCTGTACATGCCCTGCAAAGGGTAACCTGAAGTGTCTGCTAGCTGTGATATTTTATCATACAGGAAATGTGGGTGGAATCCAGAAGCGGGTCCTCTACTCTGTCAGATTTTAGCATTACCCATCAGGTTTGTCAATGATTTAATGAAAAATTGAGGTGATGTATCAGAAGACTGAAACAATATTCCCAGTGTGGCTGGAGTTCACTTAGCAGGAATTTTGGAAAAGGTTTAAACCCACTTACTGAGTGTTTGGAAAGTAATTTGGACAGACCTGGAATAACTGATACTTAGGCTTCCAATTTTTAATTACAAGTAACAAAATCTTTCAAATCCTGCCAACTTGGGCACAGTTTTTATACTCTGCTTTTATTATATTCTCATTTCTGTTGAAAGGGGACCCTACCTGGCATCCAGTTTAACTGGTACCTTTTTCATCTGCCATTTGCCACTATGAAACAAGACAGTTATTATTCCTGGCATATCATCAGCTATCTGCTGGCTTTTGGATGCATTTAAACTTCATGCACCGTGGATTCTACTTTTGTGGCTTCATCAAGATGTTCCTGTAAAATCATTTGTCCAAAAATGGAATCTCTGTCAAAAATTTAGCTTTCTGAAATGAAACCTGTCCAAATAGTAACAGCTCCCATCTCCAAGAGCATTCTGGATATGTTTCCCAGAGTTCCCATTTCTGAACACCAAGGTTTCACCTGACTGAACACTTCCTTACCTTTTGGACAGTGAATGTGCGTATGACATACTCTGCCAAAGGTTCTGTCTCAATTAATGTGACTTTAATATCTCCATAGACCTCTGTGTCATCTGGCCAGTATCGAACACACTTCACCTGGGAGAAAAAAGAAAATATTGAGGGGAACCAGCTCAGCTCGAGTCAGAGCTGACCTACATTTTCCTCCACTTTCAAGCTGAAGCCAATGCAAATGGAGCTGCTTCTGATGCACACACCTTGTCAAAATTAACTGTATAAATTAGATCAAAATTCCTTTACCATACAGAGACCACAGGCAGGATTTTTTTAAATTTCCTCTGTTGTCAATAAAAATGCAAAAGATGCATTTAGCTCCTTTTTTTTAGTTTTCTTTGAATTTCAACACATGCCCTGCCCATATATCAGATGTACCTGGCAGTCACTACCACCATTCCCTTTGAGAAAAATCTGTGCCACTGCTCTGTAATTCTGAACCCCTTCTGTTTAACCAAAGAATTTCAGTTCATGGGGATTGTGGGATATTTGTAGATACACTAAATTTGTTTGACTCTGAGCTTTATTTATCAGATGTGGACACGAACTTGGCATTTTACCAGCTGTGACAGGCCTCAACTAAGGCTCAAGAAAGAAATCTCCTGAGCAGGTAAACATATCCCAGCTTAGCCAGTTCTAAAAGCCATGTGCAAAACTAACAGTAGAAATAAAAGCCAAGGCTGTGAAACTCCAGAAGGGATATTTAGGCTAACAAAGACTATCAGGTTATTAAATGCTCTGGCATGAAAGAGTGAAACAGCACCTAAAAGCTGAAGCAATTAGTTGCTGCAAAGCATGTTTCATGTTCCAGTTCCAGTCATAATCATCAGGCCAACATTTAATATTAAATATGATTAATGTAGGTTTGTTGTGGGTTTTTGTTGTTTTTTGCACAGAGGCATTTATTTCAAACTGAAGTGTCAGTAGAAGGTAAAATACAATAAATAACAATAAATGAACAGAAGCAGCTGGCATTCAACCATGAGATCTAAGCGAAATCAAATTTGAATTACTAATGGCTGTGAGTGAACGATCATTTAAATTTTTCTCAGTACCAAAGCACTGGAAAGGGACAACATCAGGCCAACATTTTTAAGAACTCCACTTCCTGGCCGAGAAAGTTTCTAAATCAAAGAGGGAAGAATATACTGGGGAAAGCCAGCCCAGGCATGATGCCTTCTTATTTCCTAAAGTCAAGCCTACACCTCTTGAGTTACCCATGTTTGCTCCCATTATGGGGTTTGGAAATTGCCTTGTGCTGACACAGGGACTTTTGGTTCACCTTAATCCAAGAGAGTGAATTGCTGGGAGTCTGGGATTCCAACATTGCTGAGTGTTCCCAGGATCCAGCTGTGCACAACCAAGGCCACCACAGAACAGTGACCTCAGGAATTTTAAGGTTTGGGCTGTCATTTAAAGAGGTCCTTTGGTTTGAGCATCAGCCTCACGTCCTCACTCCTTTAGATTTTTAGAGAAGTATTCAAAAAATCAAAGAAAGAATAATTATTAGAGAAGTACATTTTTCCTTCTGTACTGAAAAAGGAGACAACTTCTGAGCGAGCATAAATTTGTATAACTCAGCCAAGGCCCAGACTTACAGCAGGAACATGATCCTTATTAGTCTAGAAGGGAAGCAGCTAAGTAGTACAAAATCCAGCATTTTAGGGAAAACCCAGAGTGGCTGAATTCATTTCCTTACTACAGGAAGCAAAAGGCATTTCACTGCTGAGCTTGACTGAGCAGCAGCACCGTGTTAAACCCAGCACTGGTCTGGGTTTACACTTTGGGAAAGCAGTACCTTACCCTGCCCACTTCCACCAGGTTGGTGACCATGACAACACTTGCAGAATTCTCTTGCCAAATCATCCTCCAGAAATCCTTCACTGTCTCTTGCATTGGCCCTGGGGCAGGAGAGAAGACAAAAGGACATCTCAAGAGAATGTACTGAATGCCAACAACTCCTTCCAGCTCTTCTCCAGCCTTTTGTCCTGTTCCCACAGGATCCTGCTCCCACTTTCAGAGCATCCCTCTGTGACTCAGGGTATTTAAGGTTCCAGCATGGCAGCAACAGAGGTGATGGTGGTACTGGAGAGAGTGGAGATGGCTCCAGTTGTGTGGAAGTGATGGGACATGGATGCACCCTACAGTCAACCTGTAACTAAGGCTGTATTGAAATTTGCACCTGATGCAGCACTAAAATTCCTCCATTTCACACTTTAATACTCATTAATTACGAAGGAGGAAGTAAACATGCAGAAAATAGCTCTTTTCTGAAGTTTCCCCAGAAAAATTTCAGGTTCCAACAGCCAAACAGTCAGTGTTCACAGGAGGTTTATCAGCCTAGAGTCTCTCTGACCTTATTTCCCTCCTTTTCTACATTTTAAATCAAATCCTACCATGAACTCAATTCACCCACTCTGCCCATGCTCCATCCTCCACATTCTCTGCCTTCCCTATCAAATCCTCACACATCCTCAAATATCAGTCTTATTCTAGTATTTTTCTTTACTCTTTCAATGGGGACAAGCCAGCAATGAAGTTCTAATCTCATTTTTCATGCACAAAGGACAGATTTTAGATTGTACTGCCACCTCTAAGTCCGTGCTATTTTTTTATTCCTGTAGCTGGGGTTTTGTGTTTGAAGGCCTTAAAGATCTTGGAAAACTCTTTTTTTCCCATATAACTAATTTTCATATGTTTCCCAAAACAGATTATATCACCCTATAAATAGCTCCTACAACAGTTTAAAACAGTAGTGGCTTTACAAATATTTAGATATACAAGAGTGAACTTGCCTTGAGTTGCAATGTAGTGACGAGGCCTGTGGTACCCCTGGAAAAAAGAGAAAATATATGAATGTCTGTGAGATCACCGCTCAGACAAAGCACACCATGGATTTGATACTCTCCAGGTATCAATGCTGCACTCTGATAGTGTATAACTGGTTACTGAATGAATGAAGGGGGCAACTAGGCTTCCCTATGAGATTTTAAGTGATGGTATCTTGCTCAGGCTGAATAAAATAATATGATTATGCCAAAGAAAATCATAATGGGCACTTTTTAACTATTTCCTCAAAGAAATACAAATCCTGTGATTAACCTGAGATAGGCAAAACTGTATCTTCTTGTTTGAAAAGAATAAAGGTATGCGTTTGCCTCTGGGTGAAAATGCTGCCTAGGTGTGTTTTTTATCCCTTAAAGAAACTGTTCTAAACATTTCATGTTCCTAAGACTTAGAAGGTGCACACAAGAAATGCATGTTCATTTGATCACTGTGTGTGAGAGAGTGAGGCTGCTTTTCAAACGTTGTTTTACAACACTAAAAAAAGCCAGTCTATTTAAATGCCTTATGCACTACAACTTTAAGTAGTTGGCAAGTCTCAGATATCTACTAATGCTGTTGTGAGGGGCTGATCCTGATTTCTGCATCCATCATTTAGCCCACATTCCACTTATGTTGGTGGATCTGTCAAACATAGGAAACCTCCATCTGTCCGGATTGGTCACACAAAGTAAACTGGAGACTGAGAACCTTCTCCCTGTCACAACATGATGTTTGTGTAACGTTCAGCTGTCACTCAGATCAGATCAACAGCCTGTCCCTGTGTCACCACATTTCCGAGCAGACTTGGCACAGTGGGGATGTCCAGGAGCCTTACGTCAATGTAGTTGGCATTGATGTAGTCAGAGTGAGGGTCCCCATCCAGCAGTTGCAATCTCACCCTTGAGTGATCATCTGAAAGAAGGAAAGGAAAAAAAGTGACAGTAACGATAAAGAGGAGTTTCTGAGTGGTTGGGCTGCTGGTTCCTGCAAATGGGTGTCACAGAAACACAGAATGTCCTGAGTCGGAAGAATCACTCAAGTCCAACTCCTGGCCCTGCACAGGAAAACCTCAAAAGTCCCACCAATACCTGGCAATTGGGTAATTTAGTATTTAAAATAAAAATTGGAATGACATCATATGTCTTCCTTTTCCTAAAAGCCCTTTATTTAGTGTTTAAGACGCAATGTTTAGATCTTTAATTTAGTCGTGCTCTGTGTTCATTTAATTTATTGCTGTCACTATAATCCTCATAGAGTTTTGAGACAGGTCCAAAATGTTGCCTGGTTTGGGAGCCTTGGGACAGATCTTTGCAGGGCGTATCTCCAGTACAAAAGTCATTTTCCCACTAGGAAGTTACAACCTCCCTGGCTTCATCTGATCTACGGAAACTGAGGCAAGACCTAAAACTGACAAGACCAGGATAAAAATACATAGGTCAGGACAAAGGTGTAAAAGATTAAGGAGGGTAAAATGGCAAATGAAACCCTGCAAATAAAAAATGGAGCAACCCAGAAACCTGGAAGGCAACACGAAAGGAAATCAGAGCAATGTTCCTTTATGCAACTCCCAGAACTCACTGTGGCAAAATGGCATCAAGGCAGTGCTGAAAAATACAACAAAATTAGAAATGTTCATCTGAGGAGGTTCAAAGTTACTTTAGATAAGGCAATAAAATAGCAGAGATCAATCTTTTCATCTCCCAGTTCAGACACACAAAGGAACTACCCCAGCAGGCAGATCATGTCATGATTTTCCACCAAGGGAATATTTTGATCTTTCTCTGGAACAGCTGGTGCTGGGCTCTGCCACAGGAGATACTCCAGAGCCAGGCTGCTGATGTGATTTGCTCTGGCAATCCCAGCACTGGTATGGAATTAATTGCAGAACTGCCATCTAAGGGCCAGTTGCTTGGCAAAGGTTCCTAGGTTCAGGGGTCACTGCTGGCCATGCTGTGCTCATTTCAAAAATGAGTTTTTAAAAGAAGTATAATATCGAGTCCATTAAGTTTATGTCCTCCCTACCAGTTATATAGACCATGGCTCTGACAGAAAAGCATTAATGTTTAGCAGCACTTTGCAAATACAGGCCTAAGCATGATTTACATTCCATTAAAAAGAATCACAGCAATGAAACATAAAAATACGAGGTGTGATTCCACAGTAACTCAGTCAAAAAGGGGTTTAGTCACAACTTAATTAAATGTAAAATCAGATACTAATTGTGAAGACAGATGTGCAGGCAGTTCTGAAACCCAAGACTTGGATATATATTGAATATTCATTCAGTTATGCAAAGGAGTGGTTCTACTCTGTTCTTTGGGTGAGATTTAAACACCTAAAAATACAACCACTTTGCTGTGTTTATCAACTCCCATATTTGCATTCAGAGAAGGTTATGCAGGTGAATCCATCAAAAGCTCTGTTATATTTGTATTAATAAATATAACCTTTGTAGACACAGGGAAGTGGGTATATTTCTCAGAGTGCTGATGTTCCCAATTACCTGCGCTCAAGGCAACAGCACGAGGAGTTGCAGTAAATCATGTGGTTGGACAGACAACAAAAGAATTTATACTTGGAGCAATTCACAAAGACAGACAAAGAGCTGACTAAACTGGACATCTGGATGAAATACAGAAAAACTCTCGTAGACAATTTCACACTTGCAATTCAGGGCACCAAACTAAGCTTGTTTAGAGTCACACAGAACAACAGCAAAGAAAAATAAACCCTAGAGCTGATGGTTGGGAAGGGAACATTTACTGACTCCTCTTGATGCCACAAGAGAACATTATGGATGTGTCAACTTATTGCAACAACAGAACTAAAACTGGTGAGATCAAAAATGCCCCCAGGGACATGTGGAAAGAATCTCCTGTTGAGTTTTTGAAGTAGGACAATGTTTGTGCACTGGGTGTAGCTCAGGTATATCCCTTCTGAATAAGCCTTGAGGAAGGACCTGCCTCTCTTCATTTAATAGAGCCAAAATCCAAAATTAAGTTTCAGCACTTTGAGACACTCTTTAGACAGAAAATTAAACCAGGCAGGATGAATAGCTCCAGAGGGAGCTGAATGGGGAAGACCTGAGAACCAGAATAAGAAGGTCTGTGCATTTCAGACAATTATGGATAATTATGGAAAAAAGAAGAGATGCTCTGTAGGTGCAAAAAAAAAAGTGTTGCTGGTTGCTGGCTTGTGGGTTTTTTTAAGCCCAATATGGGAAAAACCATAAAGGTTGAAGAAATGCTCAATGAAAATTAATGCTATTTATCAAAAAAAAGAAAAAAAAAGAGACATTCAGGTCCAATCATATTTTGGGACCAAATGAAAAATAGTTTGCTTAGAGAGGACAGAACTCAAAATATTTCATTGCATATTTTACAAAAATGAGATTAGTTCCTGAGGGAGATTTATTGCTCTTACAAGTGCAGCAGAAAAAAAATCTGTGTATATGCTAAGCTCTACAAAATATTAATGATGTCTTAATGGTGTCTTTAACCTTGTTCAAAAGTTTAGGAGCACACTCTGGATAAAACTTCATAAAATAACTTACCTTGTAAATTTCTTCCACAAAAAACTTTGGAATTAAGTTTGTTTTTTTTTTTTTAAAAAAAAAGGCAAATTATTATGCTCTTAGCAGTAAAAGTCTTAGGTTTTTTGCCTACAGACTTTAAAGGGATTTTCAAAGAACAGTATATCTCCTCATTATGTCTTCTGCCAATGGTTAAAACTTGTTTCTGATTCTACAGTCTATTCACTGGACTGCACTAGACAAGGTGACCATGTATTTGTCACAATGAAAAGAAAGGGTTGCTCAATTCTTCCCTAAATTTATCACACATCATATCCCCTGTACGTTACAAATGGACTCTAAGAAACTGGAAAAATGGAGGGGGAAACAGAAAAAAACCCTGCATTCAGGACTACAAAAAATGGAAATAGGCTTTAATAAATGTATAAATTCACCCTGTTTACTAAAGTTAGTATGCAAGTTAGCAGAACTCTAAATTTACATGGATAGTACTTTGAAAATTGGTCTTAAAACAGATTTCAAAAATGACAAGAATTTCACTGAAAAGCACTGTGCTCCCATTTTAGCACAAAATTGTTACCGTTTTAAACTCCTGTCAAAATTCCCATTAGTGATCATTTGAAATATCATGGCAATTTCTCCACGTCTCACTTTGACACCAGCACTGGATAAATCTCACACAACTTTCGCCATCTAAATATTACACAGCTCGTCTAAACTGGCTGTCAGTGTTCCCCACACAGAAATACAGACATTTTGGAAATGGTACAAAAGGGTGATCTGCTCTCTGAAGGACACTCTGTCCTCCTCTTTCCCCCCTCACTGATCCTGGAGCTGGGGAACAGCAAGGTGGGATAAATCCCATCCTCTCAGGGTCATTTACCATGGACGTTGCAAGAGTTTAGGCACTACAGAAGAAATCATGGAATAAAAATGCTTGGAAGATGAAGGACTTCTATTCTAAATATAGTGCTGACATGAGAGGCACTGGCACAAGTGGTGGCTGTCCCATCCCTGGAAGTGTTCCAGGACAGGCTGGATGGAGCTTGGAGTAACCTGGGACACTGGTAGGTGTCACTGCCCATGGCAGGGGTGGCACAAGATGATCTTTAAGTTCTCTTCTAACCCAAACCATCCCAGGATTCTGTGTGGAGTTTTTATTTTATGCTTTATTCCTGTCCTCGTACAAGAAGTGCGTTCCACCTGCATGTTAATTCACAGTCTTCCAGCCCAAAGCATATACAGCAGCCTGAGCAAGAAGGAACTAAAGCAAATTTCTCTACTGTCTTCTGTTGTCAACCCCATAGTTTTTAATGGATGATCACAAGACTTTAAACCCAGGGTGTCTCAGTGGGAAAAAGAAAGGGACAGAAAGTGCTCTCCTATAAGCTGAAGCAAACTCAACCCTATGTCTTTACATCCTCAGCTCCTATCCGAGAGGTTTTATTCTCCTATAATGTAATGGACAAGATGGGGAGAAATCAAACAGAACCAAAAGTCCTGTATAGCTTCTGGATATTTTCTATGAATAGATTCAACTCAACCCACAAAAGCTCAACATCTCTCCTCTAACAATCACTTTCTCATGCTCTTTGAAGGCCTCAATATCTAGGCCCTAGAGCAGATTTAGACCATTTTGCATCAGCATGTAAATGGATATACTTGCGCCCTAAGGAAAAATGTTGCATCTTCACAACTCTTTGTGTTACCAGCTTTTACACCCCAAGTGCGGGAGCAAAGCTCATGAACTCTGCTCACATAATAAAAAGTTTGAGCAGGGCAGCCTCCTGCAGTATGGTAAGTGTGTGCCATTACAGTGCATCTCCCCACCATTCGCAGTGGATTTCTGTGGTCATACAAACCCCAAATCCACTGCTCAGCTCTTTCCTTCCTCCAAAAACACACCACTGTGGCAGATGGAAGGGACCCCCGAAAAGCTGGGTTTTAAAGCATAGCAGAGTTTAGAGTTGTCTTGCCTCTCCTCGAGCAGATTAGCTCTGAGATTGGTCTGCACTTTGGTTTGCAAATGTCAGAGCAGGTGTCAGGGCTGAGGTTTTCATAGGGAGGCACGATGTTAATGTAGCCCCAGCAAAGCAGTGAGCTGAGGAGAAGAGTCCTGTAAGTGTGCTATCACCCAGAAGGCCATAAAGACAAGATCTAATCTGCAGTGATTCACTGAGCAATGCTTGCTCACTGCAAGGGCTTGCAAACCCCCACTTCAACACAAGTCTCTGAAGCAGTTACAGAACTTAGATCAAAACCTGATTTGTCAGTTCTATCCCCAAAAGGCAGGGGATACCTTGTTCCAGGAGTGAGGAAACAGCAATGGTGGTTAAATAAATAATGTTAACTGCCATCTGCAGCCTTTTACCAAATAAACTCGTAGGAGCAATCAGTGCCTGCTCTGGGTTTCACCAGCCATTACAACTCTAGTACAACTAAGCAGCTCAGGGCCTAATTGTCTTCCCCCTCCTCTCCTCTGCTCAGGCTTTTGCACAGTTTATACCCACAGAGTCCAATTTGTTTTCATGGCCTGTCTAGAGGGAATCCCACTCCTGATATTCTCAGCTCTGCTTTTGATCCTTTACTCTGAATTCTGTCACTGCTTTTACTCAAGGAAGTTGCCCAATGTTGCCATCAGGAGGGTCAGGATCAAGGCTCAGCCAGTGACACTGCTGTCATTCCCCAATGGTTTTACAAAACTATGAATGCTATGCTCCTTTCTCAGGCATCCTCCCTTCCTTCTCCCTTCTCTCTCCCTTCTCAAAAAGCAAGGATTTCACTCCATTTTATCACTATTTTACACTACTAAATTCTCCTTGTTGTCTTCTAGAAGACCTGCTGTCTACTCCTCAAACTCTGTTCTGATAGACATTTGAAGCAAAGAAAATCCACTCATCCTTGTTAGTTACCTTCAACTCTATTGCATCCTTTCTCTTCCACTACCTTGCTTTCCTTATCTGTGCCTTTCCACCCTCTTAACTCCATTCCAAAATCTTTCCTAACAGCCTTCGCACTTGAGGATCTTTTCTGACATTTTATCCTGTGCAGATACCTCTTCCTTAGCTCTGATTACTTTTTGCATTCCCTTATTCAAGTTCATCACCTCCCATCAGCACTGTCACTATATTTATATTTATAGCCAAAAGGCTCACATCACTCTTAGTTAGACAACAATTCATCTCTGTGAACACCTTCTCTTTAGATAACACCCCATTTATCTTCCCTGATTTTGCTTCCTTAACTTCTCACATTTCACTTGGAGCCCAACATTTTCTTTGTGACCACCTTCAACATAAATAGGATGGTGGCTATTGCACAAAGTCTTGCCTCTTTTCGCCTCCAATTTTAAATTATGCAAAGTGCTTCCACAAAATCACACAGAGAAACCAAGTCTTTCACATTTCCTTCCTTATATCGAACTATGGCACTTCCACCTTCAATCCAGCCTTTATAACTGGATGATTCATCTGTCTTAGACTCATTTAATCTAAGTTAATTGCTTAGACAGGCAAATTGAGCCTCTGTCTGGAGGTCTCTCCCTTTGCCATGAGGAACACAGGAAGCTCAAAGAGAGGTGGAGCTTTTAGGCAGCTGAAGTTAAGAGAGACAATTTTCATGCTAATTTTAATCCTCCAGTACTGTCACTTCCATTTTCCACATAAAGAAAAAAGCCTGATGGACCTGGTGACCTGCTCACCACCAATGCAAAGACAAGAGCAGAAGTGGATCAGATCAGGGCTCACCAACTTCTGATCTTCATTTCCAGCTTTCTCATCTTTTCCGTGGGGGCTCTGAACTGAGCTGTTCTCTGCCAGTCCCCCCAAAAGTGTCACATGAATAATTTCTTTCAAGTCTTAAAGAGATATGATCTTCCTTTGCAGTCTAGATCTAGTTAGGCTTTTTTAAAATTTTTTTTTAACTCTTTAGTAAAGTCTATTTGTTCTACAAGAAATATATATGTGAAAATGCAGTAGAAAAATCTATCAATCAGCATGACTTAATTTTGCTCTTAGAGCATTCTACAGATTTATCCAATCACGTAAATCTAATGGAATATTCATCTATTTTCTTATTTCTTGTTGTGATGGTCTCAAGCTTGGCTTCTCCAACTTGATGCTGCTCAGCAGCCCTTGAAAAGAATTTACTTCTCCCACCTCCCGTCCCCAGTCATTATAAGGAATAATAAAACAGTGGGATGAGCTGCCTGGAGAGCCTGTGGAAAAGTCAGCCTTGGACTCAGACTTTGGAAGAGGCTTTACAAGTATCTGACACAAATGAGACATAAGAATCTAGTCTTGACTTGGAGAATAAACCTGACCTAAGTGGTTTTATGAAGTCCTTCCCTGCTCTGCAGTTCTGTAATGTATCAATATTCCTATAACATCAACAATAATTGATCACTGAAAGAATTAAACTAAGAAAGTTTTAGTGCATTTTCAGCTGCTTTGTTGTGATTCTGAGGCAGAAGCTGAGTTTGTCCCACCCAGCAAACCATCTGTCTGGGGACAAGTAGTGACTCTTCCATGGGATCCTGATCTCTGAGCCATATCTAAAAATCTGATCTATCTGCAGCTCCTTCTGTGGCTCTGAGAGCTCTGGGTTATGTAGTAAAAATGGACAGAAAATGGGCATCATCACACAGTGAGAAAACCTGACAGAGGATTTAGACCTTAAGTTACAAACACGAAATACAAAGTAAAGCAGAGAAAAAATGTGTAAAAACCCCACAAAGTCATGCAATGATGTCATGGAAAATAATGATAAAATCCCTCATAAAATAAAATAAAACACGTTAGCCTGTAACGAATGGACTGAACTTCTGAATGCTCAGCACTGCAAACCAGCTCTTAGTGAGCTTCTCAAACACACTCTTTCCCGCATCACACAGAGAAAATCTTACAGAAAGCCCAGTTTAATGTGAATTTACACCTACAGGAGATTATGTTTCCATATCTGTTCTTATTGCGGTTTTCATCTTCCTTGGCCGTATCCCAGGATGCCGTCTGCCCCTCAGGGAGTGCCTGCAAAACCAACAACAGGGGGGTGTTTAGGAAGGTCTGGTCAACACCTTCAGGCGGGTGAAGAGGCCTGAGCAGGGCAAAAATAAAGACACTGCATAATTCAGTAGCTGACCAAGCAAACGACTGTTTGAGGAAAGGGCACCTCCACTAATGCAAAAAGCAGAGCTCAGTGCAGACCATTTGCATCTCTTGGCTTCTGCCAGACAAGAATTGTTTTTCCTCCTGCTACTTCTCATCTAAAATGACCAGGGGAGTCTGTTTCTGGCTGCACAGTCGCAGGTTAACCTCATTTCCCCTGCAGAACAAGGCTTGTGGAGATGGCACAGAAATACATCTCCAAGGAAGCCCAGGTGGCTGAAACACAGTGCTCAGCCTTTCTTATTTAAGCTGAAAACAGACACACTGGTTTCACCTGTTTCTGTATTAATAGTAGGTGATGTAATGCAAAACACTAGCTGGTTTTCTCTGGGGAAAAGTAAAACAGCTGAGGGTTTTAGATCATACTCATAAAGTAAGAAAATAAACAGCCATTTTCCTAAAATCTGCTCCTTCAGATGAGAAAGGAGAGGGTGAAGGAACTGGCAGCACACAGTGCTACCCCTCCTACAGCCTGGCCCTACAACTGTTCTAAACACACTCCAATGAACCACTTCCCCCTTGAGACACATCCAGGGAGGATTTTCAAGGCAGAGCCTGGAAAGCAGCAGTTGGCACAGGATGTGGCTGGAGGATGTTCCTGCCTTCCTTGGAAAAAACACTGGTGAGAAGAACAGCTCCCCCTGAACTGCCTCAATAGTTCTGCCTCCTCCAAGACCTACTCCCTAACATGATTCTACATCACTAAAACCAACAGTATAAACTGTATTATTTCTGGTCCTTGGGGAGTTACGGGGTTTTTATACCCCAATCATTGTAGAATCAGATCTGCCTCAGCTAGCAGTTTGTGCCTCAGTTTGACACAGCTGTGCCAGACAATGAATTTATATTCATCTTCACAAGCCATCCAGGTCTATTATGTGCCTGAATGCAATAGCAGAGAGACACAATTAGGATCTACAACACTGACATTACAATTAAACTTAATATGAGCAAAGCCCTGGCAGAGCAGATCGCTGTGAATTCCCCCCAAAGGGTTCCAGGACAGCAAATGTCAGGCACTGCAGCACTGCCACGAGCACTGCTGACAAAGACAGGGACAGCAAGTTCCATTCAAAAGCCCAGGAGAAAGAGTAATAACTCTGTAATTGGTGAGGGCTTTGATCACACATATATTTCCTTTGCAGACAGTTGTTTCCAAATAGCAGCTCATCTCCTGAGGAAAAACACCCAACCAACAAACCCACACACGACAAAAAAATCCCCAAGTAAAAGAAAAGAGGTGAGCAAAGCTCATTTTTATCTTCAAAGGCTGAGGAAAAAGGTGCCTTATTTTTCCACTAGTATCAAATTACAGCAGATTGACCAGAGAATGGCAGCAGTCATTAGGCACCTAATCAGAACCTGATCTGAAAAGAAAAAGAAATAAAACAAATTAAAAAAAAGCCTTTCTCATGACTTCCACGTGGACAAAGCTATCTTGGCCAGAGAAAACATATTCAGGTCCAATAAAGCCCTTTTCAACAAACCATATCCTTTCATGTGATTTGAACATGAAATTCTCCACTGAAATTGATGTTTTTATATTTGCTGATAGAACCTCCAAAGATTTAAGAGCCTAGGATTTGTCATCTCATTCAATAGAACAGAAATCTCTGCTTCCCACAGAACTGTCCAGCTCTGAAGGGAGGGAGCTCTGGCTGCTGAGGGACACAAACTACCTTTGCACATTATATCCCTACTTTTATAAGCATCAGATGAACAAACTCCATGTACATGTGATTCCATGTACAGCCCTCGATTTGTTCCTATGATATCCCTAAAAATGCAGCACCAAGAATTGAAACTGCATTAGAAATAAAGGCAAAAATATCAGTTATAATTGGGTTGCATCCAGAAAAAGAGGAGCACATCTAATGCTTTGCTCCTTCAGGTTTTGTTGGTACAATAAGTATCTCCATAACTGCAAAAGGAATTACTATTTCTGTTTCTATCTGCATTATCAGCAATGTTAAATCAGGACAGATCACTCAGGCATATTTAATCCACATTTCAGAGAAAATGCTCCCCCCTTATTTCTTTGACTTGGTAACAGCAGAATTTCAGTGTTCAAAAAACTATACTTGATTTTCAGGCTTTTTCTACTTCTAAAACTTTCTAAACTTCTTTTAGAGAAGTTTTGTGAAATTTATACTAAAATATCTTCCCACTGGTGGAATTTAGGTTACAGTGAAGCTTTTTAAACTAAATTGATCTAAATTTTAGCTGAAATTGCACAGATAGATCTCTCCAAGTCAGCTTCATCTCAATCAAGCTTCCCAAGCACCACGGCCCAAACATAACTGAAGTGTTCCCATTAAACTGAGGCTTACTGCAAGCCAATTTAAATTTCCAATGGATGCATTTAGTTAGTTTGCTGTTTGTTTTTCATTTAAATATGAAAATTTGAATCCTTCATCTGCACTGATCTACCTCAGTGCTGCAGTATTGCTGCCAAAGGCAAAGACATCAATTAAAAGCCTTCCTGTTCATCCCAAATTGTGCCACTGAATCCTGGCCTTCTCCCTGCAGTCTCTCTCTTCTCAAGAGTAGTAGAAATACTGTTCCCACAACTCTGCTGGGAGTCAGAACTAAAAATTGCTTTGGCTAAAAAAGAATAACCTGAAAAGAAGTATTTCAGGCATTTTCCAAACCACTGGATCTGTTCTTTACACCACATTAAGATGTGCAGGCAAAAATTAAAGGGTTAAAATCCATAAACTTCCATAAGCTGAAGACTCTCAATACTAATATACTTGAGGAAGAAGCCTCAAAATCCAAAATAACTGAACAGTCTCAGTAATGCAGCACGAGAATGTGCTTTAGTGACATCCTAAATCATAATGGAAAATGAGTTTGGGTAATTAAGCTTATTATCTCCTCAGCCAGTAACTGGTGCTTGCAGTCAGTGTGTGGGACTGGTCCCACAGCTCACAACAAATCAGGGCTGATGGTTCTGGAAAAGGAACTGGTGACATTTAAACGTGTCCCCTTTCAATGGTTATGACTATTCCTAATCCCAAACCATACTACTCACACCCAGCCCCACTGATGGATTTTCCCCTTCTGTTCTTGCTCCACTGCTGAACAGGAGCAGCAGCCAAAGAGTCCCAGGTCACACTGTGCTCTCAGGTGCAGCAGGAAACTCCAAAATAACCCCCCTTGGGGAGTGCTGACAGACCCCCACGTTCACACACAGTCATCCCCTTCACAGCAGTGACACCTCTTACACAATCACATCCTGCTTCTCATCTCAGCACCCAGAAATATTTTTACAGATGCCCTCAGTAACACACATTGCCTGTGCTCCAACAGGTAGGTGCAGGCACCCTTTAAACAAATATGGAATGCAATTTCCAGGTTATTCAGTGGAGATGAGAATGCACAGAGATAAGAGATTGTCATGTGTGACTGATGTGCTCCGTTCAAAGTGATTTTTCATGAGAGGAAAATTATTTGGTAACATGTCACTAAACAGGCTGCAATTTATGCTATCAATTTGCAAAGTAAGTAGAAAATCGGCTCCTTAGAAGAAAAAAAAAGAACATATTTGGCGGTGACACTGATATTAGTGTCTGAAAACACATTTTAAAAGAGACACCACATTCTTTTTTAAGATTTTATCAACCACTCTGCAAAGCCAGTTTTGCAGCTTCGTGCTCCTGCAGATCCCCAGCTTAAACCTCCCACCTTCCAGGAGCTTCCTGACATCCTCCCTACATTTGTGGCACTGCTATTTGGAGCATATTCCTAAATTCCACCACGGAAAATGCCTGTTACTGCGGGCAATTACTGCTGATTGAAGGGTAGAGCAGCACAGGGGATTTGTGAGCTCATGGCATTCTCCAGGCTATTTCTTGTAAAGAAAGGAATTATGCAAATCTATATAATGTCATCGTCATTATATACGTCTGTAGACAGCACTTTCTGGGAAAGGCAGAACTTGTGGAGCTGAAAGTTGCATTGACATTTTTCATGCTAATGTGCTATTTTGATAATTACCAATGCCAGTGCCAGAAAATTACATATATGCCAGCACCTGTTTTCTTCTTGAACACCAAAAACTAGATCTTAGGGCATCTGTAATTGAACTGAATGTAGTTTTGGGTACTGTACATGGAAATGGAGGCCGAGGGGGGGGCTAAGTAAATCTCCTAAGAAAATTACTACCCTTTTTCAATATTAAACACAGCTTTTTATATTGATAGTTTAATTAGCACACCTGATTATGGGGCAAGAGTGACTAGACCTGGTTAACACAGAGTTTCCAGAAACATTTGCTATGACAGTTTTTGATGCCATCTGATTAAAAAAATGCTCCCTGGTGACAACCAGGAAAAGACTGACTCCCAATTACAGCAAAACCCAGCATGGAGGGTACAAGCTCCATGGACTCTCTCTTCCAGGGTGGAAAAGTGAGCTGTTTTCATTAAGTAACTTATTTTTCACAGCTGTTATGTTATTTTTAAGTAGTTTTAATGCCACTATGCATATTAATTGCTTATTGCCTTCCCACAAGCTTACTACATTCATTATAATTACCACTTGCTAGAGCTGAGTTTCACATATGTTTGATGCTATTTCCCTCTTCTGTTTGCTCTGCTTTAAATGAATATTCCTCTTCAACTCCTCCCCAGTGCCATGTTTTCTGGTCATTTGGATTATATTCCTGGTTATTCCAACTAGGCAGGGAAGAGGGATGCGATCATTTTTCCAGCTTACCTTTCACTCCTCTCCTCCAGTGGATTTGGGAGTGCATTCTGAGCCAGACATTTGAACACTCTGGAAAATTCCACCTTTATTTAAGCTACACAAACTACTGCCTTTGACTTTACAATTCTGCATTCAAGTCATTACACTGTGGTTTAATTTCATCAGTGGTGAGAGAATATTTGAAGGTCCCAAAAGCTCCAGCAAAATCCCTTCCTTTTCTTACTGCCTGGCTCACATTTCTCAAGGAAAGCACATCAATAAGGAAGGGACTGTGGGACTCTATGTCCTGCAGTGAGTTCAGCACCTGTTAAACATTTACTGCCTGCTCTTTATGGGAGAGAGGGCACATCCTATGGGATGAGCACCATGTCACTGACTTACTGCTGCAGTAAACACCTTCTCTTTGCTCGAGGGCCACCAAAGACTGACAGTGCTGTAAAATCCCACCCTCATAAAGCAAAACAAGAAAGGAAAGCATTAAGAGCGTGAATTAAGGACGAGAAGCTCTTAAAGCCCAGTTATCCTCCCCTCCCAAGCTTCTATCCCAACTTCTTCCTGTGGGTGAAGGTTCCTCACCTCATACTCCTCTTTAAATCCATAGCCCTGTCCTCTCTTCATCTGGGTGATGTGCTGCAGCAGGTCGGCCACTCGGATGGCTGGCTGGAACTGCCCCCGGGGGTAGGACATTTCCACGGGCTCACAGCTCCGGTAGGGATGGGTCTGGATAGTCAGGGTGGGCTGGGCCATCTCTCCGTGGCTACTGTCTGTGTTAAAGACAGGGAGGCAAAACAAGATTTCACTGATCTCGTATTTCCACTCTCACGCTCGCTCCGTTTATTTGTGTCTTCACCCCTGCTTAGGTCGGGGCAGGCAAATGAAGTAAAGCAATAAAGAGGAAACACACACTTGCTTACAGGTGCCTAGAAAGATTAAATCACACTTGAATATTTTTTGCAGCAAGGGTGCAAACACAAAGAGATGGGAACAGAGTGCAGGCTAACGAGGATACAGCACCTCACACAAAGGTGAGAGATCCCCATAACTTCAACTGAATTACACACCTGCCTTCATAAACCTGCAAAGAACACGACTGTGAGATCCACAGAGATGAGCAAGCAGCGTTTGGGGTGTAGAGCATGAGATAACTGAAAGGGGCCCAAGTGAACAGCAAACAAATTATTAGCATTTCAAATAAGTCACACGGGATGTGGGAGGCAAATTAAACTGCTCTGCTAGTTCAGGCCTAAAATTTTATGTGTCAATTACAAAGATGTAATACCATTAGAAAAAATAAACCAGCATAAAAATACAGTTATCTTGCATGCAGAAATTTAAATTTCAGATATGGAAACTTAATAGAAAAACAGGGTTTTTTTGAAAGAAATGAATTTGAAGAAATCTATCACTATGCAGATGGAATTGCAACCTCATATCCCCAGCAAAACTACAAACACAACAAAATATCCCCAGTGAACTAATAGAAAAGGACTTAAATAATAACCTCAATAACCAAACAATTGACTGTAACAACTTTTAACAACAGGAACTCAGATTAAATGAAAAATTCATTTCCTTATCTACCAGAGTTGACCAAATTTAAGCAGTTGTCCAAATATACTGTTGGTTTTTCCTATGATTACAAGGATAAGAGATGCTTTCACACATACAACCTGCATCAATTCTTTCTGGTCTTACCCAAACCCAAGCTATTAGCAAGCAGAAAATATATCTCCCTCAAGCTGGCACACACAGGGCCTGTTTCTTACAGCAAGTTCACTGACAAAGAGCTGAAACACTCCCCACCCTTGTCAGCAATGCTACAGCCATGTTTTGGAAGGGATAAAGAATAAATAAATCAAATTGCAATTTCAGGGTGATTTCTCTGAGGCAGAAATATGGTTGGAATCCTACTGTAGACATTGCTCTGCCTGAGAAACCACTGTGCAGTTTGATCAGAAATGGCCAGGGGCTCCTCATGTCCCTCCTGCAAAGGTGGGCAGGAGCAGAGAGGTGAGGGCATCATTCTGTCTCCTTGGCAGCTGGTGAAACAGTGACATGACAAAACATGACAAATAACACTTCAGCTGGTTTTCTGATAGATTAGGAGGAAGATATGGAGACAGGAATGTGCTCCGTTTGGAAGATTTCAGACTATGAGGAGGAGACAGGGATGCCAGCAGTGGACGCTGCTGCAGGACAAGTGCAAGATAAAAATGTCTGGTGGGTGAATTATCAGAGATGCTGAACCCATCCTGCTCTTCTAAAATAAATTAGCATCTGGATCATCTGCTTTGAAGATTAGACTCCTGAATTTAAGGATTTCTGAGTCCCAGGTTCTCACAAACACAGACACATTCCCAGGACACTCAGATTTACAGAGCTCTGGCTCAAGTGAAGCAACCCTCATGTACCAAATGTGAATAAATTTGGGATTTAAGGAAGAGTAACATCCAAAGCATTTGTATAATCATCCCTAATGCTCCAACTAATGACAGAGTGAGAACTCTGAACAGAGGGAATTTCAAGGCTTATTAATTCCCCTAGTTGGATTCGCTTTCCCAATGCATCTTTCCTCCCCTATTCCCTATTAACCTCCTGTAATGGAAAGGAGAAGATTTTTATCGCGGACCATTTCCGACAGACGCACTATGCTTAATTCTCCATCATTAGGTTTAATACAAACCCAATTTCACAATTGGCTTCTCTGAGGAACCTGCAAGCAATGCCACATTTTTATCAGCCCCAATTAAAAAACATTACGAGATCCCTATTCGACAGGGAGCCCTAAAACTAATGTACAGCTCTAGTGCTAATACAGGGAGGGCAGAGGCAGAGCACAGGCCACTTGTGAAATGGAGCTCAGATCAGCCAGCTCTTTTGCAGGCAATTACTAATTTCTCTCTTCATCAGTTCCTTTAATTCTGGTATACTTGGCTCTCTTCTCAAAGAGATGTATCATAGGGAGAGGTGAGAGCCAGGAAAGTGGTGGCGTCTCCTTTCCAGAATAATTTCTTTCAAAGTAGGCACTTATGTTATGGATCTGGAACTAGTAAAAGGTGCTCAAAAGCAAAGAAGGATCTGTCTCTGGTCTTTGAGTCCAGTGTGACAACTGGTCTGTATAGGGAGTGAGGTAAAATTGTTACAAACCCCAATGATTGTAGGAAAAGCTCTTGCATCATTATCATGAAATCACAGAATAGTTTGAGTTGGAAGGGACCTTAAAGATCCATGTCTCATGAGCAGGGACACCTTCCACTACCCCAGGTTGCTCCAACCTGGCCTGGAACACTTCCAGGGATGGGGCAGCCACAGCTTCCCTGGGCAACCTGTGCCAGGGCCTCCCCACCCTCACAGGGGAGAATGTAAAGTGTGGTCCATGGCATCACACCTTTTGTGTGCCTCTGACCCTGCCAAGTGTTTCTGCTTAAAGAAAAACATCACACAATCTGGGTCATCTTGCTCTCAGCCCTGTGACACAGTTGAAACAAGGCAGATCCTCACCTCCTGCAGACCCCCAGGACAAACACATCGTGCATGGCCTCTGGGGTACCTGCCAGAAAACCCAACCCGACAACTGCACCAGCTCAGGACTGTCAGCTGCTCACACCAGCATTTCATCCGGGCCAAGGAAAGTGGAGAGGGGCTTTTATGGAGACAAACTGCTACCTGAGAGGCGAGCTCTGTGTTTACATATTCCACTAAAAAAGCTGGATGCAAGTAACACATTGTTCCTTCTCCATCTCCTGACCCCGAGAGTCTGGAGCTAAGCATGGTTAATGAGCACCTCTCTCAATATGTGCTGTTTACAGCAATTCTGTGAACAATTCACTTTGCAGGTAGGAGAGGAGGGAGCAGCAAAGTGATTTCTCACCAGCACAGTCAACCAAAAGAGTATTTGGAGGGCTGGCAAACAGGCTTTGCTTTTTCTGCAGGTTGCAGCTATAAACCACATCTCATTTCTTTTGGCACCATTTTTACTGGAAAAGACAACAAAGATACCAGCAAAGTCAGACCTCTGCTTTAATTGTTGCACCAAAGGCAAGACAAAGCAAATTTCCACAGTCCCTTCTCTCTGTCTGCTTCCCACAAACATGTCGCCAGTCCCTTGCAAAAGAGGATGACTTTGCAGGACAAACTGGCCAAGATTTTTCACTAAATTTTTGGCAGTGCCTTCAATGAGTTTTTAGTGAGAAAAGCAAAGTGAGAAAATACCTTTTTTTTTTTTGGTGGGAAAGTTGCACAAAATAATTTACTCTAATACTCAAAACNAGTGTGGTCCATGGCATCACACCTTTTGTGTGCCTCTGACCCTGCCAAGTGTTTCTGCTTAAAGAAAAACATCACACAATCTGGGTCATCTTGCTCTCAGCCCTGTGACACAGTTGAAACAAGGCAGATCCTCACCTCCTGCAGACCCCCAGGACAAACACATCGTGCATGGCCTCTGGGGTACCTGCCAGAAAACCCAACCCGACAACTGCACCAGCTCAGGACTGTCAGCTGCTCACACCAGCATTTCATCCGGGCCAAGGAAAGTGGAGAGGGGCTTTTATGGAGACAAACTGCTACCTGAGAGGCGAGCTCTGTGTTTACATATTCCACTAAAAAAGCTGGATGCAAGTAACACATTGTTCCTTCTCCATCTCCTGACCCCGAGAGTCTGGAGCTAAGCATGGTTAATGAGCACCTCTCTCAATATGTGCTGTTTACAGCAATTCTGTGAACAATTCACTTTGCAGGTAGGAGAGGAGGGAGCAGAAAAGTGATTTCTCACTAGCACAGTCAACCAAAAGAGTTGGCAAACAGGCTTTGCTTTTTCTGCAGGTTGCAGCTATAAACCACATCTCATTTCTTTTGGCACCATTTTTACTGGAAAAGACAACAAAGATACCAGCAAAGTCAGACCTCTGCTTTAATTGTTGCACCAAAGGCAAGACAAAGCAAATTTCCACAGTCTCTTCTCTCTGTCTGCTTCCCACAAACATGTCCCCAGTCCCTTGCAAAAGAGGATGACTTTGCAGGACAAACTGGCCAAGATTTTTCACTAAATTTTTGGCAGTGCCTTCAATGAGTTTTTAGTGAGAAAAGCAAAGTGAGAAAATACCTTTTTTTTTTTTGGTGGGAAAGTTGCACAAAATAATTTACTCTAATACTCAAAACTACTAAACACATAGAATTGTGCATCCAGGCTTCTGGATTATATTTCATATGCACATCTTATTTCTAGTCATATGTCCTTGTGTTTTTGATAGGAACACATACCACCATATTTACATTGCATACCAAAGATGGAATACGATTCCAAGAAATAATCCAAATTAAAACATTTCAAGATATGGTGATTCCATTCTGACCCCAAAAGCTGTGACAATGGTTAATTACCCTTGCTGTCGAAACATTTCTTAATTGCAATTTGATTTTGCTTAGCTTCGATTGCAGGCACTGAATCTTATTATACCTTCTGTTAGATTAAAGAGCCCTCTGAGCATTTGAAATCCTAACCATGCTGGCACTGATCAAATCACTTCTTCAGTTTCTCTTTGATAAAGTAAATCAATTGAGAGCTTCTGAAGTCTCATTAGGGCAGGCTGCTCAGGGCTCTGGTTCCTCCTCCAAAACATTCCCAATTTTCCAGTTCTTTTTGTGCAGCTGTAAATAAGGCAGTATTCTGCATGTTGCTGGAAACATGCTGTTTCTGAGAGGATCATTTCTAATATTAGCAGCTGGTGATACCAGAGTCTGTTATCAGCTTGTTTGTTAACCCTTAACTCCTGTTCCCCATACTAAGATGTCCTTTGCCAACTCAGATGTTTTCATTTTTGAAAGCTGGCATTTTCATGATTCCCCATCCCTGGAAGTGTCCAAGGCCAGGTTGGATGGGGCTTGGAGCAACCTGGGATAGTGGAAGGTGTCCCTGCCCATGGCAGGAGGTGGAAGGAGAGGAGTTTTATGATTCCTTCCAACACAAACCATTCTGTGATCAGCCTAAGAGTTCCCATATTTGCAAAATCTCTCTGCTTATGAAATGGTGCTTTTTGTGACTCTCTTTGCTCAAGAAATAATCATGAACTTGCTGAAGTCAACTCTGAGGCCTTATTTTGCCAAGTGAAAGAAAGGAACCCAGCATGCAGAGAAGAGTTGGAGCAGAGGTCACTTAGGTGGAATCTTCCCCCATTGCATCAACCCTAAGGGTGAGGTATTATTGCTTCCCTATTGCTGCTACACCAGCTTGTATTATATACTTTTGTGCTGCCGAGACAAGTAAAATAAATATGTTTCCCTCCACAGAAAAACTGATAAACTTCTTCACAGATGTCACAGATAAGACGAAGAGCAGCTGAGAAATTAGATTCCCTGTCAGAAAGTGACTCTGTACAATCAGAGCCTTGTGCAAAATCCCAATAAGGCAGCTGGGAGGGGACCTGCTCCCCCAGAGCACCTTTGGGGATTAAAGCTTTAGATGCTTTTACGGGTATCATCTTATTTTGTAAACATCATTAGTCTGAGAAATGGGTATGTGGACACAGAGTATGATGTTGCCTCCTGACCAGAAAACTAACCTGTGCCTCAGACAACTAAAAGCAAAGCTGCACTGATGTGTCATCTTCTATACATGAAGTTTTTTCAAAACTTTTGCTTTAATACCTAAAAATTCCTTCTGTGTCTGAAATGACAGGCCTATCATCTCTGCTTGTATTTTTATTCTCTTAGCCTTGGCAAGTGATAGGATGTGATACGCCATCCTTTGCACAAAATAAATTATGTTTCAAGTGGTGTCTGTGATGGATTTAATTACACACATAGCCAGTCTCTCTACACTAGAGTAAGGGCTGTCAGTTCCTTGACATCTTCCGAGGGTGACTACAGCATGGCTAATACCTCCTCCCCTTACACCAGGGATATGGTCCAAGCCAAAAAAAATAATTTGCATTTTCTTGTGCATCAAGGCTTTTATTATATGATAAATACTCAGCTATAAAATGCTATCTACAATACTAACAGTGGTATGGCAAAGCTGAGTCAAAACATCTTTTATCTAATGACAACAACTGAGCTATGAAGAGGCACGTTCCTTAACAAAAAGCTTTGTGACAGCAGGGCTGACAGAGAGCAAGGAATGCACATTTCATTTCAAAGGCTATGAAGAAGCCACATGTCCACAATTTTTTTTTTAAGAAAGTACTTTTCTCTAGATTCTAGAGATTTTTAAGAATTACTTGGTTAACACTTTGTGCAAGAGTTATAAAAACTATTACATACATTTTCTTCATCCGTTAGCTTAGAAAAAAGCCTGTAACAGATGCAAAGATGCTTTGATGAGGAGGGCAAAGATTTGGGACTACTGAGTGCAACAGTGCAGCTCTTCAAATGTGTGGATCTCACCAAGTCAAATCTCTCTTTGTCTCCTCAGTGAGAAGAGGCTGCCAAATCTACCCACCTTTCAGAGCAATTCATTAGTTACAGCTGAAAAACTACTGGCAACTGCAAAACAGCACAGGAAACCAGAACTCACTAAACACTGAGAGTTTTCCAAACCATCTGACACTTTGCAGGCAGAAAGAAATGTGAGAGAAGTTCAGCTCAAGGAGCCTTACAAAGGTCTGCACCTCTGCTGCTCATTCTGCTGCTGGCCAACCTTAGAACAGTGAAACGATGGGAAAGCCTCTCCCACAGCTCCCTATTAGAGGCTGGCATGGCCTGGGAGGCTACAGAGACAACTGAACAGGTCAAGGCATTGATTTTTGAGCTTTCATTGCATAAAAATAACTCATCCCACAATTTAAAAAGCCAGTAAAGGTGACACTTGCTACAGCACCAATACTGGCTTCTTAACATCTTTGAGTTCTCCAAAACAGCTTGTGGGTATTCCCACACCAGATTGATAAGAAATGGGCAAAGCCCATCCAAGCTACATAAGAGTAAAATCCAGGGAAAATTTCTATGTCTTTCTAAGCACAAAGCCTGTCAAGCCTAGGGAGTCATCCACCACTGCAGATCTAGAACATTTATTAACAGAAGGTGTAACAGATGGGAACAAACAGCACTGAACTGCAGGTAGTGCCCAAAGACAGATATTGGTAGTGGAATGACTGATGTCCTTTTTAAGACATCTTTTTCTTTCCTGGGAATGAATATTAATAAACATCAAAAATTAAACATCTTTTGCTCATACAGCAACATCCAATCTCTGAATTTCTCTGAGAACGCCAAGGTTTTAGTTTGTTTTCAAGTCACAAGACAGAAATTTCCCCAATGCCCAGGGCTGTTTCACAGCCTGTTACATTCAGGTGGAACTGGGGTGGTGACCAGTCTGTGTAATTCCTGTCTTAAAAGTGCTCTATAATTAATTCCCCATGTGTAAAGCAGGGATATCAATCCTTACTCAGATACAATGATTAATAGAAGTTTGAAAGAGTTTTGAATACATAAGCACAAGACTGGTTAAATTCCTATTTCCTCTTTTTCCTTTCTAAAATTTGGGATTTTAAAAGTTTTGGGGACTTTTTTGGCTTCTGCTTTGTCATGAGAAGTACAGATTGGACCTGCTCACTGCTCCTTGAGCTTCAGGATACAAAGTGTGCAGTTCGCATGATAATTCCATCAGGACAGAGTGGGGAAACCTCCAGATGAAGGTCAGGTTTTCCCAGATGCTGAGTAGCAGATTGAGATCAGTTTGACATCTCCCAGCAAACTCCAGGTCAGGGCCCTGTTTTTAAGGTATAGACAAAAGATAAACCTGCCTTTAGACTTTTCTATTGACAACACTGAGTCTCTGGGAAAAGAGAACAAACCTTCTGGAAAATGGACTCCTTTGCTTCCCCACCTCATTCTGAAGCTTTATTCATTGCAGTCAGCTTTTGACAGACAACAGGGTGAATGTGTGTGTTGTGGCAGCCCCTCCAAGCCTCTGTGCCCAGGCTGTCAGTCTGTAAGCCAAGGCACAGCCACTGGTTGTAATTCCTTCCTGGTCTAACTGTGGCCCTTCAACATGTTCACAGTGATGTTTACAGCAGTCACGGTGGATTACTGTGTCTGGAAGTGAATATTTACTGCAGATAATCCAAAATGACAGGTCTGATAAATACCCCTGGTTAGACTCTGATCACCCACAAATCATCTTGCTGCTTCATAGAGGAGGAATTCATAAAACATAGAACAAGAATGGTTTGGTGTGGAAGGGAACCTAAAGAATATCTAGTTCCAGTCCCCTGCTGTGGACAGACACACCTTCCACTAGACCAGGTTGCTAAAAGCCCTTTCCAACCTGGCCTTGAGCACTTCTAGGGGTGGAAACTTTCCAGGGCAGGCTGGATGGGGCTCTGAGTAACCTGGTCCAGTGGAAGGTATCCCTGCCCACGACATGGGGTTGGACCTTCCAACCCAACCCATTCTGTGATTCTGTGCTGCCTGCACAGGCACAACCATCTACATAAGTCAACACTAAGCCAAAGGCAAGGCAGCATGTGGGAATTCGGCCCAGAACCCCAAACCTCATTCACAAAGAGAAAAAACAAATACTTGTTAAAACTCCTAAACCTTCATTTTTGAACTGTTCTTTCCTCTTAAAAAAAAAAAAAATCAATTAATAGCAATAATAAAACACGAGTGAAACAAAAGCTTTCCCATTAACACATGGCCACAGGATTAATTATGATCTTGGATCCCAAACATTTCTCAGTGCTCTCTCCAAGTTATTTGCAGGATACAATGAGTGTGTTTGCTCTCCAATGCAGTGCAGTACATCATACCTGTCTTCTTACCTAACAGCGTGGTCGATGGAACAGTGTCTGATGATACTTTGAGATGGAATCCCGTTCACCCACACGACACGGATCAATGGAAATCAACAGAAGATCAACGGGAAAAAAGTTACAGAAAATGAAAACAAGGTTAGCTGTATCTCACACTGAGAGGCCTCATTCTATAGGTCATATTGGGAAATGTACATAGCAAAGAAAATTTAGAAAGGAAAGAAAAGTCTGGCACTAGTACCTGAGTAGTAGGAATTCAACATAGATTTGCTCTGAAGTGTTTTGCTTTGGACAGAAAATGAACAAGGAGAGGGTGATGCTAGGTAGGAAAGACATAAGGAAAAGACTTTAGACATATATTAAGAGAGAGAAAGAGAACAGGGAGAATGTTCCTCAAAGAACACAGTAATATGGGATATATAAAGCTTATCAAAATGAATTATATTTTTCATCTCGACATGCATATTACATTTATTACATTGTCATCATGATGGATTCTCTTTAATATAAGCACTCCAGACCCCAAATATAGTATTATAGTTACTGTAAATCAGTGTGTTCCCACACAGGACGCACATACAGCTATATATTCACAGGTGTCTATTCTAAATATCCCTTTTTTAACCAAAGGAGCAAACTTATGGTTTTATCCCTAAGAGAGATATCCTTAAAAATGACCCCCAAAATACAAACTACAGAGAACCAGTATTAGCAGTAAAATAAAAAACACAAAAATACACAGGCAGGGGAGCAATTTTTTGGTTAAAACAATACAATATTTCAAGGGACTTGTTCTTCAGCTCAGGTCTGTTCATAGCAAATCTTATAATCCTTTCCCCTGTGAGTTGGGTTCTTTCAGCAGGACAAGCATCCCTGTCTTTTCCCATTAAAGCAATAGATTTCTCAGGACAAGAATCCACAAATTTCCATAGTGATCAAATCAAGTATTTCCATATTAATTAAGTATTTTTGCAAAGGAGGAAGGGCTCAACATCTTTGTGGTAGATTCTTGTCTTGATAGTAAATTTATGAGGCTGGTTTACACCTACAATAGCAAACATGCACATTCTTATGGTAATCCATCATTTCTGAAGGCATATTCTTTTGTTATCACTCTGCATTCACTCTTAGAGTTACAGGCATTTATTTATCTCCTCCTCAGAATGTTGGGAAACAAGCTAATACAAATCTCAGTACATCAGAAAGATGACAGCAGATAACACAGGAAAAACTATTCCACAGCCCAATGGAAGTAGATAAAACTCAGTATACATCAAAGTAATTTCAGAAGCAATTTCTGTATCTCTAGAGCAAAGACCACTTAAAAATTTCAAGTTTATCTATGGGGAAAACCAAAGAAGTCACTAGTCTAGGGAGCTTCATAAAGTCATCAGAACTACCTCCTGAGCAGTTTATAATCATCTAGAAAATGAACTTGCTCCCATTCTGCATTCTCCCACAGTATTTTCAGACTGACACCGTTGAAAACACATTAAAACAATCAAATTGTTCATAGTTTATTCTGCTGGAGCTCTGCCCCAGCTGCCTAAAGTTACAAAGTTTCTCTGCTTTTGAGGCCTCTTTCACTTTTCTGCTCTGTGTTTGTCAGCCTAAATCAGACTCTTCACTTTTGCAGATACATAAAGTAAGATCTAAATAGAATGATTGGTTTGCCCAGTGTCACAGAGCAAGTCAACAGTCAGGGTTTGGAAGAGGACTCAGGTTTTCTGCAATTTGGGAGTACAAAAGAACTCACAGAACTCATAAAGAACTCATATTGCCTTTCCAGAGCTGCTGAGGATAAATTACTCAGGCAGCAGAAGACAAACACCTCATTTCAGTGAGTTTGATTAAAAATGTTACCAAGGTTTATGAAATGAACTGTGTTTGTGAGACAAGGAGATGATTTCTAGAAGAAAAAGGAAAAAAACAGAACAAAAAAGAAAAAAGTGTTTCCCAAGACTTTGGAGAACTTATTCCCCAAATCAGTCAGGTAGTGGCTTGTATAATGAGATGAGTACACAGTGCTGCTTCCTAACCAGAGGTTCTTACAAGCACTCAGGTCTGTAATCAAAGGAAACACATCCAGAGAGGATTCCACATCAGGGTAGAGATTAAGACATCATTAAAAATTCTCTTTGTACTCCCTGGAGTGGCACGTGAGGCCACACAGATCCCTCTGGTCATGCAGAATGGTGGAGGCTCCTTCCTATTCTGCATATTATTCCCCTTTGATTTTCCTAAGATTTTCTGAACTAGCAAACCCCAGGAAAAAAACATGAAAACCAGTAAAAGGGAATTTACTGTATTTTCTTTTTATGCCTTTGATGAAATGTGGGTTTATTTTTTATTTTTTAAATTATTTTAAGACTTTTTTAACTAAAGAAAACATCTCATGTTCATGACCCTCCAAGTCCTTGGACTGCATTTGTCAGGTAACCAGACTAAGAGTGAAAATTAAAGAAGTAAGGACTAGATCTTGCTGTGTTTGTCTGTTGACTTAGAGCAGATCTAAAGACCTCAGCATCTCACTCATCACAAAAACATGCAGGATATGGAAAGGTGTGAATTGAGATATTTCTTTGTTCACAGGGATCTTTAACACCAAGTGCCACTTGCCTACATCTTCCTCTCATCTTGTTCTCAGAAGTAAAAGCACAGTAATTTGGTAACTGTATAGTAGTGCCTGACTGCAAAACTCAGTTCCCTCACTTCCCAAAAGGGATCTGTCTGGAGCATTAAAGCCACTGACTTCATCTGTCTGAGTGTCACTCCTGAAGGGTGTCTGCAAAGGGGTCTCCTCCCAAACTGAGATGTCACAAGGGTTAAGCCCATTCAGTCCCTAGCAAAAGTGGCTGCATTTGAAGGGATTAAATCCTCAGAATCAAACAGTTCTGCCAGCACCTCCACAAGGATGTCAAGATGGCTCTGGTGGGGATGTGGAATTCTCCTGGACAGGCCAAATCTGTGGCATTTTAGCTCAGCAAAGCCAGAAGAGCAGCTCCTTTGTGCAGAACACATCATTAGTGCATCACTGCTGAGCTCAGTGCCATCCCTGCCAAATGGCACAGGATTTATGAGTGATGACAACGCCCTGCACACCTTGGTGGTCAGTGCAGATACTGGTGGACAATTTTAGGCCCATCCCATCTCTAATTTGCCATTTTGTTTCATAATAACCCTGCACTAAGCCAAACATTCCTGCACACCAAGGAGGACACTCAAACACTGCAAGGACTGTCATCTACCTTTAATGGATTTAGGATATATTTTTGCTTTTAAAAAAGCAAAATATTTGAGAAAATGAACAACTATGGTGAGCCTGCTTCACCTCCACATAATTCCTGAGTAAAACCAGACAACCTGCAACAGCCATGAGTCATCTATGTTTCAGCAAATACCTTCTCTGACTCCACATGGTGTCAGAGACAGAGGCCAAGTCCAATAAAGCTCTTCAATTTAAACCCCTGTATGTATCAGTGAGAACTCTGCCTGGATAACAACTAACACTGCAGAACGGAGAGAGGGATGAGGGGCTTTGCTTCGGGCCAGGAAAGATAAATACCCAATTTTCTTCCACTTTCAGCAAGACCTCCCCTGAGAAGGAGGAGCTGAGAAGGAGAAGGGCAGCTGTTCACTTTTTATCTCATTTATGATGCAAAGCAGCTCCTTTGAGAAGTACTGGAGGTGACAGGGCAATGAGACAGGGGGAGCTACAGCAGGAGGGTGGACAGGGCTCACCCAGGGAGAGCACAAGTCCTCCTGCCACAGGAACAGACCACTGGCCAAGCAGGAGAGACTATGGGAGAAGAAAAGCTGCTATAAGGACTCATTGAATTTGTTCTGTCTGAAAAGTTATCAAAATTATCGTGACAGAAAGTAAAAACTGGAGGGAAGGACACAAGCCCTGCAAGGACACGTATTCTGGAGATAAACTTGTCTGCAAGTTACTCAATAACTGTGAGGGATCCTACTTAGCAAGTTGTCTGGTTCTATTTAATTGCTTTTGTGAGCTCTCAAGGTGATCTTGGGATTGAAAACACTCCTCCTGGTGGACTTTTCTTCAGAAAGGAGAGGGGTATTTCCATGTCACTGCCACAGCCAACTCAGTTTTCCAGAGCTGAGGGGCAGGATGGACAGGGTGACTCCCCACCATGAGACACCTGCAAAAGCTATTTACTGTTGGGAGGCAAAAAGACAATTTGAGAAGGAATTTGACTGCTGATTAAGATAGTTGATTTTACCAGCTAGGATGGATAACCCCCCGTAAAACTCTACTAGTTAGCAGGAGGGCTAAGAAATAATCCTATTATGTTACTCCCAAGTAGCCCTATATAGAAACCCTCAAGTATTTATTATGGCTTTTTTTGTTTTGTTTTGTTTTTTTTAAGAAAGGCTTTTACCCATAAAATTCCTGTATCAGCATGTGCACAGTACTGCACAGAACTTACCTCCATCCTGGACTTGGCAGTAAAAAATCTGGAGAAATCATGAAGGTTTATTAATAATTCTTTCCCATGGATACAGGGAGGAAAAAAAAAAAGAACCATGATTGACTCAGGCTGTGTTATAGGGAGAGGCAGTGATAAAATCCATAGTGATGTCAGACAAGCAAAGGTCTGATTTAAAAAAGACAAAAGCTGGAGGATGCTTTTTCACAAATTTGATACAGCATATATTCTACAGCTGCCATTTCAACTAAATGACTCAGCTGTTTTAATTAGTCTATCAAAATACCAAGGGAAAAAAATGAGGTCACATTTCAAGCTTGTCTCTGGTTGGAAAAGGAATCCCCAAACTTTTAACAATCCAGATTCTGAAGGGAGTTGGAACAGCTCATTTTCCCCATCCATTTCAGCCAAGGTGCCCGGGCTGTTTCTGGGCTGGCTTTTCCCACACTGTCTGCTGCTCTCCTGCCTTGCAAAGATATGAACCCCAGACAACTCCTGCTGCCTCTTTAGGAGATAAAGCTACTCAGCACCTGAGAAAATTACATCTTGACTGAAGACAATTTAATATCAGACAAAGGTGTGCACTGCTGGCCTTGCTGGTCCCAAACACCTCTTTATCCATCTCACAGGTGTGTCACACACAGTGACAGTAGCAACACATGAAGATGGAATTGGACGTGGCCTACAGATAGAGGGAAAGGAGGAATTCACTCAGCCTGTCCTGCTCAATCTGAGATTGCAAGGAAAGGCTTCCATGATAAAAC
This sequence comes from Calyptomena viridis, assembly GCA_013390005.1. Taxonomy (NCBI): domain Eukaryota; kingdom Metazoa; phylum Chordata; class Aves; order Passeriformes; family Eurylaimidae; genus Calyptomena; species Calyptomena viridis. The sequence goes on from WEIV01021285.1 coordinate 1,745,188, forward strand.
ACATTTTGTACCATAAGCATTTCCATGTTAGTAAGTAGGGGAAAAAAACCACTTCACTGAAGGTGCTTTAGTGTTTTGGTAGAAGAGTTTTAGTACATACTTGAGTTTCAGAGCTGTTCCCTGTCCAAACTATCAGGCTCAGTGTCAAAAGAAGGAGTGACATGCCCAGAGTGTCTAAGTTTAAATTTATTTAATAATGAAGAAGTTTACAAATCCACCATGCAATCCACCATGCACTCAACGTGCATCTAGTGAAGCTGAAGTATGACTTGTGCTGCTTTGCCCACAAAACTCTTTTAGCTACAGAAGTCTGAGTGGTTTACAAGGGTAAACTAAGATCAGTTTTACTGAACCCATGTGAACAATAAACCAAGGACACAGACAAAGGAAGAAATGCTGTCTTTCCATTCCAGTGCTCTAGCCAGGAGACCATGCCTTCTTTCATAACAAATTTCATACAGAAAATGTTATTTCATCCTACAAGTCAGCTAAGTGATTTGCTTTGACTGTTCTACTCACAAAGGAAAAGATATTTCAAAATAACAAATAAACATGTGCCTCTTTGACTGTCTGATGTAGTTATTAGAACAGACTATAAATTACCCTCAGTAGATTTGGAGCCAGCAGAAATGCTCTCCACCTGTCTGGCAGTTCTAACAGGGCAGTGTCAGAGACATTCCAGATTTCTATCGAGTTGGTGCAATGATCTCTGTCACTGCCATTCCTAACTCCTCAACACTGTGCCCATAGGAAGAGGTCCCTTTACGAACCTAGAGCTCTCCAAGGGGGTCATATCCATTGCAAGCAAGTTGAACTTACTGAATCCATTAACATCTTGGCAGCTGGAAGAAAAAGCTTCTTCATTGTGAACAGCACTGAGTTTGCTGGAGGTCTTGTCAGAAGCAGCCACAGGACCCATCTCCCTCTGTGTGCTGGTCTGAGTCTCCTTCTGCTTCTTGGCCAGCTTCCTTTGGGGTAGTTTGAAGAGGGGAGAAATCAAGGTCAGGATTTTTCCCTCATTAAAAACAAAGCAATGACAAAATAGTTTGACAAACCACAACTATCCCACTTGGTCAGACATGCAGGGCATGTGACAAACCACACGAGAGGAAACCCCACAACTTCTTAATGTAACTGTTGTGGAGCACAATAAACATTGTGATACCAGTGTTTGAGCTTAGCTGGCCCTCCCAGTCACTTATCCTGCACAAACCTGCATCACCCCAGCAGTGGGAGTGCTACCTCAGCCTTGGAGAGGGTGCCAGAGGTTCAGCTCTGGAGAGGGTGCCAAAATCTCCAGGAAGAGCAGAGGGCTCGGGATGGGGGCAGCAATCAGCACCACTCACTTGGAGGTAATGGGACATCTGCATCCATCCCATGGGGTGTCTGCACCAGGGGTTTTCTTCGAGCTCTGTGTGACCTGAGAGCTGGAGCTGAGTTTTCTCCTGTCCCCAAGAAGAGCAATGAGGGCAGCAGCCTCCTAAATTCTGACACATGTCCAAACTGCACTGAGGATGCACAGCCAGTGAAGGATGGGGGCAAATTAAAGGTTGAAGTCGTTTTAGAAATGTCCAAATATGCCTGTGCTCTGGAAAAGTGGGTCTTACATTGAGGAGACATCAAAAACTTTGGCAAAAGCAGAAACACTGCCTGCTCTGAAAACACTAACAAGGCTGAGAACATAAGAGGCTCCTCTTTTGCAAACACAGCTAATAATAAGAAAATGGAGAGAAGCAGGAAAAGTGAGCTGCTAAGCTTCCACTGACATTTGACTGCCCTGTGCTTCATTCGTATCAGAGAGCAAAACCCTTTAAAAATGAATGTGTGACATTCTACAATCCACACCTTGAAAAAATATCACACAAATCCCTAGAGCCAGTAAAGAACTTTGCTTACATGACTTCCCTAGATAAGAAAATAAAACAAAATAAAAGGGAGAAAAACAGATTACTGTAAGAAGGAGCTTTAGATTTCTTTCTTTCCTCCAACTCAAAGAAGAAAAAAAATCCTAACGACTAAATCATTTTGCAAAGAGGTTTTTCTTCTCTAAAACTACATGCTTATGGTAAGTACTACTCATCTTTTAAACTTCATTAGATTCTTAAACAAGATACTCCTTGCAGCATAGTCTAACAGGCTTTATTTATCCACAGAACATGTCAGAGTGGCATTTACAAGCAAGTTCAAGCACACAGCTGAGCCCCAGCCTTCAGGAGATGGGCAGCTTGGCCAGTTATACTCATTTGCAAAGAAGGGTCAAAGACAGCTAAAACCTTTGCCTGTATCTGTGGGAAAAGACCATTTTAAAGCAGGCAGATAATCCAGATCAGGAGAGCACAGATTTATGGAGAAAACTCAAAATGTTTGCTGCAAACTTTAGAACAAATAAATCTGTTTCATCTGCTCAGCCAGTTGGGATTCAGCTTTTTACAATCAGTTGTTCCAACCCAAACCCAGAACTATCCAAACTGGGTGTTTAACCACAGGAGGCACATTTAGGTCTCCCCAAACTCCCATGGTGTATCCACTTCTGTAGATGAAGATACAAAGGGGAACAGTCCTTGAGTGAGGAAGCAGAAAGCTGGTGTTTAATGATGTTAAAAGCTTTGCTTCCAGTGTTGAGCAATGTTAGCACAGTCAGATTTAGTAACTATGAGCTGCAGACATGGGAGCCCCTATTTTTTGTGCTGTGGTACCTGAGGTAACTACAATAGTACTGAAGTGTATTAACCCTGCTATGTGGTTCTGTAATCCCTTAGATTTGCTCATAGTCCATGCCCGGGTGAATTCTTTGGCAACAGGAATTAAAACCTCTCAGTGGGAAACACTAATCCAAAATGCAGAAGTCCTTAATAACAAGCACTCTGGACTGCTGGGGTGAGCCAATACAGATGACCACTACTGATGTTTAAAAATGGTGAGTCAAAAAGGGCGACTTCCTTTTAAAATCCAAATTAAATGATTTGTGGCCATCATTATCTCTAAGTCCCCATTGCCTGGTATCTTTTCAGAAATGCCAACATGGCTACAAAGAGCTGGAATTGGCAAACTTGTTTTCTCTTTGAGTGAATGAGCAACAACATTTCTGCATGTCCTAGGCAGGAAAAAAATAACCCCAAACCCAAGACCCATTAGTCCCCAAAGGCCTGCTTACAAAAGCCCTATGCAAAGGAGTTCTACCTGGTCCTGTAGAAGACAGAGAGGCCCCTAAAACATTGGCTTGAATGCCTAAAAAGAAAAGGTGACATGAGTTTAAAGGTCTCAATCTAACTCGCACACACAAACCGGCCCCTCTGCACAGGGGCACAGTGAACAGAGAACGGTTCTGCACCTGAAAACGCTACAATTTTCTTTCAACAGTGTCATCAGTTTCCACCTTTCTCCCTCTCTCTCTTCCAAGAATGTAAAAATTCTTCATCTAAATTTAGAGGGAAAAGGAAGACAGATCTCTTTTGAGGATTTCAGAGCTAAGCCTGCCAGACACATCAAGGGGCTCTCGGTTTCTAAACGTGCCTTTTCTGCCGCCGTTCCGTGTCTGGATGGAGTGGCAGCACAGGACTAAGCCTATTTGGTCCTTACCATCATTATAATTCATAGAAAGGATTATAAAATCAAATGACTAGCACTTTTCAGAATGTTAGGGATGTGACTTAAACCCGCAGCTAGGTAGAGGTTTATTTCCCAGCATGTCAAAGTGCCTTTGGAATTGGAAAAGCATTTATCTAGAAATGCCGCTTCCAAAAATAGGGCACTCTGAGAGATCTCTGTGAATCCCTGACAAGCCACATCAGTGACACGGCTCCTGCTGTCCCCACTGACCAGCCTCCCCTGAACACAGCCCTGCCAGGCCCCGACAGAGCTGCTCCAGGAGCATTAGTGTCAATCACAGGCCGGCTGCAGGTGCCCAGTGTGTCCCCAGCACAGCCTGACACCAGGCACTGAGCAGACACTTCCCCACTCATGCATTATGCAGCTGAAAAGGGGAGGAAATAAAGGCCCAGGAAGATATTGGAAAAAAGAGCCTGATACAATCAACACAGGGTGAAGAGACTGAAATGTGAATAAGGTGATTTTAATGGCTGGGTTACATTTAAGGGCAAGGGGAATGGGTGAAGAAGAAAACAGGAGTCCATGGATGGAGTTTAGTGGGTTGCCCTTTTCAGTTCAAGAGGGTTTGTAAATGAAGAGATGATGTTTACAAGCACTACACACACATGGGAGGGGTGAGACAGAAAGATGCTCACGGTTGAGTAAAAAGATGAAACCAGCTGTATAATCAGGCAGTTGATGCTGACCCCACTAAAGCAAGGATAAAAGCTACTGGCAGTGAACCTCAGCTAAGTGTGAATTCTGGAAAAAATATTATGGAGACTTAATTCATTTATTTTTGAAACTTCTGTAAGAGACTAGACATAAAATCTGAAGCACTGCATTAAAAATGGGGGAGTTCCACTTAAACAGTCAAGGAATGCAAAGTTGGTATCAAGCACAAACCATTTACTGCCATGGGCATTAATCAGAAAGCTCAAGCAGTATTTTTCCCTTAGAAGTATCTGCAGGATCAGATTCCTGTATTGCAGAAGTTTGGATAAACGTCAGGGATTATTTTTTAAAAACAGCTTCAAATTCTTCTCTAACTTTTTCTATCAATTCTACATGCATGGATATTAAATCTGTAACTGCCACTCCTTAAGAACTCTCGTACTTGTACGTTGACAGATTTAATTTTAGATGTTTCACAAGGATGGATTATATACACTAAAATGTAGATTTGCATGCACAGGTAATTTAGACATTAGGTATAGATCATGTAAGTTAAATATGAAATTTCCTCCTACAGACACAAATTGCATATTGCCTTTTTTTTCACTAAGCAATTTAAAAAAACCACAAAGTAAAATTCCTTTTGAGGAATTGTGCATAACAAACTGCTAGGAGCACACATATTATTTATGATGAAATCTGCACCAATTTAAGGCAGGAAGTGACGAGACATGCAAATATCAGGGAGCACTGGTTAAACAGCAGATCTATTGAAAAGGACCTCTGCCCCCTAAACCTGCAGATCATAAATTTAATTTGTCTCATACTGGTGTAAGAATAAGAGAGGGATTATACATGGCACTATAATCTGCAAGGTCTGGGTGATCCTTTTGCTCTGACTGAGGATCAGAGAGGGCTCTGCTGCAATACTGCACTTCAAATATGACACGTGCCAAAGGGACACACACAAAGGGGACAAGAAAGGTAAAGCTGGAAAACATGATCTACAAGCAAAGGCCAAAGGAAATATGAATCTTTAATCTAGAGAAAAGGAAATCAAATAGGGTTGAGAGGTCTTCAAACATATGAAGTGACACCACAGGGGAGCTGTTCTCACTGTCTGCAGGGCTCAGGGAGTCAGGAATAGGGCTTAGCTATGGGAAGGGCAGTTCATTTTAAACTTGGGGAAAACTCTAGGCAGAAGAAGCTGCCTGGCTCTCAAGCGAACAAGGCAGGCTGTGAAATCGTGATAACTAAAGGTCTGTAAAGAGAGAGCAAGAGGAATGGGAGTTCAAAGCAGTAGAGCCTTGTGTCACTCCAACACTTGGGGATCCATCACGGTCTGGCTTAAACCTGTGTCATCACCTGCTCCCCTTGCACCGACTGCAACCTCCTGGCCTGAGCACATGGGCAGTTTTACTGCTTGTTAGAGCCACTGGAAGGGCAAATCCTCCACTTCCAGCAAGTGCACAGGCAGCTGCACTTGTGCTTTTGAACACCTGGCATGGGGATGCCAGACTCAGTGCAGGTTATGGCAGGAGCAGGGGCAGGTCACTGGGGCAGAGGTGAAGTGAAGAGCAAGGCCCACTGCTACTTACAGAGCAAACATCACCTCACAGCAGAAAGTGAATGCAGAGATAAGTCAAAAGATGCCCTGACTGTTTCGTATTGTGTGTCTAAAAACACAGGGTCTTGAGAAATATGATCCAAGCTTCACTCGATCAAATTAATCACTATTTGTGGACGTGAGTTGCTTACAACAAAAGAAACTTTAGACAAGACAGGTGAACGTAAGAACCATCCAATATAAGTCTATGTGCTGCAGACAGCCACAAACCCTGCCCTCTGCAGAGTTCAAATCACCACCCAAGCATGTTCCAAATAAAATCTCACTTACTTTCTGCATTTTCATTATATTTTTTTTAATTTGCTTTCATTAGATTGGCATAGCCACTGATTAATGATTCTGTTTTTCCAGCATCTAATGAGAAAACTATCTAATGAGAAGGTTTCTTAAAATCCTGATTTAGCAAGCTGACCTGTGCAGGCAGATCCCACCATCCATGGAAATACATGGAGATATTTCTGCATGAATGCGGTTATACCTATAAAGAAATGTGGTATGCCTATAAAGAAAATAATGGGATTTTTTTCTTTTCAAATATCCCACAGATGGTAGAAATAAACTCAGCACAAACCCTGATATTTAAAAAAAAAAAGTAAGTATAAATTTAGCTTAATAACCTTTGACAATCACTCCCATGAAAAGAAACTCCCAGCTGAAACCACCCAACAAAATTCATATGAATTCCAATGGGGGTTGAAGGGCTTCCTACATTGTAGTCATGCCCCTGGAGCTGTGGCCAGTTCAGGGGAAAAGGAAAACAACATCTCGGCCACTGATTGCCCTTTTCTTATAACAACATTAAACTGAGTGCTTGTAACATATACATGAATCTCTCAATTTCCAGAAAGACTTCCCTGGTCTGATATCGCTCTTGACTAAATTTCATTCCGCAGCCATTACCCAGCCCAGGAGAAAGAAACAAACCAAAACAAACAACCCCCACACAGAAAACATTTCCATTCCTTTTCCTGGTGAGGAAACAATAAAACCATGATATGGGTGGCTGCAGTTGAAAATACTATTGCAAAAGAGATGTCTGTCATTAAATGCAAACCCTCCTGTAAAGTGGATGAATTGCTGTCTGTGTTTTACAGCTTCAACTAGGAAAAAAAACCAAACCTTTCAAACGTGGGTGGGTTGGTATCTTACACTGCCCATTAAATTTAAGTGCAAAGAGACAACCAGCAATTCTGTACCAACCTTAGACACCATTTGTATTGGTGTAAATACAGAGTAACTCCTCTGAAAAGGCTCAGGCATCACCCTGGGGACAGGGATGCAGGGAGTGCACCAGGACTGGAACTCCTCACTTCATCTCTCTCTCTTCCAGCACAAACACAAGTTCTGTCCAAGGATCTCAAACCATAAGGAATTAGCTTTTGATGATGGGTAACCTGAAGTATTGATGTCAATCCTGCACGATGAGTCACAAGTTGGGAATTGAGGTCTCCTGGGTTTGTATTTCTACTTAAAGCATGTTAAAGATCTTTATGGCCTTCTCTTTCATCCTTTCCTGTATGTTGTAGGAAGTTTTCAGTCAAGTATTGCTATACAAAAATCCCATAATTATGTATATCCAAAATAACTAAAAGAGCTGTTTTTGTAAATGAATATTTTTGACACATTTCGCCAGAGCTGAAGGTACTCAACCATCTTATAGAATCAGATTTTACACTTCTGGATTGTAGCAGAACACAAGACTGGCTGAAGGCAGAGCTCCAGTCTAGAGATTATCACAATGCTGTGGCCTGTCTGCAAAAACAAGTTACTCATGACATAAGTCTCTGTGACTTGAACAGAATTATCATTAAGAACTGCTTAAAAGAGTTGGGGTTGGAGATTTTGGCTCCTCACAGAAAGAAATGCCAGTATAGCAGCTGAGAAGGGGTTGAGAGGAGTTGTCTGAAAGCAAATGGGAATTACTCTAAGAAATATAACTTTGAAGTCCAGAAACTGAAACCAAAAATAAAGTGATGTCGTCCATATGGTCACATTTAAAGGTCTGCCAGCAGATCTACTTGAGAACCTGCTTTTCAATACTGGTAACTCATTCAACTGAAATTTGCTTCAGGACTAAAACATTCATAGAAGGTCATAACACGGAAACCAATTCTATTTAAAAAATCTGTATATATACATATTGCCCCTCTTATTTTCACAACATTTCAAATAAACTTCACTCAAACTTCTCTGCTTATAAGAGGCTGCAGCAATTTCTATCAGCTTTGGCTAAGAATTAGAGTCCTTAGCAGTTTCAGATTTTCATGTGCAATCACAATGAAACACCATATTTCACATGAAACTCGAAACATGAAACTCCATAGAAGTTCATTGTATGCTCCTTCATGAATTCTCCTGCTTTTTTCCCTCACTACTGGAATATCCCTTGTACCTTGACTGTGGTTCAAGGGAAAAAAATACAACAAACCTTGGTTTTGCCAGAGCAGGGAATGGGGCAAATGCCAATGTGAAACCAATGCTGACACACCCAGCCTGGCGATGGGAGTGTTTACTGGGTGATGACTTATGTGTTACCTCTGCTATCATGATGCTCCAGAAAGCAGAGCTGATGCTTGGTGGGGTGCCTGGGATATCACAAGCACAGAGCTAAGGATGAGGCCTCTGCCAAAAATGTTGGGTGCAGCACTAGGGAGGTAAAGCTACATGATTTCTGCATCCTGAGCTCAAATCTCCTTTGGCTGCTGTGAACACTCAGCTTGTCTGATGATACCTCTGGCTTTTCTCTATTGTGATCTGCTGCATGGTGGACACCTGCCTTACTAAACCTCTGCTGAAGCTCATTGCAACCTCAGGCTTGGGTGACCTCCAGAGGTTTCTCTCTTCACTTTTCCTGAGTCAATGTCCTGTTCCCTAAGAAAAAAAGTTCTAGTAAATTGATCCACAGAAGCCATTACAAGATACCAAACAGATCCCTTAAGGATCCCTGTGCTTGCTCTAGCAGAGCAATCTCAGCTGACTTAAAACAATGTTGTGGAGCTGTAAAATGGGTCACATAGGGCTCTGAAGCCAATTCATCTTTTTAAATACACAAATCTCAAAATAAAATAAAGCAGGGGACATTCCAACCACACTGCATTGCTGGAAGAAGACAGAATTATAATGGAAAGCCTGGGACTGAATTTTAGCATTGGTGCTACTGGTTGTAAGAAACTAGAACAGTAAAACATGAGAAATATGCAGAAGAGAAAAGATTGTATCAAGAAATTCAACCACCCAGTAGCACCTATGTGTTAAAACCATCCCAACTTTAACATGTAGTTAAACTTCTCTTTAATCTGGCTACTTAAGGTCAAATTCCACTCTTGGAGAACCAGTGTGAAGTCTGAAGGAAATGAAGTTACTCTGCATTTACAACTACATCGCTGGGCAAAGTCACAGCTCGGGACGGTGTCCTGAGGCTCCTCGCACACTCTAGAAAGTGGGGAAGAGTTTTCTGATAGGTCATTGAAAAGCAAAATCCCTCCAACTGCTGGCAGCACAACTGCTGGGATCCTCACCCTCAACTCCCTTGCCCTGTTCTTTGGATGTAAAACACCAGATGTGGAAAAGAAGTCAACTTCCATTAAACTGGCAGCACATTAATGCCCTCAACACTGACCTGCTCCACACCTTCCAGGTGTGTCCCAGCACAAAGCCCCAAGACCAAGACAAAAAAGAAGTGTAGGAATGGCAAAGGAGGTGTGTGCTGGAGCAGCAAACCAGCAGGGACTGACAGGGCACACATGGCCCTTTTGACAGCTTTGTGGATGTCAGTGTGTGTGGGGGAGGTTCCTGCTCCTGGGGAAAGGCTGGTATCAGTGATAGGGCTGCTGCTTCTGAGAGATGGAGACAGCAGACCTGTCCCTCTCAGCAGTGACAGCTGCTTTCTCCATCCCTTCCAACCCTCTGATGGCAGCAAAGCATCCAACTCAGTTCTCCAGGACTCTTTCCTCACATCATTGATCCAGTCGTCTCCTCCTCCTGATCCTCAGACAACCATTATCATGGCAGAAACAGCTTGGCCCTGATTACTTTCCAGCCCCTCAGTCTTCAGACAACAGATGGCTCTGGAAGTACTGATGTGTGAAGCATTTTCCTGTGCATTAACAACTGCCTTAATTATGCAGCACTGCCATTAGGACTGGACAGGTGATTTAGATCTGAATATCTGAACCACTTCATAATCCAACAATCTAAACCAACACTGGGAATGTGGCAGGAACTCCAGGAACAGGGATGTTTGCTGAGATAATGCCAAGTCCTAGTTGTCAGAAACCTCACAATTTTTAAAAAGATTATGTCCACAGCCAGAAAATTCCCAACAATATCTTTCAGGTGTGAATTTCCCTGAAGTCCGATGGACAATTACAAAAGGTGCACTTGGGACACTCTACCTGTCCATTGGCGTTTACAGAATCACAGAATTGTTTAGGTTGGAAAAGATCTCAAAGGTCATCAAGTCCAACTGTTCTCCCAGCACTGCCAGGTTCATCACTAACCAGTGTCCCCAAGTGCCACATCTGCACGTCTTTTAAATCCCTCCAGGGATGGTGACTCCACCACTGTCCTGGGCAGCTGTGCCAGTGCTGGACAGCCCTTTTGGTGAAGAAATCTTTCCTAATATCCAATCTGAAGGAGAATATCCAATTTGAAGAGCTATAAACCATAACTGACATATCTGTGGACATTAATGTTTGCAGGCACAGTTACAAGTGCAATGGTAAAACAGGAAAACACAACAGTGTGCAACTGAGAAAGTAAAACACAAGTTGCTGGAAAGACAAGGATAATGGAATGGCAAAAAAAAAAAAAGTGGTAAAAGAAAAGAATACAATAAAGCACAAAACTACCCAGGGTGAGCATGCTCAAGAAACATCATCCTTAGCCAAGTACTTACAAGTAATAGGAGTAGGAATAAGCATTTCTTCTAAATATTGATGGCCAGTCAGATGAACAAAATATCCAAAAGGAGAGAAAAAGAAAAGCACATAATTAGATTTATATGAACTCTATGATTCTTTTTCAATATACAAAGTATATTGTGCTGCCTTTTATACTGAGCTACTCTTCAGCTACACTTTTTCAGGAGTTGTGTGTTGATGAGGAATAGATGCTGAACTGGAGACAGGTTGTGTTTCACTTCTGCTCCAGACTTGTATCACCATGAATAAATCCCCTCACCTCTTTTTTCCCTCACTTTGCCATGGCAGTAACACAAGTAATGAGACTCACTTTTGCCTGTTAAGTGCTTTGACATTTTTGAAATGGAAAGAAAGATGTCAGAGCTATTAATATAAATAACAGTAAATAGGAAAGCGACAATGTAAGAACACCACAATTTTGGAATATTTAGACAATGAGCAAATTGTCTAATGATAAATCACACTTCATCAAACTCTAAAATGCAAATAGTTCATTACCAATTCAAGCATCACTCCATATTTATAGCTGAGCACTGGGGGTATGCATTAGCTTTCTGCGTCACTGTGATTAAGCATTTTCTCCCACAGTTTTTCAACAATTCAGAACATTTTGATGTGTGTTTGAGCAGCGCCACAAACCGAGCCTTGGCAATCAGTTATAGCCTGAGAGGTGATGTTTTTCCCTTTTATAACTGGAAAAGGGCTTCTCTAAAAAGCTGGTTCACAACAGACCTAGCCCAGGATATTACAGATTTACTGCCAGGCACAAGGAAGCCTTGAAAGCAGCAAAAATGAACAAGACACGGAAAAACAGTGAAACACAAACTTCAACCTACAACTTCAAGCTTTAAAATCCCATCCTTGAAGACATTACAAACACTAAGAATTGCCTAGAAGTAGAAATGCAGGGTTCAAGTTCACTTTCATGGTTGCTGTGAACACACCTTCCACAAGCACGTGAGGAAACCACACTCAGCACAGTCACTCTGTGCACAATCACCCTTTACTGTGCACACACAGGGCAAAGGACAGCTCATGAGGATTCAGCTGAAATGGTTTTCCTGGTGGTGGCCCTTGCCATGAAGCTTGCCATGAATTCTGGTCAGATTCCTGAAGATATTTGAATGGAATTGATTCCAAGGTACACCTTGGAATTTAATGGTATTTTAGCATAATGCTATTATCTCCTGGAAGCCAGAAATTCTACAGGCCTCAGAAATGCATTGGTTAAAGTGCAGTGATTGCCACTGAGCTTCACTGTGAAATTCCAAGTTCCCTGATCCTCTCAACAAAGGGAAAAAACCACCAGGATGTGGAAAATGGGATCTCACACAGCTGAACCTCCTACATCCCCAAAATGATTCCATTAAACCAACCCCTCTGAGAGTCCAGGACCAGATTTCACACAGCACAATCAATTGTAGCTGTTCCCTTGAACATCTTGCTGTACTTTCTGCTGCTCTCCTTTCTCAGCCATTAGATATCTGTGGTCACACCAGACTCTCAGCTCCCACTGAAAGCTGCACATCCCTTCAGGCTACAGAGGAAAGCTCAGAAAGATTTGCTCCACAAGGACAGAAAATAAAGACAAACAAAAGGAGGATTATGTTTTAGAACTGGACAGGCCATTTTGGCTCAAATTCTCCCAAAATATGCAGCCTAAAATAGAGACTTCCTGAGGAAAATTTCAAAGTTTACTGTGAAAACTAGTTTAAGTAAAAACTGGTTCAGCAAAAACGTGACCTGGTCCCAGGATGCATGAAAAAACCCAAAGACCCTGCCTGTCTCCCAGTTTAAATATGGACAGGAGAGACACAGGTCACACAATGTGCAAATACCCCTTTTGCTAATTCTGTCTTTCAGCCTGGGTATGTTCTTCCCAAGAGGCTCCAGGGTTTTACTTAATTAGTTTAAAGTAACAACCTAAATCCTAATCCAGAATAAGGAGCTGAATTTTCATAGAAGGAAATAATCCCAGACGCTACATAGCCCCAAATCTCCTTTTTTGCTACTGACAGCAGTTTAAACAACCTATTTACAGTGCACCCATCAGACAAGCTGTCTGATCCTATTTATTCAGTCTTATATTCAAAGGGGTCAGTGGAGGCTTTGTCTGCTCAAACACACAAGCCTGAGAAGTGTCACATTCTTCACTCCAGGGAAATGCAAGTCACGATTACACTGGAATTAAAACTGTCCAGATGAAATCAGAATTGACCAAAATGAAATCCTTTGGGAGGGGGCAAAGTCAAAGGATATTTTCTCCTGAAAAGAAATTCAAATTTTTTTTTTCTTGTTTCAGCTTGGTTTTATTAACTGACTCTGTATTCTCTATTACACAAATATATTTAAGCAATATTAAGGACAAACAAACAAGGTCCTTAGAGAATTGGAAATCTTTTGATACAATAAAAATTAGGTATTTCAAGATATGCATCTATTAATGAAAAAAAGCAATACTGTCTTTTGTGGGCACATACATTCATACGGGCACTGAAAAGCACCTCTAAATTAACAGGCTAAATTGTCATAAAGTCAGAATAGTTTGGGTTGGAAGGCACCTTAAAGACCATCTTGTTCCCACCCCCTGCCATGGGCAGGAACCTCCCACTATCCCAGGTTGCTCCAACCTGGCCTTGGACACTTCCAGGGATGGGGCAGCCACAGCTTCTCTGGGCAACCTGTGCCAGAGCCTCCCCACCCTCACAGCCAAGAATTTCTTCCTAATATCTCAACTATTCTTTGTCAGCTTGAGACCATTCCTCCTTATCCTGTCACTACACTCTTTGTAAGAAGTTTCCATTAGGTGGCAACAATTTGGGTGCCATATACATATAACAGTGATACTATGATATAACTTCTGGAGTTCGTGGGTTCCGAAAATGAAGAAAACACATTTTGTGAATGGTTTTGATTTTAGATACTGTAAGACAGTCATATTTAAAACAGAATTTTATATATACACACAATTTTTATATAGATATACACACAGAGAAACTTTCACAGACTTTAGGCAACTCCAAGTTTCAACTAAAACTTTTAAATAACAAACGTAAAGTCAACCCCAAATTTTCCACTATATAAATACACTGGTTGGCTTAATTTAGCTTCACACAAGCTGACTTTAAAACTGACTATAAAACTTTGCCACCTCCCAGAAATTTGAGAGGTGCTAGAATTTTTGCAGTATTTGGTCTGCTGACACTGTGAGCAACTCACCACCCACACAGTTAAGAATTCCTTCCTAATATCTAATATAAACCTCCTCTGTCAGTGTGAAACCATTCCCCCTGCCCTGTCATTCCAGGCCCTTGGAAATAGTCTCTTTCTCAGAGGTTCCCTTCAGGTCTTGGAAGGCCACAATGAGGTCACCCCAAAAATCTTGTCTTCTCCAAGATGAACAATCCCAATCCTCTCAACCTTTCCTATTAGGAGAGCTGCTCCATTTATCACTTGGTACTTCATGCTCTTCCATGAGTTATCCTTCAGATTAATTATCAATTAATCATCACTTAATTACCATTAACTCTTTGCAGCAACAACCATTCTTTTGTTGCTCATATAACATCTCCCAGAACAGGCATTTCTGGTGGGACTACAACCTCTTATCATTACAGAAATAGGTGTTAACTGCTGCCCTCTGGAACACAAAGGGATGTTTTATCGCCCTTCATTTATTCTTCTTTTTGAAATAACACTGTAGCCAGAAGGTCCAAGATGGAAGCAAAGCAGAAACTTACCTTCTCTTGATGGTAAGCATCGCTCCCAGAAGGATAATAACAAACATCAGGAGACCAGCTATAACTCCAGCCATTTTCACTGTGCTGTCAACTTGTTTTTCTGGTTCCACTGCATTGGAATTTTGGGTGGAAGCTCCTTAAAAGACGGAGGGAGAGGAAGAAGATCAAAAAAAGGGTTTGTAGGGAAATCGTGCAGTGATCCATTTTAAATATTCATTTGAAAGCCTAACAACATATTTGCAATCAAATTGCAGTAGACAATTGTCCATCTAACCAAATCTGCCTTTAATGAGGGCTAATGACACATAATTCAGAGCAGTAATCGGGTGTAAAATCTCAGTGTAATGCAAATGACTCTAATATTTTACCATTACACTGTAATGGGGAATTTACTCTTCTGAAGCACTCAGCATACACCCAGAACAAGAGAACAGCAGTTATTTTAATCTCAAATAGTTTAAGAGGAGGTGCAATCCTTGTTGAAATAGTTAATGCAAAAGTTTGCAGTAACATATAATAACACTTGCAGAAACTTTTTTCCTTCTAAAATCAGCACACATCTGTATTTCTCACTGTACTAGAGAATGTTTTTATGGCTTTTTGTAAACATAAAGTTACAATTATACATGTAACAAGCATTAATCCAAGGCACAGAACAGCCTCCACAGAGAATCCCAGAATGGTTTGGGTCGGAAGGGACCTTTAAGGTCATCTCATTCCACCCCCTGCCATGGGCAGGGACACCTTCCACTATCCCAGGTTGCTCCAAGCTCCATCCATCCTGGCCTTGAACACTTCCAGGGATGGGACATCCCCAGCTTCTCTGGGCAAACCATTCCAGTGCCTCCCAACCCTGAGACATTATTTAATGTACTCCAGGTGTGACGTCTTCAGCAGCCCAGGCAAAACAACATAATTTCTATTCGAATTTTTTTAGTTTGGGTTTTTTTAAAGATTGAAGCCCCCACACCCAAAAAAAACCCCAAGCAAGCAAACAAAAAAAACTCTACATATTTAGGAACATTACTTGCACAGCATTTCTGCTTTTACTTCCTTGTGATCTGATTTGGAGAGCCTTTTGTCCCTGCACTAACAGCACCTTGCAGAATGCTGCCTTGTCCCTGCTGCTGGGGCTGCTTTTGTAGGGCTCATTATCTATCTGGGCTCTGCTTTCTTCACTACTTGCTGCACAGTTTTTCCAGATACAGATTAAGCCACTGAGCTTGATTTAGAAAGCCCCACAAGATTTGAGTCATGGCTACCCTGAAGACTAAATAAACTTATCTTCATTATATCCCTGATACACTTAACGACTCCTAAAAATCTCACCATTGCAGTTAAGGAAGTTAAATGAATTCGTGTTACAGGAGATCACATTGTTAATCTTGGGCTTCACCTTTGCTGGGGGAGTCAGCCAAGTCTTCCTCTACAGCTTAGATGCAGTAGGGAAAGGGAATCAAAGGTGAAAACAAGAACTGCCATCAGAAGATCATAATGTTTTGCTCTTTCAATAATTCTGTGTTGCTGACCTTCAGGAAATCTGTTCATGAAGTCTCTTGGGGAGATAACATTCAGTCAAGTGCAGATGTTGGTGAGACAGCAGAAAACCTCACTGTGTTATTGTTTTGCCTATTTGCCACATGTTCAACTGCATATGCTTTAAAAGATCTTTGTTTGCAAGGATGAACCTCCGTGGTGACCACGACCAAATCATGGGGGTTGCAATGAGATGATCTTTAAGGTCCCTTCCAACACAACCCATTCTATGTGTCTATGATATAGAATGATACAGATACAGAATATGACAGAGAATCATGGCCTACCAATACAGGGCTTTCTGCACGTTCTGAACAGGGCCTTAGCTGATGAACTTCCAGGGAGGAGGATCTGATCTTCCACAAAGTGTTATATCCTCCTCCCACTGTATCTTGAAGAGCACACACAGAACATTGACATCAGAAATGCAAAATGAAGAAAACTCACCACATGCAGAAATAAAAGCATGATCTCACTTCTCCTACAGCTAAACTGTTAATCTATTTTGCCAGAGCAAAACACAGTATTTACCAAGCAAAAGGTGCTGGCTCTTGAAAACACACATATAATTTTCAGCTTTTTGTCCCTGACAACTCTACTGCTCTGCTGCATTCACCAATTTGCCCATTCAGTGAAGGGTTCACTGGTAACATCTGTGTTCACGTGTCTGAAATGCACTAATGGGACTCCTGAGCATGAAAATAAAATAACTATCAGTTGCATATTACCATCTTTATTTGACAACAACACTTACAATCCTGGAGCAAATCTGTCCAGGAGCTGAGCTATACCATCAGGCAGACAATCCTGATACTGTCACATAACAAAGTCTATGATAAAGGTACAATTTCTCCCTGCAAATTGCTAAAACTCTGTTCATTTGAACTGAAAGTCATAAGTACTCCAAATTATCCTTCACCTGAGTTGAAGTTACTCCTATGACCCTAAATAACAGGTGTTGGAGAATGGTTTTCTACTACAAACAGCAGTCAGACCCCCCTCATTTCTGTACCATCTGAATACCCTCATGAAATGTGAGCCACGTTAAAAAAAAAAAAAAGAATGTGCTGTCAACTCCACCTCCAATCCACCAGATTGGTTTGATTTTGCCAGGCTGTTGCTTGTTACTACAGGCAATGTGTGGTCAGTGCATTTTTATCTGATATTTCTATCCCATTGTAGGCTCCTGCAGTCCTGGAAGGAGAGTAAAGGCTCATTATCCATCCTGACACCTCCACACTGCAGTGACTGATTCACTCGAATCTTCTTTGTAACTCTTTCTATCTGTCTTGGCAAAGGCCAACAATTCCTTTAGGCTACCAGTCCAACCATTTGTAAGTTGTCTCATCTAATAGTGCCTAGGAATTGAAAATATGGCAGTGTCAGCAAATTCCTGGGATTCTTAAAGCCTTGCAGTGAAACATTACTGTAAAAATCCACTCTTTTCCTGCATATTTTCCTTGCAGATGCCTAAATCTCCTCTGGTTGCTTGTACTCCCACCAGCTGTAGGTAAGAACATTTCTATCCTGGCAGGAAGCTGTTCCTGTCCTTGCAGAAGATGACTTCTGCTGCCCCTGACAGAAATGCTGGTTTAGGATTCAGTTTTGCTTCTCTGCTTCATAGAGATGCAGGATGTGAAATCCTCTGAGCACAGCAGCCCATAAAAACTGCTCAGATGGCCATTTCATACAAATACCTTTAAATACACTTGGAAAGCTCTGCAATACTGCACTGAGGGGCCACCCCTTTCTTTCTGAAAAACAGAAAAAACATTGCTGACATTAAAATGGAACGAAAATAAACTATAACCATATTTTCTAGTGGTTACTTCCACCACATTTCCTGGAATAACCTGTTCCTTGTAACATAAGCTGAGTACTGGAATACTAGGATACAGAAGAGGTCAGACTGTTATTAGTGTGTGTATTTCAGTGGCACCCAGAGCCCCTGCTAAGGCCAGGACCCCATTACACTGTGCTAACATGAAGCAGGACCATTTTCTGCCCTAAGCCTACTTTGTTAATAAGGAAGGCAAATGACAGAAGACAGTGCCAGAGGAGGGAAGACTGCAGGTCCCCTGAGTCCCTGTCTGTGCTCATCTACTCCACCAGCTACTCCTTTCAGGGATACACATTTATGGACTGCACAAAATGCACCATCCCAGAAGCCCGACTTTCACAGGCATCAGAATTCACCGAGCTCTCCATTTGTCATTCAAAGCTATTTCAGCATTTTAGTCCTTTCCTACCAACCCAATCTACTCTGCTCCTTCAATTCCATTCAAAATCCCCAGATCCAGCCTCTTGCAGTGGGACAGACGACGTTACAAGAAGCACATGTGTGGGAGACACTGTTCTGGTGATGCTGCAGAGATGCAAAGAGAGCAGAACAAAGGAAAATGACTTATTTCCCAGAGTCATCCAGCTCATCAGCCCACGAGAAGTCAAGTTTCAGGATCATCAAGCACTGATGGCTTAATTAAGGTTTTGATTAAGCTCTGAGCTGGCCATGCTGCTGTAGATTTATAGAACCACAGAACACCCTGAGTTGGAAGGGACCCACAAGGATCATCGAGTCCAATTCCCAACAATCCCACCCTGTCCCTGGGAGCGTGGTCCAAACACTCCCTGAGCTCTGGCAGACTTGGTGCTGTGACTTCTCTGAGGAGCCTGTTCAGTGCCCAGCCACCCTCTGGGTGAACAACAGCAACAGCAGCTGAGGGAAAGACACCCCAGCAATCTGTCTCCCAGCAATTTATGCACAGGTACATTATTTGAAAATAACCCACCAGATACAAAGCAACTTTCCCTGTGGAGGTGGCACTCAGAAAAACAGAATTCAGGAAAGAATGATTATTGAGTGCATGCAGCTAAGCAGGACTGATAATACAAGTTTCTTCTTTAAAACCTCTTTCACAAACTGCAATTTGAAACGTTCTTTAAGCAGCAATTACAATATTGCATTTAAGAAAAACGTTAACTGTCAGGGAAAAGAATTCAAAAGAGCCATAAGCAGGAAGAAAATTCAGATAGTTATGTGAGATTTCCAGCTGGTGAGGCAGAGAACAAAGTCCTGAGATGGAAGTGGTACCACAATCACCAGTAGCCGGGGCTCTGTGTAGGAGAGAGGAGCATCCCAAAGTATAACAGGAGGAGAAGAGAAAGCAAGTAACAGGGATCTGAGGACGGTGGGGTCAAGAAAAGGGCAGTGGAATTGTAAAGGATGAAGGGACAAAAAGAGAGAAGCAACACAAGCTATGGGAGATTCAGCCACTGTCAGATGACAGGACAGGGGGACAAGTCTGGCATAGATGGAGTTTGGTTTCAAATCTGTAACACCAAAGAATACAGCTTGTCCAGACAGAAAGTCACTCTTGGAACAAAAACCAATCAGAAAAATTACTTCGAAGCATTATTTAACCCAGAAAAATTAATGAAAAATATTGGATTCACAGTCATTATGTGTTAAAATGAACTGCTCAATCAGAGTGATTTCTTTGCAGCACATAATGGCCAGGCACCACACTGAATGTAAAAGCTCCTAATAGACCTCAAGGCTTATATTCAAAAGACAGCTATTCTCAAATCACTTGTAAACATGATTTCCTTTATTTATTTCTTTATGGTGCTTTCTGTGTGAGTGGCCTACAAATGATTAAAGCACCTCTGCATGTAGAAGTGTTTCCCCTTGTGTATTCAGCTCCTGGTACCATCTGTACCTGTGAAGCCCAGTCTGACATTCAAACACAAGGGCACACAGGTACCTCCAGACATGGTAACACTGAGATAAAGGTGGAAAGGCACCTTTTTCCATCCTGATCTGGAATTCCCAGCAACAGCCCTGACCATAAGCTGGTGTGCTGTGGAACACAGACCAGTATGAAACCAGCAGTGTACTGGGACTGAAAAACTACACATGATGCTGGTGCTTCCACGTATCCTAAGCCAACAGAGTGAAACAGCTCATCAAATCTGAAAGCCAGATTCCACTTTGGCTATTTCTTTGTTGTAATCCATTAAAAAATGAACACCACAAAGAGTATCACTACATGTAATGTCACTACAGCAATTTTTCTCCTCCAGTTATTGAAGACTGCAAACAGCACAGGCCTAAGACTGCAATGAGACATACTTGTTTCTTTAACAAAGCTCAAAAGGAATGGGAAGAATGATGAAAGCCAAAAGCTGTCAACCATATTCTAAGCAGAAAGAGCAGAAAAACAGCAATCCTGGAAAGAAAGACAGACCACAATTTGTATGAGGGATTTTCAAGCTTACAGGTTGAATCTGTAGGAGGACAAAGGTAAATACACAGCGAGGAACCAAGATCAGCATTATTAAACTGAATGAGAATTACAAAATAGCAGTAAGAGAATAATTGATTCTGGAGATTCTGGGCAAATCCACCACAGAGGCTTTTCTTTTCTGCTCCTATTTTTCCTCCTCTCTCTTCAGAACAGAGGCAGTTAATTTGTGCTCGAGGCAGATCTATGGTCCCCAAGAATGAGAAAGGTTATTACATTTACTTGAAAGAAGAGCTCAGCTAAAGAGCAGCTGCTGTGATGCCAACAAGACAGCTTGGGGTGTGAGAGCAGCTTTCCATTTTAACTCTCCACTTTTGCAAAGTTATTTAGAAATTAGCTCAAAATTATAAAAATGGAGAACAAGCAAAATTACCATTCTCACAATTCAAATTTCCATATGTAATTAGTTTTTGTACAGACTTAAACAGACATAGGGAGATCAATCTTTTGACTGATAAGCATAAAAACTTCACAGAGCACAACAATCTTACAGATGTATCACGGAGTCATCACACCCTGTTAACAAAAACTAATTAACCTTTGCACCAGTCAGTCCCCTCTAAGCAGTTACCCTGCTCTCATCACAATTATTATTCAAAATCCACAGCCCCACCAGCTGCAAAACCAGTGAGCAAAATCCAGGGGTGGGTAGAAAATGAATTCTGAAATAAATCACCTTTTCAGGCCCAACTGGTCCAAGGTGCTTCAAGTACCACAGTGACCTACAAAAACCCTGCCTGCTGAGGCTTCACCCCGGGCTGAGTGAGCAGCATGCAAAGGAGGGCTCACCCTCTCCCAGATAAAGGGAGTGAGCTGGCCAAGGTGTCAGGGAGTCTGCACACACCCTACGTGTGCTGCATCCAACACTGGCAACCTCCTGTACTCTGCCAAGTGGAAGCAGCACTTTCAGACATGCCTGGAATGAGGATTTTTCTTTGCCTCCACACTAATATTACAAAGCAGTCTCTTTCACACCTGTCTCTCTCGTGCTGTTATGACATGGTAATGCTACCATGTGTTTTTTTAAATGTCCAGTTCCTGGAAGAAGCTCAGAAGCTCAGGTATTAATATTAACCCTGTTTCTGAACAATGGCTCATTGGAAAATCTATTTAAGGAAGCAGAGGCATAATGTATTTGTAACACCTTTGGGTTTGTGATGCCCTTAAAAGTGCTGTGAAAGGATGCTGATAATGATAATCTGTTTATGAAAACCATTTTAAGTGATCCACAGTATCTGAGCAGTGGCTGACCCACCTTAGAAAGGATCTCCAGATATCAGAAAATGGAGAAACAATACCAGTCACCCAAAGGAGTTGTTGACCTTCCAGAAGGTCAGGGACACGCAACACTCCTGTCTAAAATGTGACAGCCCTCCTCCTGCTTCCCCCTCCTCTGCCCCATCTCACAACCCCTGTGCAGGGGAGGCTTCAGGCCACAGTCAGACAGTTCTTCCTGCAAACCTTCAGGCAGAGGAGAGGAAAAAAAAAGCCCCTACATCTCGTAGGTGAGTAATCATCTATTGCTCCCTGCATTCAAACTAAATAAACAAAACCCAAATCCTTTCTGATTTATCTTCACTTGTGGCTTTAATGTCCATATTTTAATTTTTTTTCTCATTTCCCCTCCTTTGCCTGGCTACCAGTTCATCTGCAAGCAAAAATAAATGCAAACACAGGGCCAACAGTATCCTTTCCTACCATGTGGGTGTTGAAAGGGGACAGGAGCTTCCACATCACTCCAGGTAAATCCTTGCCTGCTTTCATTCCTGAAGGACTTGGCTCACACAGCAATAATACATTTTATTCTGCTTTTTCTAAAGACCTTTCTATTCTGCAGATATCCACAGTGTCCCAGCAGTGGATGCCTTGAATTACAGAGGTGATATTTTCACAATCTTCTGTTGCTAAACTATCCCAAATTTTACCTTAAACACTGTCCCTCTTGCCCTCTTCTCTCCAGCTGCTTATTTGAACTGGGGAGCCCAAGATTAGGGTCTGGAAGTGCAGCAGAGCTCTGGAGTAGAAAATGTCCTCTAGAAACTGGGCTGGAGTTACCAAACTCACTTCACTGTGGCATCATCCAGTTCTGGACCAGATTCTGCAGCTGCTCCATTATCTCACTGGGATAAGGAAGTCCCTAAAGGTGACATTTCAAATCCCTCTAAGCAAGTCTTGATGCCAAATTTTGTGAAAATAAAGCTGCTCACCGGGTTAAATGGGCATCCACGTGCCTGCAAATTGGATTTGTCTCCCAGTGGGGTATATTTTTCAGCAAGTGCAATATAAGTGTCTCTGTTATTAACAGCTGTGTATGGTGATACACAAAACTTGTGCTAAAAAAAAAACTTTCAGAAGGCAGAGATTTGTTCAGGGGAAAAAACAACCAAACATCTTCACGCATCCAACTTAAAAAGTGTGATAAACCCCTCTGAAATAAATAGTGCAAAACTGAATAAACCTGTCAAAGGAATAACATTCCACTGTATTAGAAGACAAAATGCAACAACAAACAGTTTTGAAGTGGCATTTAGATATGTTTAAAAAATACGTTATCTGTCTCCAAACCCAGAATGTATTTCAGAAAACAAAAGAAGCCTCTTCAATGAATTCGAGGGAGCAGGAGCTATGAAATGAACAGTTTTCATATGCAGCAAAACCATGTGTGAACAGCAGGAACTTTTTCCCTCCTCATTTTCCATTGATTTTTTTGCAGTCTTCCCTCTGCCCCAAGATTTCCCTGGTCACACTTAAGACCCAGGTTCTTTACTGAGGTCTCAAGATTCTCCTGGGAAGTTTCCTTCTTCCAGTGCTGATGCACTACTGAAAAGCAGGATCTTTTTTTTCCATCTTAAAAGCATTTGAACTTCACAGTAACCCCAGCATCTTTTTGCTCCTGTATCATCACAGCTGTCCTGATGTGGTGTTGAAATAATTTTTGGGTGAGGAAGTCATAACTGGGTAGGAATAAACATGCAGCACTGGGAGAGGAACAGGAGCATTCCTACAGAAATGTAATCCACCTCAAAACTGAAAGCCCAGTCCTTCCTTTCCCATTCATCACATGTGATGCTGTCACATCCCAGTCATCCATTCTAGGCACATCAGGCTAAAGCAGAAAAAACAATTTCCACAAGCTGGTGAGGTCTCCTCTCTCTATTTAAATGTTCTGGAGTTAAGTGGTGGTACTGATCCCAGTGTAACATATGATGGGACAACTTTATGACACACAGACCTCTGAGATCATTCTGATGGAAACTGCAAAACCCTTGAGAAGTTCTGAACCTCCTCACTGGGAGTGACTTTACACGGTGCTGCTGAGGCTCAGTTCTGCACCATCTCTGACCCCACAAGTTTCTACACGGAATTTTCATTTTCCTGCCATCATTTCTCCAACAGCAGGACTGAGCTGTCCAAGGATAACTGCAATAATCAGCCCCAGCAAATGCTGTGGTTGCTTTCATTGCAGATGCAAGCTCAGCTCTGTGCACACTCAGCCTCTGCAGAGGGGGATCTGTGAGGCTCTTCCACCACTCTCAAGCATTCCTGGGAATATTTAAGTGGTGTGGAGTCCCCCAGCTGACCCTCAGCACAGGCTGACATCCCCCTCAGTGCTCAGGGAGTGACATATAAGGACTGTCCCCCTTTATAATCACTCCAACAACGGTATAAAATTATTTTCCCATGCAAAATAAATAAGAAACAAGAAGTCATGAAGCTGCTCAGACCTCTGGAAGTTTGACCAGTTTTCCTTCTCCTGAACTGATAATCACCTGTGCTCAAGAGGCTGGGAGGGTTTCGCGTGGTCACCTCTTGTCTACCTATTACTGCTAAAAACAAGCAAAATGGTTCCCAGGCAGCATGCACGAGAAAAAAAAAGGAAAAAATAAAAATGTACCTCATAATGATTATTATAGTTCCATTCTTTCATTTGTAAGAACTCACATTTTAGAGAAAGAAGAAATGAGTATCAGGAGATAAGAAACCATTAATGAGCCCTCTGCCTTGGTTTCAATTACACTGTGAAATTAATTTAATGCACTTTAAGAATACAAGAGGTAATCGCTCTCTCTTGGTGAGAGGTTGCAATTTTCTCTAATAAAGTGTCAATATAAATATGTTGGTTTAAGACAGGGAGAACAAGTCAGTTAATTCAGAAAGAATGGGACATATTAAAACATATGCTATCAAGGAAACCAAATGGCAAAACCAATAAATAAACTGTCTAAATGAAAATTGTATGGCAGAGAGCTGGCAAATTGGGGTTTAATTAGAAACTTTTATTTTTAAAGAGTCTTTTATGCTAATGAGATGCATCCAAGTGACTAATGCTGTGAAAGATGACATTATTCCAGTAATTTAAAAAAAGAGGAGTAGCCCATGTGAGGAGGGATGTGTATGGCTGGAAGAAATCTGAGACCAGTGAATCTCAAAATAAATACGTACGTAGATACAAAAGGTTAATATGTTTGTGGATTTCAAACATGCTGGCAAAGTGTGGAATGGCTGCACAGACTGGACAAACGCAGGGAGCTTTCTGATGGATTGTCAAATATCACCACAGCAAAGGCTGACAGTGAGTCCCTGCCACCAGCCCTTCCCACAGGCATCAGCCAACTCCTATATGGAAGCAGTGGATGGAAGGAAATGAGCTCCAAAACGTGCTGACCCAGCTGAGGATCTACCAGCTCTGCTCTGAAGGATGCACCACTGGTGCTCTGAAATGCTGACACTGCCCCCACCTCCTGATTTAATAACCAGACACACAAAGACTTGAGAACAAGAAAAAGCCACCACAAGAATCAAGTTCATCCAACCAGGAGCAGCACACAGGGAATGATGCAGAGAGTGAGCTGGGAAGCAGCTCCTGCATGAGCTGGGCTGAACTGGAAAGGGGTCGATCTGAACAACCTATTTCTTGCTAAAAAAGAGAAGACAACTGAGAAACCTCCAAAACTTTCTTTAATGGACTAAAACTCTTCTTAAAGAGTCTCTGCCTTCATTTTCTTGGTGTCGAGGCAGTGGGACATACAAAGCAAAGTGCCTCCCAGGCTGCTGGAGGTGCAGCAGTGGAACAGCCTCGTGCAGCTCTCAAGGAATTCAAGCGACTCAGCTTCTGAACAGGTGCCTTGCAGCAACACCCAAATGTGTTATAATCCCCCAGTAACACATGCCTAACACATTTCACTGCCTAATTACTCCCACACTCACGTTTAGTGCCCTTGTTAATCCAGCACTTTGAGAGAATACTTGCCTTGCTTAAACACATCTCGATCCTCATCTTCCTGTCACTGGTGTAAATCAGAACTCGTTTCTCTGGTGTTAAGGGAGCTACTGCAGTGTCAAATGTCTAGGAATGGAAAAATTAGGCCTGGATCCCAAATGAACGTTTAGTCTGGCACCAGTAGCATGTATTTATTTTCTTGCATCACAACAAAATATGCTCGTTCTCTGGTACCAACTCAAAGCAGAGCTTTTAAGAGCTGTCAATGCCGAGATTAATCCTGACTCCTAAAAAGGGTTTTTTTTCCTGATTCCTACCAAACACACCACAGTGGTATCCTCACTAGCAGCTCCGGTGGTTTTGTTCAAGGCAGACTACAGGTTTGCTCATTCTATGCTCAGAAAGACAGCGATGTGAATAAAGGGGAATACGGGGCAATGCCATTAAGGGTAATCAATATAATGAGCAGACAGAAGACAGCACAGACACAGGAGGTCACCTAGAACATCCCAGCTATCAGCCCTTGATCAGGACACAAGGTAATTACAGCTTTGGGGGTGTGTCTGTGCATTGCCACACTGCAGAGAGAGGGGCAGATACAACACCTCCTCTTCAGGGGCTGGGATGGGGAGTGCCTGAGTCCTTCTGTTCACAGGGAGTTCATGTATGGTGGGAATTCAGCCTTAAGGAAATCTGAAGCTGTGGGAAAGCTCTGAACCACATTGTCCAGCTATTGCTGAGCTGCTGACACTGCCCAGGTGCCAGCAATGGCACTGTTACATTACCAACACTACAAATTCACCTGTGATGCTGCTTTGCTTGTGAGCTGCAACCAGCACTGCACCTCTGAGGAGCTAAAACTGCATAAAATCAGCCACAGTGGATATTCCAGTGTCCATGCTAATGGCCAGGCTCTGAGAAACACAGCATTGCAATTCAGAGTGAGGACAAGAGGAAAAGAAAAAGAATTTCCACCGAGATTTCTGCACTCCATGTGTAGGAATGAGATATCTGTCCATAAATCAAAAGTGATATGAATTGAGACAGCGAGAATAAACACTACAACTACCATCATTTCTTGTCCTTTCCCATTCATGTCAATAAAGAAAAATCCTAAAGAATAAGAACACCAAAAAGCAGTGGCTCTAGACATCCTCAGGCTCTACACATCTCTTTTATATCTCTGATTAAATTAATATTAGCAAGAGACCTCTTTTAAAAAATACGTAACATTCAGAAACAATAGAATGAAGGTGGTTTACTCACTCTACCAGGTGACCTAACAGGTTAGAGAAAATTATATCAGTTTGCAGAAGTCAACTGAAGGTCAAACACTTATGTGGCACTTTTCGGAGGTATCCAAATTAGACAGTGCAACCCAAAAATCCAGAATGGGATTTTTCGAGCTACATAAATTTTTCCTTTGAATAGTCACAAAGCAAATATCTTTTCTGTCAGCATGGAAATATTCTTCTACCAGCTCCAGAAAAATGGACTGAAACAGGAGGAACTACAGGTTTCAAAAAATTAATTAATCCAGTATCTCTGTTCTCATGAAGAGACCTTTAGTCATGTGCTTGGAAAACCTTGTGGAGCCTCATTTCACCCAGACTTGTCTTACCCAGTCCTGCTCATGCTCCTTCTACCACCAGAAAGCCAAAATCAGGTATTTGAAATGATCACATCACTACCAGCTGGAAAAACTGAGAGGAAGGAAACATGTACACTGAGACACACAGAATGTTTGTAACCCAGAGAATGAATTAAATAAAGATCTTACAAGGAACTTTTAAAAAGGAAAGGAACAAGAGGATATGGGAAGCACCAGAGCCACAGATGAGAAGGAGAAAGGGGAGAAATGGCTCATCCTCCTTGGTTTTCAGTGGTGACACAACTGCTTACAGCCCCACCAGTTTGTGTATCAGGTCTCAGCAGGGAAAAGAGCTGCACAGGTGGGAACTTCCTGCAGCACCTGCCATCCCAGTGCACGGCTTTCTGTGACAGCCTCGGCACATCTCCACAGGAAGATGGAAAAAGGCCTTTTCTGCTACCCAACAACTGGTAGATGAGGCTGCTTTGAGCCCTCCCAACTCCTCTGCAAGTGGAGATGCAGAAAGGATCAGCAGAAAGTACTTTGAAGCCATTAATTTCTGCCACGAGTCAGGAAGGAGTGAAAAGAATGGAAAAAATGGGATGATGCCTCAAATGACTTCTGGGCTCCTGCCAGTTCTGGTTAAATTTCCAAAGCCCCCAGGGGGCAATGCAGGTGTTTCATACAACAGCAAGGGCACAAACTGGCAATCCTTCGTTTTGGAAATGGAGAGTCACAGCCCATGGCAATTACCCCAGCATTTCCTTACAGCTCATTTTGAGACTACAACATGTGTTGGGGAAATCATTTTACAGCTACTCCTCTGTGTTACAAGTAAATTGGTTTCTGACATCTTTTCTAGCAAAGTAGCCCCTGGGGTGATTTTGAAATCTTCACAAGAGTTGTTAAAAGCAACTGTAAACTCCAAGAAGGAACCCAGACATTATCACCAGTGTTCCCCTCAAGAGCTGCACCTTGTGAACCAACCTGGGGCTGTTTGTCTCGGGTTGGCCCAAGCTGCTCTGTGTGACCTGTCAAGTTTGGTCTGTTCTGAGCTAACCACAGTGAAAATAAGGAATGCACTCTACTAGTTTGTTGAATTATACCATGGAAATGGTGTGATGTAAGAATCGTGCCCTGGTGTGTTCAGGGTTAGGCTTATGGGAGATCTCCTCTTATCTGCTTTGTACAGTTGCAGAGAGAACAAATTTAATGGGAAGTTAATGTCACTTTTTCAGTGATATTCTGCCAACAGCAAGAACAGTCCTCAGGACAGAAAAGCTGTTGACAGAATAAGGGAAAGGAGGAACCACAGAAAAAGATACCTTGTGTTAAAAAAAATAGCAGAATGCACAAATATACTGGAGTGGTTCTGGGATTTATTGCTCTGTCTTTGTAATCTTCCTTAAAAGAAAAAAATAAAAGAAGAAATAAAGAGGCTGGTTCTTTGGACAGTAACTGTAATCAAGTTGTGCCACCACTGCAGTTTTTACATTACTGGTATTGTGTTTTGCAGGAAAGAGAAACGCACATACCTTTTGTTGCCAGGCGGACACAGTTGATTTTTGTTTCCTGAAAAATAAAAATAGAAAAAAAAAACATATAGGAAAACATCAAGGTGTATAATTTGCCCACCCACAATAAACATGCATTCCTTTATAAAGGTACTAAAAAATTACGCATTTTTTCTTAAACTTCATCTTTGAAAAAAACACCAGGTTTTCACTGCATAAAACACTCCACACTGTTGGACTTGCCCACAGCTGGTTCTCTCAGTATTAAGAAGTTGAGAGTGACAACACATTTCTCCACGCTCAGTGTGTGAGTGATGGGTCCCACGTAACTGCCTGATTAGCTAATAGAATTTACCAGTTAAATGACCTGCTCTGTAATAGACTGACAAGCCTTGGGTCAAAAGTACATGCAACTGTACATCTAATTTTCATGCACCATTACTGCAAATTTTGCAAATTGGGTATTTATTTAAACACATGGCAAACAGACACCGAAGAAGTCATTGGAATATTTCAGCTGTGTGTGTGTGTGTGTGTGAAACAGCCCAGCACTGATGTACAGCTGTCTCTGCCAAATGAGCTGTCCTAGCAACCCTCCCCACTGCAGCTCTTCAGTGCAGGGCTGGGAGAAAACCCAAGGCTTTGTGTTCTGTCCACCTTGGACTCTGCAGAGCTGCAGCCACAGGAGTTTGGATCACAACAGTGATGTTGTATTTGGCTTTGCTAAAAGCTCAAACAGCTTTCCCAGGCCACCTCCACTGCAAACACACCCTTGCTGGTGTCCCCAGCTCCTCATTCCACAGCCCTTCTTGGCAGGGGTTGCTGCTGTCCAACATGTGATTTCTATCCAAATGGGAATGTGTTGCTTTGGTTCAAGACCCAGCAGTTGCTGGGTTTTTGGAGCACATTATATGTGCTCTCATACACGTCTCAGGTGTAATGAATTCTGCATAAATTACTGTGGCTAACAATGCTACTTTAATATGGATGCTGCCTGTGCCCTGGAAACAGCAGCCTAGCAAGGCACTGCTGAGCATTTCCAGGCCTCAAACAACTGGACAAACCCTGGGAAAATCTGAATTTGCTCTTCATCTGGGACAGATGCTCCTTGGCCAGAGCAGACACACATCCCCTCACACAGTCTCCTCACACTTCCATTGCAGGATCCATGCTGGGAAACACGGGGAATCACAAAAGCAATTCCTTCTGATCCCTTTCCAGGATGTCTCAAGATACCAGCCAGCCACACTATCTGGAGATAAGCAACCCTGTATGTAGTCTAAAAATGATGAGATATTCAAGACAAACCCTCCCTTTGATCTTGCCTTCAAACTCTCTTATGGAATTCCCGGATCCCCAAGGACAAACCATGGCTATTAAGGACATGCTTTCCCAGCCATAAGGCTCCAGTATCCCAGTAAACCAGAGACATGTCTCTGTGGTTACATTCCTTTCTCCCTCAAAATCAACTTCCCTACACAACCTGCGCAAAGGTAGGGACTGCAAAGTCACTACAGCTTTCCACAGAGCTCCCCACTCCTCTCTGCCTCATGTACAACCAGTTTGAATTAGCAGTTATTCTGGAAATACAAAAAGTCTTTATTACAAGTGGGGATGTATGAAGCAGGAAAAACACAGCTTGGTTTTCAGAGCACTGTCTCCACACATAACACTGGGAACTACAAGACAGAGATCCTGGGGTGGTTTCTGATCTACAACAAGGTGACCTGGAAAATCAGTGATGAAAAGTAAAATGAAAAATATCAAGACAGGATTTCTACAGTCTACAAGTAGGTGGATACTTGCTCATGTTTTGCTGAGGAAAATTTTCTTGTGTATTTGTTGCTTTCTGGCTTCAAATTGTAACAGAAAGGTGGAGAAACAAGTCAATGCTGAGAAAAGAAGAGGTGAACAAAAAAACCTCCAAGATGCTGTTAATGGTGCTGTAACTGGTCTCATCTGAGCAGGTTTATATTCCTGCAGGACACCCTCCCACGGGGGGATTTGAGAGAACAGGATGCAGAGAGTTCTGTTTGCATCTCCATCCCCTCATTGCTGCATTTAGCACAGAAAAACAGTTATTGGGAGACCATGAGCTGGCACTGCCAAAAGCAAGGGCAAAGCAGTCACGGGGAACAAGACATTTGGACTTCAGAACTTCATTTCAAATTGCATCTTCTGGGAAGGAAAACACAAAAGAGTCTGCACAGACATTGGGCACTCAGCTCCCAGGGGTGTTGAAGTTTAAATATTTAAAATTAGTCCATATTCCTGGATTAAGGCTGATTATTCCATTGATTTCCATTGATCACCTCACTGCTCACCTCTTTGGTGTCTCATAAAAACAAGTTCTCTTTAAATTTGCTGTTTTTCTTTGAAAGCTGAGAATTTTTAGTTTGCATGAACTTTTCTACCACGAAACACAATAAATAAACACACTTTTTTCATCCTCCAAAAATCAGTAAAGTCGCTTTCCCAGAATCATGTTTGTTTTCTGAAAAATATTACTTTTGCTTCAGACAAAGTGCTTTCCTGTGCACAGTAAAGTAAGATGCTTCTCTTTAGCCACTAGCAAAGCAGGAATAAACAATGTAGGTAATTCCCAATGATCCATCCAGATTCCTTAAAGCAATGACAATAATAAAGGCATAATAACAGAAGTTCTAGAAAAAGAGAACTAATTTCCCCAAATTTCAGTCTCTGTGTTGTTTCTGAATATCCTTTCAAATGCTGTGATACTTAATTCTCATGTTATGATATCACAGAAGTTTTACAAGGCTTTATATGTCTACAACAATCTTAATAATGACCCGAGATCCTACGTATTCAGCATTTCTGTTTCATGTTCTGGCTGAAGTCACAGGAATAATTTAAATTAAGATGCCAGTAGGACTTCTACTTTGGCTCTCTATCACTGCCAGATTAAGGCAGACATTCTATTGCCAAACAGCAACAGAACAGTGCAAGCATATTTTAACTGAAATCCTGGAATAGGAAAACGCTTCATGAATACATCCTACAGCTCTTGATCCAACCTTCATTTTCCAACATGCTCCATATCCAGAAAGCTTACTGTGTAATAAGCCCATCCACATGTTTACCACAACATATTTGTGTCAATTTGTTTTCTGGAACTTCCTTCCAGAAGTTTTATATGAATAAAATGAATTTATATGAATAAAGTTCATTATGGTGGACCCTCCCTCAAGGCTGAACCCTGCTATATTTTGAAGTCCACACACTATGAACACAGACTATATAAGGGTTGTGTTTTGGAGTGCTGGAAGCCTGTTCCTGGAGGGAAGAGCTGGTTTCCCAGTCAGCACGACCTGGAGAGGACACAGCCTGTGCTGAGGAGCTGGGTAAGCCCTCCCTGCCAACACAGCCTTGAAACTGCTCACCACGAGCCTGTTTTAGCATCTCCCTGAATTTTCAGGGCTTTTTTAAATGTTCTTTAATATATCTTATTTCTTCGTTTTTAGAAGCAAAGGAGCTGCTGCTGCCTACTAATTACTGAGGTTCCTAAATGCACATTTCATTGAAGTGAAAAGGATGATAACAAGACAAGTTTTGCCTCTGTCTCTTCAGTGTTTGGATGGCAACAATTTTCTGCAGCAAAGGGCTCTGAGGGCAGCAGGACATATGTTTATGTGACAGCTGCATCTTCACAACCTAAAAGGGCACATGACTTTTTCTCCCCCTTTTCTTTTAAACTGACAGCTTGCTGTTTACAGACTAGGAACAACAATAAAAGCAGCAAAGCTTTTTCATCCATCTGTTTTCACACCCACCATTCTTCCTCTCCTTTACTATGACTTTACAGTAGTTAAACAGTGCTTGCCTTGTCTGAAGAACCACCTGCAGCACCAGGGGGACCTGCTGTCCCCAAAAGTACTACTGGGGCTGCCCTACAACAGGCACAGTTTTATCAGGCAGCTCCAAGTGGGGACAGGCAATTTTCAGTGCTGCTGGTGCACAGAACACACAAAAAATTGCCACTCTCCCACTTGGCCTCAGTTTCAGCTTTAGTTCCCCACATCCCAGAGCTATACATGGACTATGCATGTTGACAACCTGCTTCCCACAGGATAGAAACCATGGCTTTGTCCAATAGACAACTTAAAGGATTATTTTTTTGGTCCTCAACAAATTGGGCAATTTTAGATTGTGTGTGTCTTTTTTATCCCATTGAAGCCAGTGGTTTGCTGTCTTGAGATAAATTGTGTGCAAATGTCTGAGCAGGGTCAATGGAATCTCCTGTAATTTCCATTGCCAGCTTCAGAAAACTGCTAATTCCTCCCAGAGACTAAGCAAAACCTTTCCTATGACCAGCTATTTTTAGTATCTGTGTCATTTGGAGAGGGTAAGTTTAACAAAGTGTTTAGTGTTTTTATTATTTCCAATAGGAAGTTACTTCAATGATCTATAGTTAATCATTGAATACTCACTCCTCTCAACCTCTCACATGTGAGGTAAGCTGGAGGAGGATTTTATTTACTACCCAGAAAACACTCAGGTCCACATGCCCTGATCAACCAGATATAGAAGCAGGGGCTTACAAAGAGAGAAGTGTTTCCACAGCTGCTTTATTTCTGCATATATTCTGAGATTAAAAAGGAGTAAACATAAGTGCACAGATTGCACACCCAAAATCTACTGAACACAGAGCCTCCCAAAGCTGGTTAATAGCTCACAGAAGCAATGCAGGCAGCCTTGGTGCCATTTCATTTTTCAGAGTGTGGCTCATGCTGAACTGAAGGATGTCACTGTTTTCTCCCTGCTCACCTCCACAGGGATGAATGCCACCCCTTTCCTGGCAGCTCTCTCCACACCTCCAAACATCCCAGAAGAATGTTGTGTACTATGAGCAGACCTGCCAGCATCTCCAAATCCAGCCTGAAGCCCCCTGACAATAACAAGCTGCCTGATTGTGCATGTACTACAAGTCATTAGAGAGGCAAAAAATCAATAAGAACCTCGGTAGAGTCTATCATTCCCTCAAAAAATAATATTCTCATTGATTCCTGCGGTGCTACTTTTCACAATTCTGGGCTGAAACATCAGTCACCTGTTGGACCACCAGGCTGGAGGAGCAGCTGGCAGCATCCCCCACATCCTCCCCAGCTGTGTTACACAAACTCCTGCTCATCTCCCAGTTAGAGGAAAAATGGCCAAGAGTTATTGATTGCAACTGCGCCGTTACAGATTTCATTTTAACTCAATGAGGTGAAATGTAACTCCAGGAAGGATTTTTAGGGAGTTCAGGTTTCTGAGCTGCTCAAAAATTCAGGAAGGTTTCACACAGCAGCCAAAAATTTTCCCCATGTGAGCGTGTTGCTGGATCAGTAACCAGAGACTGTCACCTGCAGTGACCCAGATAAAGAACCTGGGGACAATAAAACCTGCAACATCTCCCTTGGATTATTAAGGATATTATTATAAGCATAAGAAGGGATAAAGAGGAATACGGTGTTGCCAACCTGGCCTCACCTTTCAGAGGGATAAACACTGGCAGGGCTGGTGTTTGAAGGGGGCTGAGCTCAGGGAGGCTTTTCAGACAAGGAAATCTTCATGCTCTGTCAGGCAGCCATCTGTGGCAGGTGGCACCAGGACAACCACCTGGACAGCACAGCCTGTGTGGAGATCCTGCCAGGGCAGAGCCAAGCCCTGTGTCCATTCTCCTTGTTGGGCCACCCCTTGTGCTAAATCCTTCCACTCCTTCTCACCCTTACACCTACAAAGCCTGGAGTAAATGTGTCTCCTCTTCTTCCCCAGCTTTTACTTCTGACTCTGACACATTTCAGCTCAGCATCTGGCTTTCAACAGTCCCTAGGAGGGAAGTTCACACAATTTGGAAGTGGTTTGTATGACAAAGCTGAAAACCACTCTGTCTCACACATGTTCTGTTCAGACCCCGGTCTGGAGGCAGCACCACAGTGACCAAACTGCACCCAAGTGTCCACAGAGGTGAATCCAGCCAGCCACAGCTATTCCATTCAGGCTCTGAAACAAGTACAACTTTGCACAAGAGAAGCCAGGAAAGCTCGTGATCTGTTTCTGCAGCAATTTGCCACACTTGTTTTGCATCCAGCTGTTAATTATGTTCCTTTCACTGTAACAATCCCAGCTAATGGCTGCAGAGCAGCAGAACACTAAATGAGCACAACCCTCCACGAACACAGGAGCTGAAACAATGCAGAACTCCTGTAACACTCCTAACCTCCTCCTAATCAAGCTTTTTGACCAAATACAAACTGTTTCTTCAAATTAAGCTCTCCCTGGAGTCTTATATTTCCAAAGGAAGATGTCTTGGTTCACTGCACAAAGGCTTCTCATTACAGGTTCCAGGTGTGGAAAGAAATTTCATCATTCCACAATTGTCAGTGATTAATGAAACTATAGAATATCCTAATAAAAAAATGAGTGGCAATGTTCTGCTAAGTTTTTCATGTGTAAGGAACATAAGGCTCTATTTTAACTGTGATAAATTGTTATCGTTTCAGATTTTTTTGCAGGTGTGCATTATCAAAAATCATAGAATGGTTTGGGTTGGAAGGGACCTTGAAGACCACGTAGTTACAACCCAACCTTCCACTAGACCAGGTTTCTCTAAGCCCCATTGAGCCTTCCTTTGAGCACCTCCAGAGATGAAAATGCCATGCTGCACCACAGTTACTAGAAGGCTCTTTGATTTTCAAAGCTGCTCAGGTTACAGAAAAAATGAAACCCCAGAACTCTTAAATACAAGTGACACCAATAAACAGTTCTGGGAATGAAACAAAACTTACTACTTACAGCTGCAAAACACTGGGTGCAAACTGACCCTAATATTTGAAATGTGGGGTTTAATGATTTTACCAAGAAACAAGAAGGATCACAGCTACTCTTCTGAAGATCCATATTCCACTCTTGGACATTTCCCCATACTTTTTAGCCATAGCAGTACACTCTGAGGATATATAAGCATATACTGGAGAAATATAAAATTACTAATGGAGGAGGAAACTGCCTTTCTCAAGTAGGAATTTACTGTGTCTGGTAGGATACTTCTCATCCTGTCATAAACTCTGCATGGTTGCATAAAGACTCTTTTGATTAATTTATGTTTAAAAAGCCCTTTACAGTCTTGTCCTGCTCCTATTTTAACAGCCCAAGCCACCCATCCTGTTTTGAGTCCTTAGCACCAGGTAAAGAGAATGTGCTGCAACCTGCCAGCTACACAGATGCAGAAAAAAGCAGGACCCCCACATTAGTGCTGCCTTAATCCAGAGTGCCAAGGGAAGCCTACATTTCCATTCATACAACCATTTCTGGAATATTATATTATACTTAAGCAAATAAAGTTTCTTCTTCCCTGGGGATCCATTCACTAGCAATTAACTATCACACATGGGGGAACTAACTGGAAACAGAGAGACACACACATATTTCACAATTTCTTTTACAAAGGCAAATCCAAAATTGAATTAATTAAGTAGTGCTGGAAGGAAATTGTATTGACTAGAAAGGAAACCAAGGTGGAAACCAGCACAGCATTGAAGGGATTTTGTACTTGTCAGCCACACAGCTGAAGGTCTGCAGGAGGATGGTGATAAATGAAGGGTGTAAAGCACTAAGATGTGTTGTGAACACTCATTGGCACTGCCAGCTGTTAACCAGGCACAGTCCTCTGTGATGGATGGCTGTGTTTTAGATATAAAAGACACCATCCCAAGTGGAGACATGAGCCTGCCCCATTCACCCTTGACTGATTTTTGTAATTTTGTTCTTTCTTAGGTGATGTCTTAGAGAATTTATCTGTGTTCAAATCAGATTCCTGGAAGCACTGGCAAACATGCTAATAAGACTCTGCTACTCAAATTCATAATGCCATGATAATGCTCCAAGGCTCTTCACGAGGCCACAGTGGCAAATTGTGTCGTGTTATGTGATAATGGAAAACAACTCAGGGAGCCAAAGGGGAGGAAGGTGGATGACCACTTAGGCTGGATCTGGTCTGGACACTGTTAGCTGCACTGCCCTGAAACAGGAGGGTTAGAAGGTCACAAACTAGTCTTGGCTGGAATAGAAAAGGGAAAAGAGGCCTCTCCTTTTGCTATGGTGGGATGGGATCTGTTCTGGCATTTGAGAATAGGGCAGATGTTTCCTGTGCACTCTGCATTTTAAACCCAGTATCACAGAGTAAGTATATGTAAAAATATAACTCAGGGTACTCAAAAGAAGTAAGACAGACATGCACTTAGTCCCCACTGCAGTGTGACTTAATTGAGCTGGAACTCCCAACCAGAAATGCTGCATTATGATATGACGAAGTGCAAGGTGCAAGGTAAACCAAATTCGTAATATCTCCTCCAAAATGACAAACAACATGAACTGGAGACTATCAAAATATTGCAGTTATGTCTTTTAAAAGCACCATAGCCCCTACTCTGACACTCATGCTTATGGAAGGGTAAAAAAAAAAATCCAAATTCTAAGCAACTAATTTAGTGAATCACACGTCAACATGTGCCTCTACAGTCAGGTCCCTCACTGGATCTCAGCGTCAGAGAGAAATGTGAGTGACAGATGAGCAATGGCATGCTTGACTTTCATCAGGTTTCTGCAAGAGGGTAAGAAGAAGTTAAATCGGTATCCAGCCAAGAAGGAAGGAGAAAGATGAGGACAGACAGAGGTGGTCATAATTACAGACCCAGTTCAATTTGCTCTGCACTTACTCCATTGGCCTTGCTAAGAGCCTGGAAGTATATGCTGTAGCTTTTCAGGGGAGAAAGTGGAGCATTCCAGTAGCCATTGTAGGTCTTGTTGTCGCCCACGGTGAAGGGCTGTGTGACAGGAAGGTTGATGGGCTTCAGCTCAGCTGCAAAGTAGTGTGGTGAGTCCAGACTGGAAGCATTCTTGTAGCTCACAGGGACAGAGAAGCACTCAATGATGTCTGCAGCTCTCCGTGCTTTCTGCAGCTTCTCCTCCTTGACAACAAGTTGATAGACACTGGAGGGAGAGAGGAAGGTGAGATTAGAGCCCCAAGAGCCTTAAACACCAAGAACATTTCCAACAACGAAAGGAAAAGAGTAAAGCAAAAGTAAGAAACATCCAGCAAACACAGCTCTTGACGCACTGGCACAGTGGCAGTGGCCACTGGAAGTCACTGTGTTGGCAAGGTGCTGGTCAAGTGCTTGGTTGACTGAGTTAATCAAAATATACCTTGGTCAAAGTCAGAGGAGATTTCAATCATGTCACTCTTTAGGAAAAGGAGAAACTAATAAAATAGCCAGTCTAGAATGAATTTTTTACGTGCTGAATATTGGAAAGCAGACACTTTCTTCTTCAGCCACCAAGCTGAAATATGAGCTGTTTGCTTGGGCAACTGCAGTAGAGGAGACCATTAGCAGATGGCAACGGTGTCAGATCCATTTGGAAACAGTTTCAGGGTGTGAGAACCAGTTTAGCTCAAAAAGACTCTTGCATCTTCAAAAAACATCACTTTTTCTGGCCCTCCCTCATATCTCCATGCCGACACATGGGCATTCCCTCATATCTGGGTGAGGAGGCCCTGGCACAGGTTGCCCAGAGAAGCTGTGGGTGCTCCATCCCTGGAGTGTTCAAGGCCAGCTTGGATGGGGCTTGGAGCAACCTGGGATAGTGGAAGGTGTCCCTGCCCATGGCATGGGGTGGAACAAGATGGTATTTAAGGCCCCTTCCAACCCAAACCATTCTATGCTCTCTTTTGGGATATCCTGGGATATAGAATTCTCTACATTAATTCGCAATGGCAGGTCTCCTTCTACCTTCCATCCCTGGAAGGCTGGTTTATTTACCAAGCAGGTGGCTTTATAGCTCTCTCAATCCACTTTTGTCTTAAGAAACAACAACAACAACTCCTCATATTCTTTACTACTCTATGAAATGTTAATCCTTTTTGATTCCTGCTAAGCTTTTGGCCATTATGATATATAATAGCAATCTTGTTATTTCTAGCTTACTATTTCAGGCTCAAAGAGCCTGCAAGGCATTCAAATGCATCTGCTTTTATTTTTTTTTTTCCCCTCCTCAAGCAGCTCACAAAGCCCTGAAGTTCAATGCTGCTACAGCCAAGGCAGCTTTACTGTCTAACACCACTCACCCATTTGACAAGGAGAGATACGGCTGCAGTCATTTTACTTTGTGTCAGGCTATTCAGATGTGCTGCCCTCACCTGTCTGTGTCAGGCTGGGCCTTTGTTCAGTCAGACAGGGGAGATCGATTAAAAGATTGGGAACAGCCTGCAGTGTATCATTCCCAGCTTTCAGGGGCTCATTGTTGCAGAAAGATCGGTCTGGAAAATTTCTGGCATAGCAATAGCTCATCAATGCTTCTGTGGGAAGCCAAGTCCTGGCACCTCCCGGGAGGAGTGAAACAAACCCAGCTCGTGCTTTTGAATCACCAGTTCCTCGGATCCGCAGGGATCTGGCACCTGCTCTGCTCACAGTGAGGCAGTCAGTGAACACTTGGAAACCATTTGGCTCCCACTGCTAGACACAAAACCAACTAATCTGTACAAGTACAACCAATTTATGAATTACTCAGTACTGAAGCTGCCCTTACACGGCTGCTATTGGCATTTGTTAATGTAGCAGGAGCACCAGCTGCATGGACTGCAGGCTTAATGATGCCCTGTCAGTGTTTTGGAAAACTTTCCTCATCCTACAGTTCATTAGAGCCTTTAATAAAATATTTTAGACCTTCTCTGATATTTATTTTACTATTTTAAAAAGATAAAAACAGGTTTCCAAGCAACACTTTTAGTATTATCATTGAGGATGTAGTGGGAGTTGTAAGCAAAAGCCTGATTAACACAAGCCCTCTCCTCAGCTTAGCAATTAGCTTGCTGGTTTGGACTGTTTACTAACAATGAATATTCTTATTGTGACCCTTTTTTCTAACAATAATGATCCATATACTGGGAAAGTTTGTCATTTTGTTTGCCAGCAATGTGCAAAATCGTAGCTGACATTTTTATGGGCATTTGCCACATGCCTTCTAACCTCAAACCCTTGTATTCTATTTTATCCAATCCTAAACACTTCTGGTTTCTAGTTATAGAAAATGTTTCCTTTAGGTATATATATAAATACATTTGGATATATTAATCTCCTCAGCCTACACAGAGGCCAAGAGTTCTCTCATCTTCTCTCCCAACACTAAGGGTGACACTCATTCTCCTGGTTATCCCACTTGCAAGCCATGAGTTCATATACTGTGTGTCTTTGGAGAAGGGGAAGCTCCCAGGGACATGAACTGCCAAGATCAGAGCACTTACCCACCACTGAAGACATTATCAGTTTCCCCCTTGACAATTCCAGTATATTCTCCACCAGTACAGACACTTCTTTTATCATGAGCAAGAGTCTGGATACAGACTCTTCACATCACATCACTCTCTCATCACAGATACCTTTTAAACTGAACCAAGTCCCAGATACTCTTTTGCCTCTATTCTTTCACATTTTCACTTTCCCATTTAGCCATTAACACACTTCTTCCTTTCACAGGGATAACTCACTCTTGTAGTGACCTGAAATTTTCCTTTTAATGTTTATTCTTTTGCAATGAATCAAGGTGTCTCTGGAAGCACAACAGTACATTCATGAGCATTCAACTGAGAAGAAACAGTCATCCCATTTTTGTTCAAGGCAAAGCTCCATCAACCTCCTGCTTGAATACTGTCTCCTTTTCCATGGAACAGGAACCTGAGCAGCACTGCTGCCATTGCTCTCTCTGGCTAAAACACCTTCTCTGATGACACTCAGGATGGGTGACCGACTGCTTGTATGTCATTTTTCTCCTTCATGCCCCAGCTCACACTGACTGACACAGGACCCTCATCTCTGCTTTACCTGGGGACTGTGACCCTTCAGCCTCACCCTTTTCTGAGTCTGGTACTGGTCAAGAGTCCATTCTCAAAGGAAATGGTCAAGCAGCCAAGAGGGTGACTGAGTTCAGAGATTATTTTGGACTAAAGGTTATCAACCTGAGCACTTGTTCCCTTATCAAATGATTGCTCTGGACTTGCTTTCTGATGTCCTCATCTCAGTATTTTGACCTGTCTACACCCTCCAGAAGGGCAGGATTCCCAGACTGTACCACAGACTGGTACAGACTCATTTTCTTTTTTCTGTTGTTGGTTTTCAGGTTATGCTCTTTGCCTTTTGTTTTGTTTTTACCCAGAAGCAAAATTTCCCCACCTGCCTTTGGGCATTTTCAGACTCCTCCGCATTAACCCATGAAGTGCCAAAGCCCAGCAAGTGCTTTCACACCCTCACTGAGATGCTCTTGCAACTGTTTACCTTTTCATTGGAGCAAAACCCCACCCATCCTACATCCACATGGAATTGCTGTGGGAATTCTGACTAGCAAACGTCCAATTACCCACCCTAAAGTTTAGTCAAACCCTCTATTACCACAACAATTCTCAGAAGAGTAAAACTAATTCAACTTCACTCCGAAGGCGGGAACTTGCTGGGATATATTACAATTCCTAAGACTGCAGCTGGGCTCTAACTCAGAATAAATTCAGTGAGTAGGATCTGCCCTTTTGCCCTGAAAAGTCACCTCAGCTGCAATCACATCCCTGGGTCAGGCTGAGAAGGGTCAACCCTTTGGAACTTGCTGTGACTGACAGTTTTGTACTACAGCAGGGTGATTACAGCCAAGGGAAAGGAGGAGGAGTTATCCAAAAAGTGGTGCTAGAGGGAAGGATAAAAACCCAAGTGGGCAGTGGAAATAAGGAGGAGATATTCAAACTATTCTAACGGCTTTTATTCTGGCTACCTGGTAGGCAGTAACATGGATCTCCTGGGGCTCTCCCCATCTCAAGCTTCAAAGCTGCAGCTTCCAGCCCCTATCAGCTAACACGGCTTTCCCAGCAGGAATCAATACATCAGCTGCAAATGCCCAGCTGGATTCAAGAAAGTTTCAGTGTCATATACAGAAATTATATTAAAAGAGACAACAAAAGCAGAGCATTAAAACTCCCACACTAGATAACAACTTCAGTGCCAATGATATGAAAGATGATACAGTTTTCAGTACATTTCAGTTTTTAATATTCAGCCACATTTGGAAATACTGCAATCAAATCCACACATGTCTGTGCTTCAGGGCAGTAGAAGCAGGGGTCTTGTGCTCACAGTCTGGGCTCCCCCAGCACACCTCAGTGCAGCCAAGTAGTGCTGCTGTCCCCATCAAAGACATGAGGGGACAGGTTTCCAAAGGTCCACAAGCTCTGCTCTCCAGAGAGCTCTCCAGCGAGCCTCAAATCTGGGCCACAAACCCAATGCCTGCCTTCCTAGAAGGCTGGGGAGCTGTCTGCCTTGTGTGCAGCTGCACACTCGGATTAGAAAAGGAGGCCAAAACTCAGTTCCTTTACAAATTTCAAAGGTCTTAAATAGATAAATCCACATCAATTTAATAGAAGCTTTTTAAAGTTTTTGACAGCTCCACTGTAAATC
Organism: Calyptomena viridis; assembly: GCA_013390005.1. Taxonomy (NCBI): domain Eukaryota; kingdom Metazoa; phylum Chordata; class Aves; order Passeriformes; family Eurylaimidae; genus Calyptomena; species Calyptomena viridis. Next base: position 1,787,396 of record WEIV01021285.1, read on the forward strand.
ACTGATAAAAGCACCCACCATAATGGGCCACAGCACAAATGTCTGTAGAGGAAGAAAAGGTGCCCTTATCACCATCTACAAGGTAATCTTTTAAATTATGAGTTCTCTATTCAGCGTGGAAAATCAACATTCCAAGTCACAGCCCGTTTCTGTGATGGAGATCTCTCTGTTCACCTTAGGCTTCTCCTTCCCCTGCTCTTGATTTCTTTTTGAGGATGGACTGAGGAAGCACCTGTCCACAAATCTAGACAAGTATTTAGACCAGTCTCAGGTTCTGGATGTAGGATGTGCATGAATGTGGGAAGGAAAAGCTGAGTCAGAGCTCTGCACAAAGCATCCAACACCTGGCTGGTGCACTCTGGTAACCTGACATGGTGCCTATCAACAAGGTGAAACCTTCACTATACCCTTGATAATGGTGGGGTAGGAAAAGGAATATAATTTCTTTGTAACCTCACAGTGATCCATTCATCTGAATTATTAAAGCTTTAAAGAAACAGTGTTTCAGCAGCTTAGTACTCCCTCTGGACCAATCTCGTTACTAAACTTTCTTTCACATCATATAAAGATTTAATATATTTTCATTTAACACATAATTTATTATCAGCCATATATTATTTCCAATAATATTTTCTCCCAGGGAACAAAAATAAGTGGCAATTAGTACAGCTTGATCTTGCAGTGCATTTTTCAGCAGACTACTGTGAGCAGGTTTTGTTGTTCATCCTACAGAGAATGGGAATGTCTCACTTCCAACTCAAATGAACACATTACTTTCAGAATAACTGTTTGACAGACTACAGGAAATAAGACAAAGCCAAAGGGTATTGTTTTCCTTCTTAAAGGCTATTTGAATTCAAAGAATGAAGGGCAAAAAGGAGCAAAAGAGGTAAGGAAAGGAAAGACTTGCACCCCTTGGTAGCCATGCCATCTCAGATTTGAGGCATGTGGGATGTAGCAGCTGACATGGAGTTGGACACTGAATTTCCACTCTTGCACCTATCCTATGGAATTAACAGATCCGGCTCTTTTGAAAAGCCTATCCAAGGCCATGAAAATCAAGCTCGAATCCTCTGATCAGCCCACAAGAGTCAACATTGCACAGAGGTGAAGAAAAAGCATGAGGTGAGTATGAACAGCTTTCCTACTACAGAACTCTGCCAAAACTACAGCAATCAGGTACAAGTTCAGTCGCAAGCCCCAGGCCTGCCCACTGGAACCCTTCACTGGAAACACAACCCCAGAATCATAGAATATCTTGAGTTGGAAAGGAGCCCCAAGGATCACAGAGTCTGACTGCTGGCCCTGCACAGACACCCCAACAATCCCACCCTGTCCCTGTTGTCCAAACCCTCCCTGAGCTCTGGCAGCCTTGGGGCTGTGCCCAAACCCTGGGGAGCCTGTTCAGTGCCCAACCACCCTCTGGGGGAAGAACCTTGTCCTGAGATCCAACCTAAACCTCCTCTGACACAACCTGAGGGATTTGGAGCTGCCCCTCAGGAGAAGCTGCAGACCCTGCTGAGCTCTGCCCTCCGCGTCCTCTTCCCCAGCTGGACACACCAAGTGACCTCAGCTGCTCCTCATGTGGCCCCTCTAGACCTCTCACCATCTCTGTGTCCCTCCTTTCCCCTCTAATACCTCCAAATCTTTCTTATATTGTGGCCCCCAAAACTCAAGGTGAGGCAGCACCATGACATTCCTGATACCATCCAGTCTTTTTTTTTTTCAGAGCCAATTTTTTAATTTAACAGTTAAGCCTCAGAATCCTGGCTACAGATACTTGACACCAGCTTTTTTTTTTTATCATTTGGTCTTCCATTTAACTTATGATCCTGTTAAATTTGGTTGAGCCAATGTAAATATATTTGTATATATCCATGAAGGTTCATCACATTTATTCTAACAGTATGGAGCCACCTCCCAGGATAGTGGAATGGGAGAGGGTTTGATGTGTTGCCTGACACCCACATTTAGAATTTACATTAGCTATTCAATGTGCATATGCTTGTTTTATGGCCAAGCTGGTTTCAGTGATGTAAACTGAGACAGAAGAGTAGCATCAACATCTTTATTTTCTTTCTTAAAGATATCAAAATAAAAGCCTGAATTTTACCACAGAGGAAATAAGAAATAAAATAATGGGAAATTTGAGGAAAGGTCATCTATATATCAGTACTCTATATAGTTTACCCTAAAAAATTATGACATTTATCTATAAATGAGATCCTTCTCACAATGGACCTCCAGCCCTCCCATGAACCTGCATACAGGCCATTTTGTAAAAAATTCAACCCAAACCCACTAAAGTCTAAGAAAGCTTTATATAACACAAATTCCACTAAAATTTACAAGAGCTAAAAGCATAAATGCCATAAATCCTGATGCTGAGAATCACTGCTCTGAGCACACACTGCAGCACTGCTTCCCTTTGGCTACTGGGGAATGTTCCCTGACCAGGCACCTCCTGTATCCCTGTGATCAAACATTCAGGCCCTGACAGTTTCCAAGTTCATAAAGTTTTCTGGGTTCCAACAGGTGCCAATATATTCCTGAGAATTGAGTTACTGATTTCAAATGTTATAAAATGTCACCCTCAGTACCTGCAATAGCACCTTTAATCAGAAACCCTGAAACTAATCAACAAAACATAATGAACTGCATTTCACAGCCACCTAGGATGTACAGACAGGACCCAGTGCACTGTTCTGCAATTTTCTGTCTATTTAAGAACTGATTTGAAACCCATTAAAATCAATTAAAGATTGTTACAATTTCCATTACTCTCTGGAACAGCTCTGTGCAGAATACAATATGTTGAAGTTAAGATTTGCTTTCAATAAACAGTTTAATGCAGAAAATAGAGGAAAAAAAGAGATTGTTCTATGATGTCACCTTCTAGAGTATGCTTGGCTATTTCAAAGACTCAAAAACTAGCCCATTATGAATACTGGGCTGCACTGCCATCCATCAGCTTGCTCACATCTGCAAAGCATTCACACAAATAAAGCTTATAATAGTGATGCTACTTGAGGAAATAGTCTCTCATATTGCAAAGTTATTCACACCAGAGCCTTCATTTTGAAGTTATTTTTGCATGTTCTTATAACACTCATTTAAATTAAACAACTCTTCTACTACATTCACTGAAGCTGAAGAACACCAAAGAAATATTCAGCCAAATTTGTAAAAAAATGGGATAGAAAGAAGAGATGGTAATTACTGCCATTGCTATGAAAAAAACCTGCTGAGATAGAGCCAATAATAATGAAATCCATTTAATAATCGAGAAGGCTGGGAAAAGAGTCTCTTCACATCTCCTTCCACTCTCATATTCAGCTCAGTACTCCAGATTTACTACCAAGTAAATCCATGAAACAAAAGGTGGTGATTTCACACTTGGGTAATACTGTTTGGAGTCAGAGTTCTCACACGGGCATTCTTTTATCACTAAAATTTCAAGCTTTGTTAAATTTCTATAGTGATTGAAATGGGCTCTAGAAAAAGTAAGAAAGTTTAATGAGCGTGTGTTCCCAGTGTAGGAGAGAGAGATGGTCCTGTATTCTCCCCAGACAGGATCAGTAACTGTGATGAGTTACCTGTGGGACAGGCAATGGCATTTATTTAGGGTACTGTGCACTGTCAAGCTTAAAAAACCCAGCAAAACCAAACAAAATACGTGTATTTGTACAAAAGCATCCTGCCAGTGTCACTATATCAAACACTGTATCTTTGGCAACAATACTCTGTCTGAAATTTCTTTGCAATCTTACTGCAGCATCACATACAATTCCCACAACTGGCTGAAAAATGAGAACTCTATTAGAAGGTAGTGGGGTTTTTCTGTTTGTTTGTCTGTGGGTTGTTTGGTTTTGTTTGAGGGGGTTTTTTGTGTGGTGATGGTGGTTGGGTGAGGTTTATTTTTGTAAAAGAAGTTATAATTTAATATCAAATGTAATGGCCTATGGCCTCAGGCCCTGGGTGGGCAGACTTTCATCCTGACAGACCCATGATGTAGAAATACAACCTTATCCCACTGCTGCAGATACAAAAACAGAGGCCTGGAGAACGTGCAGTGAGTGACTTGCCTGGTATCACAGTATCAGTTGTATGCAAACAAATCCCCACTTCCTTGTCCAATATTCCTACATCCACCCACCAGCCAATATGTCCTGTCTAATGGAGTCTGGAGTTTCCAGTCTGAACACATGCAACTCCTACAATGTCTTTCAAAAATGGGGGAAAATAAAAGAAAAATGTTACTTCAGGGCATCACATGAGATGTGACCTACAGCAGTGAGAGAGGAGCAGACAGTGCTGGGAAAGAGGTGTTCTGGAAATTGTTTCTCGCATAAAATTGCACCACACAAAAGATGCAAGAGATTGTCCAACTTCCATGAGCACCAGTGACAACATTGTGCCAATAAGGAGGTAAAACAATGGTTTAAATAATGGAGCCCTGAGCAATCTGGTCTATAAGAGGTGTCTATGGCAGGGGGCTGGAATGACCCAACTTTAATGACCCAGCCCAAACAACCCAGCTTTAAAGGCTCTTCCAACACAATCCATTTTGTGCTTCTGTGTGGGTGCATCTAAACATCTGTGTGTGCTCGTGTCCTCCTGTACAAAACTACACCTATTAAATCAGTGCTTCCAACCCTATAATGTTCCTTCCCTCATGACTCTTCTCTGAGTGAAGAGGTCACATCTTCCCAAGGAAGGTCAGCTATAGAAAGATAGCTAAAAATGTAAATATTCCCTATAGTTCCAAGCAAGTGTGACCACCACCACAATACGGGTCCACAGCAAACAGGAATGTGGTGACACACGCAGAGCATAAGGAGTTGTCAAAAAGACAACCTTATTCAGTTGGCCTTCACTGATCAGAAAGAAGGATTTGCACACTTAAATGGTCATTTTTCCCAGCTGTATCATTTGGCCTAGTAAAAGATGCTATCCATACTCACAAAATCACCTCCTCTCCATCCCCACAACACTGCTACTGCATCTGTTTACTTGTATTAGAGCTGCACCATTCACTTAAATGCCTTAAATTCTCTAGTTAATCTTCTGGGAAATAAAAATTTGAAAAAAACCATATAAAGAACTAGAGGGCATTTCAAAGCTCTGTGTTCCATTATCTCAACCATCTCCATAAGCCTGACCTGGCTGGCAACCACAATACATAACAGTGGCTGTTCCCCAGTGGAACTGGCCCAGTCTCTCTCTCCAGTTCAATGCTATTTCGTGCTGGCAGATTAAAGATAATGAGTGCAGACAGATACAGCTTTCGCTGCAACGAGAGCTAATGTTAGTGGTTTTGGAGGTGTTTTTTCCCTCCTGAGCCACCTGCCATCTGTTTAATCTACAAAGAAAAAAAACACCCAACCTCTTTTTTGTTAATGTCGCTTCGCATTAAACAGGCTCTGCTGGCTGAGGTCTTGTCTCAGCCTCAGCGAGTGCTGGTTTAAGACCAGGGGGATGTTTCAAGGACAAAAAGAGCCAAAGTGGTTCTTGAACAACCTGCAGGGCAAGGAGAAATCATGGCACACCCTCACTGGAACTGTCCAGCACCTTCTGACATGTCCTTCATAAAAGCAGTGGCTTGGACAAGAGGATGGGTGTATTTGCATAAATTCTCAGTCAGAATTAATTTGGGTATTTCCAATGGCCTTCATTAAATTAGGTTCATTTGGATGCAGAAATAATCTAGTTGGGTATTCAAGGCTTCCATGAAATTAGGTCCATTTGGATACAGAAAAAATCTAGTTGGGAATTCTGCCTTTTCCACAACCAGAGCTACCAGACTGCAGGGAAAGCCCACAGAGAAGAATCTTATGTCCTTCTTAAGAGAGAACACTTGAAAAAAATTTTTTTTGTGTCAATTTATTTTGAGGTTTTTGGTTGGTTGATTGTTTTCTTTTTTGTTCTGGGTGGGTTTTGTTTGTTTTCCTTTAGGGCAGTGTGGGTTTATTTCGTTTGGTTGGTTTGGAGGTTTTTTTCCCTTTTTTTTTTTTGTTTTGTTTGTTTTGTTTGCATTTTTAATTAATTAAAAGGCTAAGAAAAACATCTGTTTCCAACCTTCACATAAACTTCATTACCTGACAAGGACCACACAGTCACCAATATGCAACAGAGATGATGAGCCACCCTGGGAAGGGTAACACAGATTTTCAGCACCTGAAGCTGCAGGAGTATTCACCAGCTTCTTTCCATCTTTTCTGCACACTTTTTTGCTTTCCAGGAAGTCCCAAGTGACCATGTTTCTGACACCAGGGAGAGGTGTGAAATGGCACCTTCACTACAACATTCCTGCCCCGGAATGAAGGGAAATTGAGGATGGAGAAAAGGGAGTGGGAGAAGGCCCAAGGACAAGGACTTCTCTGCACCAATTCACAGCTGGTCTGTCATCACCCATAAACACCTCTCACCACAGTGGGAATGGGGCAGATTTAAACATTGGGAGATTGTATCTGACAATCCTGTAGTTCACCAGCTCCCTTCAAAACTAAGCATGTTTTTTACACAAGAGAAAACATTACATACAGGGTCTATCCTTTGGCAGAAAAAACCCCTCAACCTGCATCAACATCAGCTCCTGCAGTTCCTTAGGGATCTGTCAAGGTGGGCAAAAATGGAAGCCAGGACTGCCTCCTATTCTGTGCTGCTGTTTGACCTTCCCACCAGAAATACTCCATGTTCTGACTCTCTCCTCACCTTCCTCTCTTGTACTATTAGTACTTTAAATTAACATCAGTCCCATTTCTCCTTCCTTTTCACAGTAAGTAAATCCCTCACCACCCTTAGCTCTGCCTTTTGCTTTGGAAAAGCACTGTGCAAGGAAAACTGGAATTACAGAGGGGCAGAACAACACTGTGGCTGCAGAGGTTTATTCTTGAGTATTGTCTGTCTACATTTATGATAATCCCTTTGTTCCATCTGCAGCCCACACCTTGGTGCAGCAACCCCCTTTTCTAGTTCCAAGAAATTATGCATTCATTATGGAGGAAATTAACACCTCAAAGCAAACTATAATTAGGAATTCTTCAATTCGGTTTATGCTTTTTCAATTAGGCCCTCTATAATTTTAATCACGGGAGCATTAACATGTTTCCGGAATTTATATACCTGTAGTATAATTAAGTCCTGAAATGCCTTAGTCTGCAACAGCAAAGCAGAGCTTGCTCATCTTCCCTTTTATTGCATTTTTGTGTTATTACAGACACATTGAGGGACACCTGCTAGTGTAAACATCACCTACTTCATGAAGAAGAGCCCACTTGTGCTCTGAACTCATCACCCTCACTCCTGGTGGAGGGAATGCTGGCAGGGGAAAGGCCGTGCCCTGCTCCTGAGGGGTGGACATTTGCCAGGGACTTGTGCTCAGACTCATCCCATCTCGTTTGAAGTACCTCAAAGAGCTGCTTCAATGAGGTAAATCATCCTTGGTGCTCCACCAAGGCCCCTGCTGGGGCTGCTCCAACCCTGAGCAGCTGTGGCCATGCTCACTTTGTCCCACTGAAGGGCTGATCCAAGGGCTCTCACAGCCAAAGGGAAGCCTGGCACTACACCTCAGAGTTTCTCATTTTTTAAATCTTTTGCATGGTTTGGTATTACCCTTTCATTCAATGACAACAAGGAAGGGAGATGTGAAGCAAAGAAATGTCTTGGGGAAAAAAACCCTCAAACGGGCAACCACGGGTATTTTCTCCTGCTCCCTCTTCTTACTGGTTGACAGCTCGATGTGAGAAAATGGCCATCAGTTTGTGAATCTCAGCTTAAAGTTCAGATTTCATTAACCTTTTGATTGCTGGAATTAAATCTGACAGTTTACGTGGTCAGCCTAAAAGATTTATGTAAAGATATTCCTTCCCCCACCCAGCATCCTCCAGCCATCATAAAACTAAAAAGTGTTAGCAAATGCTTCACTAATAAAATGCTGCTTGACACAAATGCATTCGCTCTACGTGTAATTTGATTGTTAAGATATTACCATTAAAATATACACAAATTTCATGGCTTTCCTCCTCTCCCATTTCTGTCCACTGCCAAAGCTCTCTGTGGAATGGTCACAGACACAGCAGGTCACCCAGGCTCTGAGACTGAATGTGGTTCTGATGGCTGAAAAAAGTCCAAAGGCAGTTCTATGATTTTTTAAGGGACCTTTAGAGTTCTCAGCTGAACAATGTGCTGATCCAGTAGGAAAACACATTTCCTGTACCAGCTGAGAAAACCGACCTCAAATCCCCCTTTTCTCACTTTTTAGGGCTAAAAGCTTGCTCTTCAGGGGAACTAGAAACAACCTTGAAACTCCTATTTGATTAATTACCCATGTTACATCAAAGACTGAATATTCCTTCCTGATAGTTATGGTTGGCAGCTTGCATCCTGATGCGTCCATGTATCTCCATTATGCTCCTCTCCTCATACAACAGACAAAGAACTTCTAATATTCACAATAATTTCAGAGACTACTGAAATCATCATGGGTGATCCCTGCAAGTGTCCAAGGCCAGGTTGGACGGGGCTTGGAGCGACCTGGGATAGTGGAAGGTGTCCCTGCCCACGGCAGGGGGTTGGAGCGAGATGGTTTAAGGCCCCTTTCCAATCCAAACCATTGTGTGGTTCTAGGATTCCATCTAATTCCACAACTCCAGGACTCCAGGACTGCAATGGAAGTGCAGGCTCACGGTTGCAGGACCCTGGTCAGCTCCCCAGGGTTTGCACACACCAAACCTGAGTGCTTCCTGTGCAACTCTATCCTGTTCCTTTTTCGTACAATAAAATCATGCTGATCCTCACAGCTGCCACTATTCCACACCTTTCACCCAAATTCTCACTGTAATTCTCTCACGTTCACACACAGAAAAAGCAGATCTGCTTTATCTCGAAGTTGAGGAAAGAAACTCATTTACCTTCAAACTCTCAGCTAAATTGAAGGCAGAATGCCAGGCAGGAGAAACCCAGCTTGAATGATTTCAGAACAATATCCCCGAGGTATATTATAGGAGATGTTAATTAATACAGATAATTAAGCTTATAATCTCAGAAGCCTAGATTGATAATCTCACTCTTCATTAAATACTACAAAATTAAAAGATCTAATGTGATGACTATTTGCCCTGTATTCAATCAACCAACTCATGTGATGCAGACACTTGAATGTGAGCTTACAAAAAGCAGGCCAGGAATTTTATTTTCCAGGTACTAACAACATGCCTATCAAGGCAATCAAACTTGCAGAATTAGGCATGATAATTTCAACATTAAAACCCTTTTTATTGTTTTGCTGCTCCTTGACTCCAGTCTTTATTTTCAAACACAAGGTACACTGCGTGGGTGTTTGCAGAACAAGCAATTGCCACCCTTTCCTGGCATTAATGAATTAATTATCAGCACAAATGCCTGAGGCAAGCTCATGTGATGATACTGAGAAGCTGCAAAGCAGTGAGCTGAACAGCACTGCTCCCTGTACAGTGATGATCTATACACCAAAGCCACCATCTTCAAAATAAAACAAAACCCTCAATTTATAGTTTCTCTGCACAGAATCAAGGTCACTAGGCTGGAAACCACTCCTTCTAAGGATGGAAAGAACTACTGTGCAGTAAAAGCAAAGCAGACTAAGGATGCCAGTGAGAGGGATCTAGGAGAGGTAACTCAGGATGAACAGATGATGCCTGAAATCACAAAAAAGAAAGAATTATCTGGAGATTCAATTTATAGCCCATGGCTGCAGAGACTCTCAATTTCTGCTTTGTTGCAGAAGTGAAAGGCAAGTGTTAGCTACTCAAAATCTCAGTTCTCCAATATAAAATGGAAGCAATACCACTGCCCTTCCTCACAGGAAATGTTCATTTGTTACTGCATGTAGGATTACTTAAGTACAAATACATCATACAGGGTTGGTTCCTTGGAGAGTAGCTTGAGCATAAACCCAGAAAAGACAACTGTTCTCAGGTGTTCTGTTAAATAACACTACAGATGTTTTCTCTTAAAATGTTTAGCATCATGTACACCAAAAATTGCCTTTATTTCATGCTTAGAAGACCAAGAATCAGATGTTAATACTTAAGTGTAGCATGAGGCTTGGTCCATATAAATTAATTTCTACTCCTGGCTGCCTGTTGATATGAAATTATTTATTTCACCTTTGCTCAATACTTCTAAATGTATTTTAAATATTTAATCTCTGTTCTCTTATTCAGATTTACTTAATTCCATTAAGATGTACATTAATATAGTAACCAATCCTTCCTCACCAAAATGATTGCAAGTATCCAACAATTGCCTGTATTCACAAGAAATGACTCTTACCTGAATATACCTCTCCAGGATCACTTACTCCTGCTACTTACACTGCATATATACAAATAAATACAAAATATATAAAATACACTCTCCTCACAAACAAAAAACTATATATGCAAAAAGGCAAGAGCAAGAGTCAAATAAGTTTGTTCTAATTATAATGTTCTGAGAACTGCAGAAAGATAAGGGGATTAAATCCATCTTTTTCCAACAAAAAACTTCTCCCTTGCCTGAAATCCTCAAAATATATTTGCAGACTGTTCTCTAATGTCCTTCTACAGTGTCCTACAGCTCCAACACACAGAGCAGGGTACTGACAAGGCAATCACACCTATGAGGAGCATTTATTTAAACCCTGAAACTCTAAGACATTTAAGTAGCTCCAGAAATTTGACTTCCTCCATAATAGCAGTATAGGTAGATTGATAGAACCAACCACTTGTTAATAAACCAGGTGGACTTTCAAATATCCAACACACAACAACGAGCCCAGTGGACGTAGATAAAACCCCTCACAGTGGTTATTTCCAAGCAGTGAGTGGGATATAAATTCTCAAACAGAGGCCTAAAGATGTCATATGTGAATAATCTATGAAGGACTGACTCAGCCCTCCTGACAATAATGGATTCAAAGGCAGAAATATCCTCAAAATCACATTGGAGATTTCCAGGAAAGAGCTGAGGAGTAAAGATTGAGAACACTTGCATTCTTCCTTCCTCTTGTGAATGCATTATAGATGAATGTCAGCCTTCAGCAAATCAATCAGAGCACCATTCACAGAGTTTAGATTGATATAAGAACACCTAAAAGTTATTTTTAAAGGGCAATGTGGAGTCAAACTCTGCAGGTAATACCACGAAAAATAAAGGCAAGAATGAAATGCCTGTGTCACAATTTCTGCTTGCTGAGGCTTCATCTCTCTTTTGGCAATAGGACAAAATAGATCAAAGAATATCTAAGTTTATATTAATCCTATTAGTTCATATGAAAACGTCTTTATTGTTATCTATAGATCATTAACAATGTCGAGTTCATGAGCTTTGCTTTTATAAACAACCACATTTAAATTATTTATCACGAGCACCAGGGAACATAAGAAATGTCTTAATGCTGAAAGTGACTTTGGATTTGGTGTATCTGCATTTCAGATGAATGAAAACACAATTCATCTTATTTTAAATATCCTACAGTATTACTCTAAAAATGTTCTTGCAGACCATGCTCCATCTCTATGCTACTGCAGAATGAAATAACTCAAGAAAAAATCACTTAGTTACCTTACGTATAGACACAGTCACAGCCCTACACATCCTCCAGCTCACCATCCCCATCATATAAGAGGAGATATAAAGAATAATTACTGTATTTTTTTTTCATCTCCACAATTTGATAAGACCATAATAAAATGTGGAGAAGTGCAGGACAGAACCTCTCAGGGTGATGGGATAAGGAGTCGACCTATTCCTGCACAGCGAAGGATCTGAATATTGGAGATTTCATAAGGTGAGAGGAAAATCTATTTCAGACTCCTTTCAGATGCATTTTCAGAGCCATCTCAGGCAGGCTGGGATAGGAAGGGTTGCTGTGCAAGAGGGAAGGGATCAAGGAAAGCCAGGAGAGACATCCCACCAGGATGTGCATCATAAGGATGGATCCTCTGCAGTGACCTCCTCACTGCTGGCACGGACACTGCTCAGACATTTATCTCAAACCCATGTTTGCCTTCAGTACCTGGACAGGGGATGGCATCACACTAAGGGGGGCTCTAAGACATTTAAGTTTGTATCAGATTTTTAAAGCACATTTTTTTTACCATGTTTAATAAACATGGAAAATACAAGACTTGTGAAAGGGAAATAAACCGTGTGCAACCAAAAGGTAGAACAATTAACCAGAAAACAACAAAGAGGATATATTTAATCTCAGCTTGAATGCAATAAAAAACACTGAGGAGGAAAAACCACCTCATTCTTGTGTGTTGAGTGTCCCAAGCAGTTCAAAATATTATTCATGTGTTATTCTTGTAATGTGCTGGGTGCTGTTGAGGCCTCTGAGGGAATGCCTGCTACTTCTGGATAGGGTATTGTGAGAGAATTTCACAAATGGGACAGTGTGCAGAAGAGACTAGAAGAAAAGGGAAGAGGCTGGGAAAATCAAAGGTGGAAATAACTGGATTTCTTAAGGCTAGAGTAGGAACAGTCTGGATGGTTATACAGAGGAAGGTATTCCACATTCTCAAGCTGTCATAGTTAATAAAAAGTTAAATTCTCCCCAAGGCCCCCTCCTCTTTACTCCCCCTGCTCCTCCTGGTTTTCATGCACACATCTGTAAGTCAATGAAATGGACTCATTATAGGAAATAATTTTATCACTTAGATGTGGCATGTAAATATTGCACTTTGCAAACACGTGTATAATAGGCTAAGATGCAATTAAAGAAACCAGAGGGGAAATTTATAAAAAATCTCTACAATTTTATATACAGATGCATTTGCTGGAAAAGGCATTACTCACTGAATGCAGTTAAAATGCAGTAAATCGACTTCAAGAAAAATCACAAGACTTTTCAATAAAAAGACAAAATAGCAACACTGTTAAGACAGCAGGTGGTAAAACGAGATACAGGAATGTTCTCCCATATAAAGAAATAAAACAAAACAGAGCTGTGTGATTTTACTGCTCTTTTCCAGCAGAAAAACATCCCTAAAGGACTCAGAAAATAGGCTCCTAAATTTGCTCATATGGAGCAGCAGAGATTGAAAGGGAAACTTGGAAAAACATTACTCAGAGAAACTAGAGAAGGGATGGTGTCAAGTCTTAAAGTGCAGATTTTTTTTTCCTGAGCCTGTCAATGCAGTTTGGGGGAAAGCTGTAACATAGGCTGGACCACCAACTGATAAAGGATATTTCATTAAATCCACTAGTTTACATCCGAGCAATTTGCTCCTGAATACTTAGTGGACATCCTTCAAAAGCACTACTGCCAGTGAGGCAGACAAATCCAAGTCACTTGGACAGAACGAACCAGAGGTTTTTAAATGGGAAAAACTTCAAAAATCTCTTGAGAAAACTGGAGGTAAAAGCCTGAAGACCCCAGAGGGAGGTAATGGATGCCTGCTGGATACCTCGGCAAAGCAGGACCCCCTATTTTTCTAAGTGATTCTAATTGCTGCTCTCAGCTGAGGAGCCTGGCAGGATGAGTGGCAGGATGAGGGGAAGGATGAATGGCCAACTGGCTTTTCTGCCAGTGACAGATCAAGCACTGCCAGCTCAGAAGGGAAGTTTGTTTATCTGTGTTGGTGCCTTTCTCCAAGTACAAATTCACTGAGATGGAAAAGAGTGATGAAGTACAGACCTCTCAGATGTGTTCCCAAAGTCATGGAGAGACCTGCACTGGAGTGTCCCATTTCAGCATCCCACCATCAGGAACAGAACCCAGCTCAGTGACAGTCAGGAATGTTTTCTGCAAGGTGCCCACTCTCTTCCATGGGTGCCCAGGCAGTTCCCTGACCCTAAAAGACCAGGGAAGTGCTTGTCCCTCTGTACTGGGCACCGGTGGAGCTGCACCTTGAGCACCATGTCCAGTTTTGGGCTTTTCACTTCATGAAAGGCATTGAGGGGCTGGACGATGTCCAGAGAAGGGAAGGGAGCTGGGGAAGGCTCTGGAAAGAGTCAGTAAATGTAATAATAGTAATAAAAAAAAAATCAGAGGAGCAGCTGAGGGAGCTGGGAGAGCTCAGCCCGGAGAAAGGGAGGCTCAGAGGGGACCTTATCCACAACTACCTGAATGGGGGTTGTAGCCTGGTGGGTTCAGCCTCTTCTCCCACCTAAAAAGTGACAGGACAAGAGGAAATGGCCTCAAGTTGCACAAGGGGAGGTTCAGGTTAGACATTGGAAAGAATTTCTTCACAGAAAGGATTATCAAATATTGGAATGGGCTGCCCAGGGAGGTGGTGGAGTCACCATCCCTGGAGGTGTTCAAGGATGTGGTAGTCAGGGCTGGCTGACAAGGTTGCTCAAAGGTGGGACTCGATGATCTTGGAGGTGTTTTCTAATCTAAATGATTCTGTGTAATGCCATAAATCCCCTGCTTTGTCAGCAGGACCTGCTTGTCTACACTAGCAAAGCCTCCCTAAATCAGAATTCCTTTTTTCTGGACTAGATTTACTACTTCAGATCAGCAGCAACAGCTGGATTATGTCAGTGAGAGGTGTGGGTAGATCCAGAAACTGCACAAATGCATCTGCAAGCGTTAAAGACAGTCCAGGCATTCCCACAGCAGGTACAAGCAGGCCTTGTTCATTGTGGCAGAGAGGGCAGGATGAAGACCTGGAGCCTCCTCCACCTTCCCATGGTGATGCTCACTCCCCAGCTCCACATCCCGCTGTGCTCCAGCACTGCAGAGGCATCTGGAGTGATGCTGAGAGGGTAATAACCCTGCACAGTGCCAGCAGCAATCCTTCCTGGAGGTTAACAGCGGGAGGCAAGGAGGTTGAGGCATTTACAAAAGGAGACTGTGAAAGGCAGAACCAACAGCTGAGTTGGCCTTTCAGTCGGCGCCGGCTTTCAGCAGCTCCATTATCAGAGAACGAGAGAGGCGTGAGGGAAGCCTGGGGAGGGAGGAGAGGGGAGAACTGTGAAAAGAGAAGACAAAAACACCCACCTGACAGGAGCTCCCCGGGACTGAGCTGGCTTCAGCATCACAGTGATGGTGGTGTCAGTCTCATTCAGGGGGGAGTCCGTGTCGTATTCCGGCATCGACGGTGCTGCAGCAAAGAGCAACTCATTAGTTATACACCACTTACTGCCCCTGGGAGTGATGGCAACATTATGTTAATATTTCTTGGAGACTGTTTTATGTTCCTCAAGTGAAATAGCAAAATATTTCCCGATGTTAGGATGAGAATTATCCAAGGTGCTAAAATATTTGTACACTCGTTTTCTATTAAACAGGAATTGGACACCCAAATCTTCAAGCTGGCTTTGAAAATCCTGCCTTGAATTTTTAAGACTTAGTAATGCTTTGAGATGGGATCATTCCTTCGGTTTTAAGGGTGAAGAAAGAAAACTGCATAGGCATTATAAAAAACCACTTAGGATGAGTGAATCAGTGGCAAAACTACAAAAACCCAGGAATCTTGAATCTTTTTCACTGTTCTGGTCAGTGGATTAGTCCCCTCACATCTTAAAGAGTGTTTAATACACAGTCTTAAGCTGTACCCCCTCGATTAGCTGGAGGGTACATTACAAAGCACAAAAGATTAAAAGAGAGGAGCACAAATTAGCCAGGTTATTTTTGCACCCAAACCCATGACACTTTACCCCAGTGCTTTAGTGATGCTGACTCAACAGGCAGCTGCACCGATCCCACTGCCACCCTCGGGCAGTGCCCAGCCACAGCATCCTCATCCCTTCACTGACGTTCCCCAAAGCAATACAGAAACCCACACTCAGCCAAACTCTAGTTTCTACTTCTGCTTCGTTATCCTCTTCTAGGATCATTTCATGGAAGTAGGAGAGTTTTTCCTTAGGAAACGTGTTTTATTTACTACATTCCTTTTTCCTTCCCCAGACAACTATTTGAGATGAATTTTACTGTGGAAGAACCGAAGAGATCACAAGGTCAGAGGAACATCAAATTTGTTCCAAAGGTGCAAGTTTTGTTGAAATATCTTTAAAGTATAAAGGAAATAGAAGAATTCACACAAATAGTTCATCTGTAACTCACAAGGGCAAGCTGCATTGTGGGGGATCCCATGTTTAATCCTCTCATAGCGATTTTCACTGTAATCCTGTTTGCAATCGGGATTTTTATCTAAATGCCTGAAAACTGTCAAGAATGAGGGCTGCTATTATCAGCTCAGCTACTGACTTCCCCATCAATAAGCTGGGAATGAGTTCAGAATGAATGCCATCTCCTTCAGGAGGATTTCTCTGAAATAAGGTGCTCTGCATCAAGGGGAGGCAGTGACTCCAAGAAGTCACATATCAACAGTGGTCTTCTATACTAGAGATTACCACAGATGCTGGAGATCACGGAATAGTTTGGCTTGGAAGGACTGGATTGCCAAGAGGTGCCAAGGCCAGTTGGGGCAGCAGAACCAGGCTGGGCTCTGCCTTTGCAGGCTCCACCATCCTCCTCGGAAGCAGCAGCTTCTGGCCCAACAGCAGCACTGCACTGGTGCCACTGAATTGTTTCTGGGTTTAACTACCTCAGACATCTTTCCTGCCTGTGCCCCACAACAGTTTAGTTATCTCCTGTGAAACTGTGTGTGTGCCATAGACCATTTCCAGTGTTACTGCCAGACTCCATATAATCAAAAAGTAAATGCAAGAAACAGGTCTTGGCTGAGGGTAACTGAGCATAATCCAGTGACCCTGGTCTGTGTTAGTCACAAGACACTGAAATAAGGGGCAGTATTTTTCTCGTGTACCCCACATAAAACAGTTGTGTGGCACCTCAGTAAAACTAAAATTGGCAGAGATGTCTCTAAAATAGCAAGTCCTGAACATCAGCTGAATGCCTGCTTTGCAAGATTCCAATCCTGCCCAGTGAGAAGCCCTCAGGAATTCTGCCATTCAGTTGGGTTGAGACAAAAATGTCTCCTCCCATATAAACAAATACACTCATACATTGCTAAAGCCCAGATGTCTTTTCATTTTAAAATAAAGACTAAGAAGGACATTCCAGTCAATGCAAAAATCCTTCTCCCTAGTATCCTTGAGACTGCTTCCTAGAGCAAGTTCAGCAGTCATTTCCAAACTACTCAGAAAATGCTTGCTGGAGTTTGTACCCATGTATTATGAACCAGATATTTGGAAGATGGTAGGGGGAAAACAAGACAAATAAACCAAGCTCAGAGTGCATACAGCTAGTACTCATACAGGCTTCTAACACAACTTGAGTACTCATGGAGAAATAAAATGCAAAGAAACACAATCAGAGGGAAAAGCACTACCCTTGCTGAGCTATTTTATTTCTCTGATCAGAACAGAGTGCACACTGTGCTGTCCCTTCACAGCAGGGATGCAAGAAGCCCAACAGTCCATGGAACTGTTTGGACACTTAATGGCTTTACTTCAAGTGATTTAGAGCTTTTGCACTAAATGTTAAGGGTTCAAACCCTGCTGATGGCCAGCAGAGGGAAAGGATGTTACTTCCTTAAAACTGACACTGTCACTCACTGCTCACAACTTGCTTTTATTAACCAATTTCGAAAAAGGGTAGTGAAAATACATACTGTTGTGCACCCTTTTCTGCAACACCCAGCCCTAATTTCAAGCATTACAGGTGTTCTGAATGTCCCAAATGTTTATTTTGGCTTTACTGAAAAAACAGTTAAGATAGTCCAAAACCAGCCAGCTTTTCTCACTGTTAGAAAAACTATTTTAGTGCTATCAACTAAATGTTAAAACTAAAATCTATATACATCTGCCCAATATCACCTGTACTATCCTTTTATGCATATTTTTGATAACTAGGCTAAGTTTCTTCTTTTTTTTTGTACACCTTCTCTTTGCAGTGCCTCTTATTTTCATGCTTTTCATATTTTTGTCTGCCTACCTCAAGCCCTCCCTCTGCTCTTACTCATAAAAAACCCAATGAAAACAGCTTTCCTCCTCTATTTTTAGTCTCTTTGTACTGTTAATTCCATTACTTCATTACACCCATTCTGGTGCATTCTGAAAATAAAAACCACATTACTGAAGGAGCTTCCCCAGCCAGGCAGATAATAGTGACAATAATTATTATAGGAGTAGTTCATTTGTAGAACTACAATGATTCTTATTCCAAACGCTTCAGAGATATTCTTGGATATTGAAGACACCTACAAATTAACCACTGCATTTGTAACCTGATCAAACACAGGTTTGTGGCTGACTTAAAATCTGCCCTATAAAACTTGCAGAGACACCAAGGTGAATATTTTTTTATTGTTTTATGCATCAGCTTTGGGTCTAAAGAACAAAGCCATAGAAAGTTCCTTTTTTCTTCTTCTTCTCCAAAGCAGTACCTGAAATTTTAGTTGCAATCCGAGTGGTGATGGGTGGCCCAAAGCCCTTGACTGTGCTGGCTTTGATGGTGAAAGAATACGTAGTCCCTGGGTACAATCCTACAAAGAGGTGGTGGGTTTCATTCCTTAGCTTGAAGACTTTCCCTCTTTGGCTGGACAGGTCAGCACTGGGATCCAGAGACCCAACAGCCTTGTAAGTAATCTGCAAATGAAGAACAAGGAAAGTAAGGTGAGCAGGGGCTTCTCTCTGCTGCCCTGCTCTGCCATCTCCTGAGATTAGACATTGAAGACACAAGGACAGGTTATTATTTCAGTATCTCTAGGGAACAGTTCTGGATGCTGTCAAATAAACCTGGCAATTTTTCCAAGGCTTTACGTAGGGAAAAACTAATTTCTTCTCTCCACTAAAACCTCAGCATGTGCTGATTTACAATAAAAGATGCAAAGAATTGCTTTTTGTTCCAAATCTCAGAACTTCTGTAGTCAAACCAGAGCACACAGCACAACCAGCAGAATTCTCACAAGAATTGCCCACACAATCCCCCCCAGCATCCAAAAACTCTTGGTGCAAAGGTGGACACATTTCCTTTTGGCAAATCATCTTCTCATGAGGCAGCTGAAAACAATGGCAGCTTTTTCCTGACAACAAAGGCTTTGAATGTCGTTTCCTGTGCTAAGAGAATACGCTGAAATGAAATGCAATGTTTAAATGAAATAAAGATCCCCAAGTCTTTAGATAAAAGCCCTTCTCTCCTCTGGAAGGCAGCCACTGATTTCCTTGCCCTCCCCTCATTCTGAGCCTCAGAGTGCAGATTTCCTGTGCTGAAATGCCTGGTTTACACCTCGGAGAACAAGCCAGGAGGGTTGTGGACCCGGAGAGGTGTCCTGGATACACCTGCAGCTGCTGCCAGCACACCTTTGGAGGAGCCCACACTGAAAACCCACCTCTGAAATCCTGCTGGAGCTCCACAGTGCTTTACCCATGGCCACCCTCTTGATACACAGACACTTGCAAGTAAAACCCATGACTTATTTACCAGCCCACTCCTTGCTTGCCTTCCAAATTCAATCTAAAGGCAGCTCAATTTCAATAGAGCTGTCAATATAATACACCATGCTCTGCTGCTCTCCTAACCTTTCCTGATATTATGGGATCCTCACTTATTTGTAATGAAACACTATGAATAAATCAATGTATGTTAATACATGAAGCCTTCAATTTTTTATGAAGGTCTCTACAAGAATCTAATTCCCAGCTTTGCTTGAAAGAGCCTTTGAAAATTTTTGAGTTGCCTGCTTTATGACAGGAGGAAAATGTTGCATTTTGAGGAAAAATAAATATCCAGTGTTAAAAAAGGAGGTTTTAATAATAACAGGATAAATAAGAGACCAAGACTGATGTTACTGACACGAGAGAAGGGCGAGAGCATGTGAATTCTATTATTTGGACAAAGAACAATTTAGGTAGAGCTGACACCCAAGATGAAACAGCATAACATAGAAGGGACATGAATCACATCACAAACAAGAAATTACAAAAGCAGAACTCTTAAAGGAATTATAATTAGGCAGCTTGCAGTTGATTTCATTGAAAACCATTTAATTTTTCCAGGAATTACAACCCAGGTTTAAATTTTTATTACTTGCCAGACACCTGAGAAAGAGAGATATCTCAGCATAAAGGTCCTTAAAACACTAAATGTAGGAGGAGAAATCTCTACATCCACTTCTCCTTCAGTGAGCCAAGAGCCATGGAATGCAGCATGTCATGGGACTGTATTTTATCAGTTCTTATTCCATCAGGGTACTCAGGGCAAGGGAATCTGTGTAAAAACATCATTGGATTTAGAGTGAGCATCAAACACCTCAAATTAGGAGACATGCCCCTGTCCATGCCATAGCCAAATCCAGAAAGAAATATGTATTTAATTTGATATTTTGTAGGAAGGAACCACTGCAACCTCTGTGTTCTATTGGCACATCCAGTGCTAATGAAATAGCAATTCTGTAACACTACAAAGGAGAATCTGCAAAATAGGAATTTGGGAAAAACAAAGGGAACTTCCTATTGCTGGGGCACTGAAAATCACATTCACAGGATGCCCTGGTCAGGCAGTGGCCTATGCAAAATCAGTGGTGTTTATTTTCAAGAACATTATACAGAAGGCTACAAATGTAAGTGGAAGATGGACTTGTCCTTGATCTCCATATATATAAGAGTATTCAGCTCCCTTCAGCAGTTCTAAAATCACTACAGAAACAGTTATTTTTCCTTATTAAAAAAGGAAATCTATCCCCTTAAGGCAAGTAGAACTAGAAAAGCTTTTAAGAATAGAACAAAGAAAAAAAGAAACGACCTACTGAATTTAAAAACAAAACAAACCAACCCAATTTTTTTGTTGTTTTGTCTTTTTTTTTGCTTTTGTTGACTGTAACATGAGCACAAGGGACCTTAAAATAAACTGGATCAACTCACAGGAAGTGGGGAAGGAGGAAACTCCACTTGAGAGAATGTCCATAATTTGATATTGTAGTGGGGAGTCAATTTTCAGAGTGACTGCTCACTCAAATCAGACTTCAGTGTTTCCCAAAATTATTTTCAGGATATATAAACTACAGCAGAGAGATTCATGGCAGTGCCAAGTGTGAGTTGCCTGTTTCTGCAGCAGACTCTTTCCAGTAGATATGATCCCTGTTAGAGCAGAGAAAGCCTTCCTTGTGCCCCAAAACACAACATGTGACCCGGATACAAGAACAGCATCTGGAGCAACACAGACACCAGGAACACAACAGCACAAAGCTGTGCACGTGGTCCAGTTCCACTGAACCCACGAGCACAAATATTCAAGGGCTGGTAAAGAGCAATGGTGCTGGCAGAGACAGTGGGCAGCTCTTGCTCTTATCAGCCTCAAATTCTTCTTGAGTTCCCACAAGAAGGGCCCTGACTGACTGAAGTGTGGAGGAAAGGACACAGACACTGCAAGGAAAGGCCAAGGCCTCTGTGCCCACCTTGTGACAGCTCCCAGCCATGCTGAGCTGATGTCCCCAAGGCTCCGTGGTGCCATTTGTAAAACAAGGGCTGTTACACTCCACACAAACATTTCTGTGGTTGAGGGACTCCATGGACTTCTGTAATTGCTCAGTGCTGATGGTTAAGCAGCAAAACCCCAGGTGAAGCAGATGGAGCAGCCCTGAAAACAGAGCCCTCCGCCTGGAAAAGGAGGCAAACTCTTCCAGCTCAGGGAAAAAAAAACCAATCATTTTTCTCTTCCAAGCGAGATACCTGCTGTTTCCTAGATATTAGTGCTACCCTGAGTGTGGATTAACTTCTGAGAGCTCTGTCTCAGCCTGTTCCTCCACGGCCCTCCCAGCAGAGCTGCAGCAGCTGCCACTCCAGCTGCAGCCACAGCTGCCCCTGCCAGCAGCGCTCCTGAGGGGGGCTGGCTGCTCCCTCCTCACCTGCCACAAATCCAGAGCTCCCCATCCACCTCTGCAACACTTCCATCAGCTCCAGCCACTGAAGTCCTGCCTATTTCCTCACCGGAATATCTGGGAAGTGCTACACCTTATGGATTTGTGTGTATCCGTGTCCCTGTGCCACGTAAGATGCTGCAATATCTCACTTATATCTTCATTTTTATGTATAAATGCATCCTGCACCAAGTTATAGTCAGGTGAACGGAAGACACTCAGAAGTTGCCACTCTTCTTAACTGATTTAAACTAAATTTTCTGAACCAAGAGAAATTGCGGGGAATCAGAGAGTGAAAAATTTTTGAGAAACCATAGAAATTTCCAACTCTGAAGTAATTTATAAAAGCACAAAAACATGTCTAGAGAAGAAATACAGCACTTTCATAATAAGAGTAAGAAGGATGCTGGAAAAAACACCTGCCTTGTGGTTTGTATGCTGAGTATTTATCTTCATTTCTTGTTCCAAATGTCAAAGCATTTCATTACAAAATAAACAAGAGATTCTAATCTAAAAAATGAGATGACTCAAACGCTAGAAAGCAGCTGTTCTAAATTATTTTAAAATAATCTATTTTAAAGACAAGCCATGTCATCTAATACTTGTGTATTCTGAAAAAAATCCCCTAAAATCCAGAAACAATATTATTAATTTAAATGTTTAAAAACCTAGACAGAAAACAAGCAGGAGAATACTCAAAAGATATATTTAAGAACTTAATTCTGACTGGAAATATTGAAAATATTTATTTGCATTCCCATGCAGAATAAATGCAAATACAAAAATGAGGAAATTTCTCACAAGACTGAAACTCTATGTTTTTTAACCACCTTCCTGTTATCTCCTGCACACCAGGTGCTGTCTGAAGTGGAAAAGTTGTCTTTCCTCTGCAAACTGGATTGTCTGTCCAGAGTTTGCACATGCAATGGAGAGTTTACACATTGGCTCCAGGGGAACTTGATGGTCCCAAGGAAAGGTTTTAGTGGCCCACACTGCAATGGTTCAAAACAGAGCAAAAATGGGTAAAGAAATATACATTAATAAATGCTAAATCTTCCTTGAAACCTCCTTCACAGAATTAATGAAACACTTCTCAAATTGAAGCAATGAGAGCAGTAAATTTGAAGAAATCAGAAATTCGGATGGTGAAAGAATTCAGAAGGATAAAGAAGAGCCACATTCCCAGCAGCACAGGAGGGACAGAAGTCTGAGCCCAGGATCCTCCCAGCTGGACAGGGATTACATTCCCAGGAGGTGCACAGGTGATTCAAATCCCTGGCCAGCTTTGCAAAATGTGCTACACCAGTCCAAATTCTTTGTAAAAAGTAAAACAAGTCAACAGCACAAGTTCAAGTCCACTGGAAACCATCACAAAAGTCTTTACATGTTTAATTCCCAGGTGTTCAGTGATATGTAATTGCTGTGATAGATTATGGGGAATAAAATAAGAACAGATCACTGTAAGAAATGGGACTGTTGGTGAGCTCACTGTTGGTTCTCAGTTAATCATTTATATTCTTTATACATATATATAAATATGTTATATAGCAGCATCCAACCTCTGCAGTGCCCTGGCAGTCCCCATTAAATAGAGGCACCTCTTCTTACTCCATCCTTCCCTCTGTTTTTTATTCACTTTAAAGCTCAGAATATTAACTCTTTGAGATCACTGAGCTGTGTTAACAACCCCAGAGATGTAGATATAATATTGAGAGCATGAGCACAGCTCTTCTCTCTTTCACAGAGCCCAATTTCACACAATTTTCCAGGGAGATGGGAATGCTTTGCTAACTGTCATCGTCTGTCACTGCTAAACTTCTGTTACAAGGACTTATAAAACTTTCATGGTGAAGGGACAGACTGTAGCAGAGGTATTAACTAAACTAGGAAGCACAAGGTTATTTTCCACTGCAAATCTTTCTTCAGAAGAAAACACGTAATTAAAATTAAAAAAAAATAACCTACCCTTAACTCACTTGGATTTTCCAAAGCCCCAGAGGATTACAGACAAGTGCACAAGTCTGGTAAATTTTACTCCTTCTTTGCACAGTGGAGGAAGAGGGGGGTTGTCCTGTGCTTTTTAAAATATTATATATAAAACTATTATAATATATAATTATATAATTATATATAAAAATTATCAGCAAGCATGGTTGAAAAAATTAGAGGTTAAAAAAATCCTTACAAAGAAAAGGGTACATATTGCTAAAATTGTGATAATTAAACAGTGAAACAGACCATCAAGTGATGTGATAAATTACATTTGTGTTTAAGAGCTCTTTTGGAAGGACAGATGATGGCACAAGGCTCTAAGATTAATACAAGAACAAACTGTGATAAAGATTTCATCACTTCACTGAAATGGCCCTTCTTGCCCTCCACTACTAAAATCCTTTGGGAACCCTGGATGGCTGTTTATAATCTCTTCAATCCTTTAAATAAATAAATTAACAAGACAGAATATTCAGGTGAAATCACAGCTGGTATGTCCATTTAGCCTTCCCATACACCTGATACATGTGAGTAAGCTCTTACACCGACGAGTAACAGAGGTGTCAGGATTCCACGTGTTCATAACCTCAAAACTGAGGGCAGCAAACTCTAATGTCTCAGGATTGAGAGCTTGCCAGGCAAGGCAAAAAAATCTGTTCATGTGTTTCTTCCCCCAGCAACTGATCCCAGTCTGCAGACCACTTCATCTTGTATCTTTTGTCATATGGAATTAATCAACCACAGGGAGCAGAATTTTGCTCTCTACAACCATATCCACAATCAAACATTAGGACTTTCAGCTTCCCCTCTGATTTTAGCAATTGCAGCCTGTTTCAATGCAAATAGTAAGTACAGCTGTTAAATCACACACTACTTTGTGGATACATTATACAACTTTATAGCTATTTTCCATTTTAGTGACAGCCTGCATAGCAGTTTGGAGAAGGCATTTGAAACCTATCAATCTATTACATTATTCCCTTACATTTCCACTGATGTTTTATGTTCCTGTCTCTATAAAACAGCCCATTTTGCCTCTCCACACCCCTCATACAACCCCTAATACCTGAGGGTGTTGTGGAGCTGACAGGTAGCTCATCCATCCATCCATCCATCCATCCATCCATCCATCCATCCATCCATCCATCCATCCATCCATCCATCCATTCATCCATCCATCCATCCATCCATCCATCCAAAGGGTATTTTCCCCCTTTTTCACCCAATAGTGACTCAAGACTAAAAAAATCTCTTCCCTTGGACTAGAAAGGAGCCAGAACAAGGAACATAACACAGCCACTATTTGCATGACTGTGCCAAGGTCACGAGCAGGGGCTGCAGGGACACCCTCACTAGTGTCTCTCCCTTTATTGAGCCAGAAGAAAAAGCAGCTTTTTCTGACTTCTTGCTGCTTTTTGGACTCACTCCTGTTTTGTGAAGCATGACCTGGCATCAAGACCTTTTTTATCTGTTGGTTCTTCTCATATCATGCTGCACACAGGGGCACAGGGAGGTGGGCTGCACTGGGAATAGGTGTCCCTGGTGACTGTCACAGATGTCAACTCCTCCAGCACTGCTCAGCAAGAGGGAGATGAGGAGGCAGCTGCACTGTCTGACCAGAACAGCCCATTAGAGTCACTTCCACACCAGGGCTGGGCTCAGCTTCCCCTGCCCCGTGGGACTGAGTCCTGTCACCATGTCCCCACCATCTGCCCTGCTGACACAAAGGGCTGGTACCAAACCCAGTGAAATAACAAAATAAAGCCACTGACATCCCAGAAAATGGATGTCTGCAGACCAGTCCCAGCTTTAATTCTTTTCTTGTTTAAAGTGCAGCCTTCTGAAGAGGGAGTGTTCACAAAGGCATGTAGTGATAGGGTAAGGGGGAATGACTTAGACTAGACATTGTGAAGAAATTCTTCACTGTGAGGGAGATGATGCCCTGGCTCCAGGCACCGCCCAGAGAAGTTTTGGCTGCCCCATCCCTGGAAGTGTTCAAGGCCAGGTTAGATGGGGTTCTGAGCAATCTGGGATAGTGGAAGGTGTTCCTGCCCATGGCAGGGGGTTGGAACTGGCTGATTTTTAAGGTCCCTTCCAACCCAAACCCTTCTGTGATTCTGTGGTTCTCATTTTGAAAAGCCTTTCACTGGACAGACATTGCTACTTTTCAGCTGCATAATCCTCTCTGGAATCAGAGCCACTTCTATTTAACCAGATGACAACCAGGCAGACTCAGTTGCTTATAAGCCTGACTTAATGGTGTTTAAATCCCTCTTGGTGCAGCTTTAGAAAAGCTCAGTATTCAGCTGCCTGGAGCCCAGGCTCACACCTCACTGCAAAGCAGAGCATCTCTGTGGGTGCCAGGCTTTGGTCCTGCCTGCCCAGCACGTGCAGGCAAACAGGAACCTTCCCCCTGTGCTTTCCTACACCACTCACTTCAAATTCGTAACAGGGTTGGCACAAAACTTCACAAATAGATGAGAAAGAATTTTGTCACAGGCAAAGCGTGATTTTCCAGGGCTGGAAAACATTATGCAATTCATAGGAGTGCAGAGATAAGGGAGTCAGGTATCAGCAGAGAGCACTGGATGTGCTCTTCATAATTTCTTCACAGGCTTCAGCACTGCAGATGGAGGGGAGGGGAAACCAACTGCAAGGTTTCCTGATTGAAAACACCTCGGGAAACAATAGGCTATTTAGCTTTAAATCTTGCCTTACATATTTCACTCCATGCTCTAATAAAGCCTACAGGAAAACTTCATTTTCCCCCCATATCCCAAAAATAAACACAAATCAACCGATGCATTCAAGTCTGACAGAAATATCCTTGAACTCAAAGTTATCCAAACATATCCATTCATTTCCCTAGTCACTGCCTGAGGGAAGCAGTGTTCCTCAAGCCAGGTGTTAAGATGCCATATGCAATGTGAGTTAATGGTGAAAATGACTTTTATCATAGAATCACACAATGCTTTTGGTTGGAAAGGACCTTAAATATCATCTTGTTCCAAATCCTGCCACAGGCAGGGACAACTTCCACTTCAGCAGGTTTTTATGATGGAAGAAAACCAGCTCATGGTGTCTGCTGGAAATGTTTTATTTAGAAATCAGTATGTCCAGAGTGTGTACAAGGTAAATATGTTCCGCTGAACATCTTGTTACCATTTCAGACACCACTGACCCTCCAGGAATTTTGCAAGGCTTCTTCTTAGTTTTTGCTACATATGGATTTATTCTCACGTAGTGAACACTGAGTTTCCAAAACACGTCTTTTTGAACCTGAGTGTGTATTGCTCATAGGATACCTAACATCAAAAGCAGCTTCATATTTCAATGTAAAGAACAACAAGGAAGAGAATATTGAGAAAACTGAGAGGGGACCTCATCCATACACACAAATATCTCAGAGGTGGGTGTCAAGATGATGGGCCCAGACTCTTTTCAGTGGTCCCCAACAACAGGACAAGGACCAACGGCCAAAAACAAAATCAGAAGTTGCAACTCAGTATGAGGAAGAACTTCTTTGCATGGAGGGTGGCAGAGCACTGGAGCAGGCTGCCAAGGGAGGTTGTGGAGTCGTCTTCTCTGGAGACATTCCAAACCCATCCGGATGCATCCATGTACAACCTGATCTAGGTGATCCTGCCTTGTCTGGGGCTTGGACTGGATGGTCTCCAGAGGTCCCTTCCAGCCCTAACAGTTCTGTGAGTGTGTAAATAGCTACTCCCAACCGGGGCTTTCCCTTGCTGCCTTCTAGCTGAACCTGACCAGAGGATTCATAAGACAATTATACACATTTTCTTTATCAGCCCAGCACCACCAGTGAGTGCCATGGCTTCTCCCCAGTCACTGCTCACCAGGCTGAGGCTGAAACTTTAATTGCCCCTTCCTCTTCAGTGACATCACCAGGTCTTTAGCTGGATAAGGACAATTAATACTTCTGAATTCAAATCTGACCCACCAACCCCTTCCCCAGCCCAGACCTGACTGAAGAATGAAAATCAGCTCTTTTCTCCCCCAAGGTCTCTTGCTTGGGGTCACTCTCAGAACAGCACTTCCACAGTAAAACATCACTGCACAGACAAGTACTGATGTTTTAAGAAGCTGATGCAATGCAGGGAATGAATTACAAAGTCACTCTCAGCTGAACCCAACAAGAAAATAGGTCCAGATCTATGAGACAGAGCCTAGGTTTTTGTTACACTGCTTTTCCTGCAGAAATCTTTACTTTCTGGCATTAATTCTACATTTCATTTTGGCAGACCACAGTTCCAGCAGACAATTAAAGATCTTTTTGTCTGCTTTCCAAAGGTGAAACATAATTGTTGTTTTGTACCATTTAAAGTAGCTACAGAGATTCTCCTCCTGCAATAGAGATTCCACTCCAGGTTCCCAGCCACATGGAGACTGGCACAGTCCCCACTCCTCTTTACAGCATGATGGTAACACGTGCAGTTCCAAGGCTGGTATCAAACAGAGTGCAAACCATAAACAACCAGGGGCTGGGGTGTGGGCTCTATATTTGATTTCAAGTTCAAAGCCGAGAGTGTCGGAGGTGGAGGACTCAGATCTGTGGTTTTACATCAAAGCATGCAAATATTTTGTCTAGCTCACCTCCATCTTCACATTCCAGCAGAAGTCTCACTTGGGTGTGAAAGATAAGAAATGAAGAACATAAGGAATCCCTTCTTTTCCACATATATTATCAGAGCTGCTTGTTTTCTTGAAGAGAACAGGAGACAGGCACGATCCCTCTTGGCTGTTGATCAATGTGCTTTTGCAAAGAGTTCAATATCAGAGACTGTATTCAAAGAATCACAGAACGGTTTGGGATGGAAGGAACCTTTAAAGATCATTTCATTCCTCCCCCTGTCATGGGGGAGTGCAACCATAATCCCAGGTTGCTCCAAGCCCCATCCAACCTGGCTTTGAACACTTCCAGGGATGGGGCACCCTCCGTGCCTGAAAGGGTTTGATGCCAGCTTGGAGCAACTGGGATAGTGGAAGGTGTCCCTGCCCATGGCAGAGAGTTGGAATGGGATGGTCTTTAAGGTCCTTTCCAACCCAAACCACTCTGTGAGTCTGTGAAATGACTGACCCTGCCACACACTGAAGGTGACTGAGCAGCACAGACTGGTCAATCACAGCTTAAACCCCAAACCAGGCCACGTGAAAAGTCCTACAAAGGTCTTCATATTCTTAAGACACAAAAAACCTGAGAAGGCTGCACACCTGGATACACTGCAGCACGGCATTAACAGCAGGAGGAACACTTTGCCCAGTAACACCACCTGGGAGCACCTAAGCCAAAATTCTGAGCCCAGCAAACCTCTCAAACACTCATTTAACTTCCTCTGCTGCCAAGGGAATCTTAAGTGCATTTCTACATGCTCATCTCAAAAGCAGAGGATAAGTGAATCAAGCCCTGAGCTCTGTTCTTATCCCAAGATCAACCCGTGAACACTCACACAAAAAATTAAAAATTCTCCTTTGATGAAGGAATTGCAGAGCACTAAGGATGAGACCTCACTTGTAAATCAGTTCTGACACAATGTTTGGCCTGTCTTTCCTCTTTCACACAAAAATCCCTAAATCAAACTTTATTTTTCTATGCTGATTTTTTTTGGCCTGGAACTTCCAATTTTCAGACTTAGAACAGAACTGAAAACACCTCAAACCCCAAATACCCATGAATGACATGTGAGAGGTCATGCTTTGCTAATCATCAAATAATCTGACTGCCTGTACCTCACCCTGCTCTTTGTACACTGAGATGAGTTTGCCAGAAAGGCCAAATGCATTAAAATGCCAGGTACAACCATTTTTTGGCTTCGTGTGTTAAAATAGTGACACTGACTGTAGTTTTTACAGCTGTCTCTCAAGTTACACCATCAAGTTGTCCCAACTTTGGATTTTTCTCACCAGAAAGATAAAAACACCAGCTGTATGGAGTAAGTGAAGGATGAAAATAGGCTGTGCAATTTTCAAACCCATTTTCCTGTTTTTTAAATTAATACTTTCACCCTTCCTTCTAGCATAATTCCCCAAAATACAGGATGGGCAGTTGCAAAGCAGAAGGGAAGACAACCCAGCTCCCCCCTCTAATCATAAATAAAGGGGCAAGAAATTCCTCCTGAAGCCAATGTACAAAACCTTGTTTTAATGCTCTAAATAACAGCAAATAAATCCACCTGAACTGCTTCAGCCAGCAAAAAAGCCAAGTTCCTTCTGCAATATTCTAGCAGAAAAATGGTCAGCTTTGAGCTAGATAACAGTGAAGAAAATAAATGTTTATATGCAAAATATTCACTTGGAATCCAGTGATTAAGGTGCTGTCTTGCAAATTAGTATTTATAGAAAGATGGAACATATTTTCCTGAGCAGCTCTGCAAAGGTAGACAAGGTTGAAGTCCTCATGAATATTGCTCAGCTGGGATTTGCAGAGTTCAGTGCTGGCCCAATCCTGCTACAACAGCAGGATAAAAGGGAAAGGATCCAGGCCCTTCCCTGGATGGGGATGGGTCTGGGGATGTGGAGGAGGCAACAGGCACGAGCAGAGCACCCCAAACTCCATCTCAGAGCAGTGAAGGGAAAACAGCCACTGCCCCAGTCCCAAAAGTCTTGTCTGAACCTTCTTCTTTTACATCTCAACTATATCTATTCTGCACCACCTAAACCTTAATGGATTCATTCTGTGTTTTCACATGAAAAAGTCATCCAATTCCCCTAAACCCACAAACTCCTAATCCTCACATAACATCCTCCTTCTTCCTAACCTTGCTGGAAAGTTCCTTCTCCCTCTCTCACTCAGGGGAACATGGATTTACACTGGGATTTTGCCTTCCATCCTCATCAAAAATATTTCATCAGAAACTATGAGCCTTGTGCCTGGTGTAACGGAGCCTTTAAAAGACTTCCCAGTGCTTACACCCAGAGATCTTTCATTTGTGCACTGATTGTTTACAACTTCTGCTGAATAAAGTCACTTCTGCTGGTTTCCTCTTGAATAAATCCTGGACCTGATTTTCTAATGTCCTGGGGAGAATCCATAGTCAGAAGATATCTGGAAATCCTCCATCACCCTGGAAAAACAACATCCTTTGTTCCTCAGGACACAACTGCTTTAGAGCAAATACCTGGGATATGGTTTTTGCAGACACATTAGGTACCACATGAATAAAATTCCATTACTATTGTACAAGAGGTCGACTCCAATCAGGTTTGCTGCAGTAAGTTTTCTGGTTTATTCACCTGAACTGTATTTTCACAGAAGCCAGAGGCTGTAAAATCCATGGTGTATAAAGCAAGTTAAAAATTCTTACCTAAGAATGTTTCATTTCTTTTTTTAAAGTGACTTCCCACACAAAGGTGTCTCTGAGCTATCCATTAACTCAGAGTGAGCTACATCTCACTGAACAACTAAACAGGAGAGGGAGGAAACAGGAGCAACCAACGTGCAGAAAATGTGTTCAGAAGTCAGAAGCTGAATCAACCTTCCAGTGCCACAGGAAGTGTGGGGACATCTCACTCACACTGGGCACACGACAGAACTGGACAGACAGAGCTGTTCAGAGGATAAAGCCTACAAGTCCAGTGCCCATGAGCCACTTTCCCACTAAAAAAAGGACTGGAGGGGGAAACACAAACCACGAACCAGAGCCCGGTGTGATGTTCTGGTTGTAGTTTTCTCTGGGAACAAACACTTCTATTCCTTGTGTCTCTGCATTCCCACCAGACTGAGAGCAGGAAAACCATCATATAGTGCCCAAATACTTCTCTTCCCACCCCAGATATCACATCCTGGCTCTGGGAACAGCTGAAGCTGGTGGAGTCTCTGCTCATTGCTGCACAAAGTGGTGCCTCCAAAGAGAAACCTGAACAGAGCGAATACAAAAGCAATTTCATTTCACACACACTAAAATCTATCTGTCTTTAAATATAACTACTGGTCAAAAGAGGGGGATATCATGTCCAAATGGGCAACTCTGGGAGCCACATCAGTGAAGGTCTCACTCAGCACTAGGAGCAGAGGCTGATTCATTGTGTTCACACAAGGACAAACCACAGACCTTTCTCCCCATGCTACATTGATTTTTGGGTTTTATTCAATTTGAGAAAACATGGGTATTCACTCAAACACTGACTAGCACAAAAATAACTATATTATGTGCATTATGGTCCATTTTACATTGCAAGGGTTTTCTTCAGCTGTATTATTTTGTTTTCTGAAGGCACAGAGTGGAAACCTCATGAATGAAAAGTGAACTGTTACGGTCTTTAGATACCTCTCAGCTCCAATTCTAGTTTTATGGTCCTGTAATCAGCTTCCAATCCACATGAAAACATATCAGTTGCATTTTAAAGATGTTTTGCAAAACTCTTGGAATAATACACTTGCTGTACTTCATTACATTTGCCTGCTTTCCAGTTCCAGACAGGAGTGGAAAAAGATATTTTCTGTTCTCTTTTTTAATAGTCTAGTGGATTTTCTTATTACTTGATCTGTAGGAATATAGTCAACCATAAATTGTGTTCACTGGATAATCCATTAGATTGGTTCAACCTCCTTTTCTTTATTCCCCACACCAGCAGCAATATTCTGAGCAATCCTCACTCCAACCCCTCTTTTTTAGCACCAAATTACTTATGATGCTCCAAAGATACTTTGGATTGGTTTAGGTGGCGTTAAAAGGCATCACAGTTAAGAGTTTCAAAAGACGGAGTTTAAAATAGTCCAATTTATTGTTCCAACTCTCTGTTTAAGATAATCTTGCTCTGCTTCTTCTTCCCTTTCCCTAATGAGCTGTAAAATCAAGCACTGAGCTGTCAGATGGATCTGCCCAGCTGCACCTCTGCTTTATAAATAAGGAGAAAAATCTCTCTAACAACCATCCCTCAACTCTTTGGCCCCTGGTGGAGCCCTTTGCCCTGGCAGGGATCTCACCTGCTGCCCAGGAGCACCACATGGAACGTGCACTAGGTCTGTCCTGTGTGGTGCAATTAAACCCCTCAGCTCTTGAAGTGCTTTGAGGGGGCAGAAGTAGAAGGAAACAGGTTGTCTCCTGGGTGACACTGTCACACGGTGCCAGGGAAAGCCATGGTGCCAACGTCACTGCCCTGCCAGTGCCTGGACACGGGGCTGCAGGGGGGGCAGAGGCAGAGCAGAGGAGCCTTGATGAGCAACCAGAGGAATCCCAGAGCTTTTAACTCGTCGTGGGGAGGAGGTGAACAAGGTTAATTGCTGCAGATGTAGACTTGGGCTTTGCATGCTGGGAATCACAGAACAGAGCCAAGCCTGAAAGGCTCGGGCACTTTTCAAAATGTACTTCATTAGGTTTCCATTATAAAGCACAATTAGAGGGCCACAGTACAAAAAACTGTGTCTGTTTTCTCTGATGAAGAAGAAAATATTTTCTCCCCCTCTAAGACACTCCTTTTAGTACTCTCTGCCACACTGCCCCGTGTACCAAATCCCTGTAACCCTGAGCCATGACTCCTCCACTCCAACAACTGCAGCAGGGCAGTGGGAGCAAAAGGCAGAAAAACCCCCACAGGCTCTAATTTCAGACTTTTGAACCCCAGGCAAGTACATAAAGGACACTTAGTCACAGTGATTCACGCAGCAAATCATCCTAATGCCACATCCTCCTTCAGCCAACCAGATCACGCTTTCCAAAACCAAACATCACTTATTTAATTTATTTTTTCCCCCTCTGGATGTCTGACACTGCAGAATATTTTAAAGGTGAATAAGAAAAACAGGGCAGTCAGGATAGTTACATTTGCTCTACAGTGGCAATATTCCAGGGGAAGGAAGTAGTCCAGGGGTTTCCACAAATCAAAACAGGGGAGAGGATGTAACCATTCCTGGAGGACCCACAACACAGACCTCAAAAATTTAAATGCCAGCACTAGAAAAGGGATGTCTATTTGTGGTCAAGCTTGAGCTGTAATTTCAACACAAAAAGCCCTTGATCATTGCAAGACTGTATTTTCTGATTGTCTCAAGGGATTCATGGTTTCAACCTCAAAGCCTATAGTGGTTCAGCCTCAAAGAACATAAAAATAATTGGTTGTTATTGGACATATCAGAGCTGTGAATAAAGTATTTTGCACTGGGTTTTTCTAGTTTGATTTCACGATTTTACAGACTTCTCGTATGAGTTTTCCAAATCTGGTAAGTCAGTTGAAGGTGGCAACAGGTTTCAAACAAGAAGTTTAGAAATATCATGCTTACCCACACCTGAAAGGTAAATAAAATACCCTCACATGGCTGCTGCCTGAACTTACCCTGAAATATATATCACCCCATTTTATAGAAGGAAAAAAGATCCTTTACTGATATTTTGAGCTTGTTACAAAGTACAATTTAAACAGACTTAGCAGCTGCTCCTGGACTTTCTGTAGTATTAGAGCCTTTTACCAAAAAGTATTCAGACTCTGAATAGCAGTAACGAGAACACAAAGTTGAATGAGACTCAGCTCAGGCTCCCACGTCTAAAGCACAAATGGGGGAGCATCAAAATGTGGCAAATTAGAGAGCAGACACCTGGTCCTGAAAAGTCACGCAGAAAACTTAGTTTATACTGCTTCGCCTTGTTTCTTATCAAAATAATTTGGAGGCTTGAATATGAAACAGATTTACGAATTCACTAGGGAGCCAAAGAGAGTCATCATACAGTAATGGAAAGGCAGATTTTTTTATTGATTCAAATTAAGGGTAATTTATTGAAAAAAAAAAGCCACAATTTGCATGAAAGATATTGCTGAAAGACGCAGCAGCCTAAGTGTGTTTTGATCTATTTTGCTCACACACACACACAGCCTGTTGGGTGCAGAGGGAACAGCTCCCAGTGCTGCTCTGCAGTCATTCCTTTAGTGCATCCAGCAGGATAAAACCAGACCCTTTGCTCTGAGGTAACTCAGCCCTTTGGCACTTCAAGAGAAGCCTTTCTCCTCTTTTAATTTACCAACAGTCTGGCCATTCTTATCCCCTCTGTCCTGCCCAAGTGCTCTGGCTTCAGGGAGTCCCAGGATCCCAGACAGAGGATTTTGTCCTTGCAGGAAATGTGAGGTGCCTTTGCTGCACAGCTCTCAGCCCTGGGAAATAAAACAAACCTGAACTATCCCAGGGAGATGAGGTTACCCCAGAGAACATCTGAGGGTAGGTCTCAGTCTTAAATACACTGGTGTTTTCTACATCACAATCATTTGCCAAGGGAAGCCTGTTGCTTCATGGAGAAGCTGCTCAAGTCTTCCAGGTTTGGTGTTTCTCAAGCCTAGATTGAATCTTCCGTGACAAACCCAGACAAACTGGGATGCTGGAGAAATTACAGCAGTTTTAAAGCATCTCTGGGGCACCCATGTGCACATGCCAACATTTCCTAAACTAAATGCTCCATGTTCTTTTCAAAGCAGATTCCCTACAGCTGGAGTTACAGCGGGACAGTGCCATGGGCTACTAATCCCAGAATTCACATGGAGTACCTGTGGGACCAGGTGGGCACAGCTCTCATGATAAAGAGCAGTATTTCTCCAACAAAAGGTGATTAGGCACTGGAACAGGATCCCCAGGGAAGTGGTCATGGCCCAAAGCCTGCCAGAGCTCTTGGAGTGTTTGGAATATGGTCTCAGGCACAGGATTCCCTGGGCTGTGCAAGGCCAGGAGGTTGGGCTTCATGATACTGTGGGTCCCTTCCAACTGAGGATATTCTAGGGTTCTTTCCTCATCCTCCTCAGCTGTGGCAAGGAATGAGAACCCCACACGATCCCAACCACATCAACTCTCCTGGAGCACCGGGTTCCCTTCCCCAGCTCTTGAGACAACAAGCCCATTTCTTCTGCAGCTCCTCTACAAAGCATTTGTATTGATGAGAAAATCTGCTGTGAACACCCAAGTGTGAAGCACCAGGCATTTCCCTGCCTTTCTTTCCCACATCACCTGGCAGCTCTCCCCGTGTCAGACCACGAGCCTTGTTACCAGCAATGTGCTCCCTGTGCCTCGTAGGGGGCACGGACACACATTATTGATCTCAGAGAGCTGAATGTTCCCAGGGGACTCAAGCCAGTTTGCATTTGCATGTACATGCTCAGGGATTTGATAGAAGCAATTGCTCTCCCTGAGCCACAGACTTCCCACATTTGCATTTTGCTATTTGCATCCACACAGTTTAATACCAGAGAAGCACGTAAACAGGACTGTTAGTTTTATGAAAATCTGACTTTTGGGGGAATTGCTTTGTGGAAAACAATAGTAAAAAGCAGGATCCAAAGTAAATCTTACAGTGAAGGGAAAAAAAGCCCTCTTATTACAAGACTAGGAAAACTGCATGAAATGCTGGGGAGCCTCTTACAAAGGCAAATTATCCCACGGCGTAGATGGCAAAGGAATCATTTACGTTCCCAGTTCGTAAAAAGCAGTGATTAATACAGCTAGAGAAAATGTAAAATTTAATGAGTAACTGAAGTGTTCAAACAAACTGCCAGTTTAATAAAGCACAATGACAGGGCCAAAGTGTTGGGAATAAAATCCCAAGGTTCTGTTAACAGAGAGAAAATTCATGGATTGAGTGAGAAGAAGAAAAGGTGATTTAACATCAAAGGAAATAATTATTCTTCATATAAATAAGAATTAGAATGAACATTTATACTGTCTTTTCTTCCCCTCTGACTGTCTCCAAAATTCTTATTTATTTTAGTTTACATACTTAGCTAATTAAAGCTCTAAAATAATATAAATTTTTATGGGCCATTTCTGTAGAAAACCAGCATAACTTAAAACAGGCCCAGGCACTTTGAATATTGCATCAAGCTTCTATTAGTTTCCATGGTGCAATAAATCTTTTAAAAAATTGCCTCCTGCTGATCTAATTACGATCTTATATTTAAGCAATTTTTAAAAATTACACATGCATTGCAGACTTTCATTCTTAATGGCTTGAATTTAATAATCAGTTGCATTGAAGTCTGTAAAGAAAATACAAAAAATTCTCAGCTGATGCAAAGGGGAAAAACTTAATGACATCAGGGTGTTTGTAGAACACTCAGCCTTACAAATCTACTCCTTACCCCAAGTGCCAAGGTGGGTCCAACTCATCTCCTGCCTCCCGTAGGCCAAATCTGACCCATTACATTTTTCAGCCTGTTTCTCTGAATTAAGTCACACAAACTCAGCGTGAGCAGCACATGAAGAAGAGCCAGGGAAGCACGAGATGTTGCCATAAATCACTGGTTGTGCAAGGCACAGCAACTTCTCTCCTCACAAGTTTTCACTCCTCACAACGTGATGCTGAAATGTCCACAAACAAGACAGTCCAACTCCCTCCAGAAGTATTAGTTTACACCAACATTTCTACCTTCCCAATGACATCCACCTACCTGGTACTGTCACCACAAGTAGATCCACAGAGAGCTCCTATTAATAACATGCATTCTGCAATGCTCAAGTGACTATTAGAATGAGAATGGGGAGACACAGCTAAACACAGCACTGTACAAGTCAAGATGCCCTGTGAAAACATTCCCATCACGGAAAAAATGTGACCCCCCAAATGCTGACGTTAACAGACACGAGACAAGCCAGAATGCAGAAAGCACCACTTTGCCTTCATTCAGCATGTCATCATAACCTCAGGATTCCTCCTACAATCAGGAGCTCCTATAATTAGGGTACAGCTAAATTCATTCCAGATATGTTTATCACACTAGAAGTATGGCACAATGAGCACTCTGATGGAAAGGGGAGTGATGGAAGTACAAGAGCACGAGCCACACTGACATAAAGTCATCATTTCACAGTCTCTGATGTCTGCATGATTTGCTGCTCACAGAACTCAGCTGCAGAGAGGACTCTTCCCACTCTCACAGTAACAAGGACCTGCTTAGTTTCAGACACTGGGAGGTTCGTGGGCTTTTTGTTCAACCTTTTTCACTCTCTAGCAGTTACTTTTATTTTTACTATCACATTGACAAAAATCAATGAACTGAGAACACGGCTGCTAGAAGCACTTATGTTAGAGACACTTGGATACAACACAAGGCCCCACACACAGACTCCCTCTTGTCAGTGTCTGTAACACCCAAAAGAGACTAAAGGAATTTTAACATTTCCAGGGAATGGCACTGGCCAGGGACCACAGCTACAAACCAGGAAGAAAAGCCCGTTTTGGTTAAGAGCCAAGTAAAACCAATGATCAAATTCCAAGTCCCCTCTTAGAAGTCTATCATAATAATATTTAGAACTGGGATGTAGAGGCACCCAAAAATTCAATAACCAAGGATGTACTTGCAGTGTATGTGTCCTGAATCAACGTGATGACCTCAGAAAGCTCTCTAGAAGTCAGACTTAGATTTTCACATAAATATCTGCAAAGAGATTTGGGTTCTTAAGTTACAAAACTATATCTAGCCTTTAACTGAGCTTCCAAATTTTGAAAAGAAGGCAGGAACCCATCAGCTCTTTTGTTGTCATCTCTTGCCCCTACCTCAGACATGTGACATTGGCTCCTGAGTGCAGCAGGTTCTTGGCAGTGATGTTAAGCTTCACTCAATAGCAGAGCACTGCATTGATACCTAGCAATAGTCCCAACCCACTGAAAACCACTTCTCTCTGGGGACTTGAGCATGAAAAGCAAAAGCTGTTGAACAGAAGGTAACATATCTTCCTCTACATTTAAATCCAGAGACATGACTGCTTGCAATGGCAAGTAGAAAAAACAAGTGGCACCTCAGAGAAGAGCTCTGTCACCTCATCTGTTACCTTCCTCAACAAAACAATGGCTCTCTGAGGGGCACACAAGGCTGAATGGGTTGTACCAGATTGTTTTTAGCTGCTGGCAATATTTATAATCACTAATTTATATGCAAAAATATTTATAAACAGTAAATTTAGAGATTGTCATATTGCCAAAAACTGCACTAACCACGTCATTGAATACTCTGCCCAAACCCTGTATCCCTTTAGGTGAGAAGTGGATGCACAGGAAAGTGGTGTTCCCATAAATTAACAGTTGTCCTTTTTCAGTATGAACTCCCAGAAACACTGTCAGCAGGAGCTCCCACATTTTCTGAATTAAATGAAAAATAAAATCTCTATCTTTCTGAAATGCCAGCTTTAACACTTAATAAGGAGTACGAAAATTAATTCAAAGCTGTCAACTGCTTTTGCTATTATTTTATTTCACTCTGCTTATTTGGGGAGTGGGTATGAGACATGAATTGCAAATGATGCCAACATTTGAGTGCTCAGGGACAGCAAGTCTGCATTTTGCTGTGAAGACACACAGCAAGCAGGTCTCCTAACGAGATCAACATCATCCAATAGGACACTTCATTGGTTGAGTTTCTGTCAGTTTTCTCATCTGCACTGTGAGTTTAGAAAAGATCTGTAAGAGCCTTGTGAATACTCTGAGACCTCCTGACCACATGGCAATTCCACCAACCTTACCCAGGACTCAGCCTGGCAGCAGCACAATAACACAGAGAGGTCAGCAAACACCCAACACAATCTCTCAACCACAGCCTGGTTGGTAGGAGGGTTAAATCAATGCCATCCTGGTCTGTCCAAATAAATATTACTATTGGTACAAAAAGGCAGCTTCCTCCAAAAAAACAGCTGCTGTCTCTGTTAAAGGACAGGCTGTGCACAGCAACAACTGGAGAGTATTTTATTTCTAATAAATACTGCTTATCTAATTTGAGACAACACTGAAACTCCTTTGTGGAACAGCAAACAAATGCAGACACACGTTCGGCCTCAGCAGGTTTCGAATTGTCAACCAAAAGAGAGGAACCATTGTTGGGTTTATCTCATTCTTAATTGATTAATCACAGGCAAGACTTCCACAAGCAGTGTGTGCCCCTAGCACATCATTAAGGATTATGTTCACAGATACTCTGTTTAGACAGCACTGTGTTAAATCCCAGCAAATAATTTGGTCACAGAGATGTGTGTGGAGCCCGTTAGGAGTAAAGCTGCTAAAACAATTATGTAATGACATGAAAAAGCAGTGGGTAAACTGCACATCTTGATTCTTCCTGGGCAGGAAAGCTTCACTAGGGCTTCCTCTTTATCAGATTTACTGGAGAAAAAAGAGCCATTGCTACCATGCTTCCCGATTAGAAATGTCAAACACACTGACATAATTTTCTTCTTGTGCCACCAAGGAGCTCAGAGTACCGAAGGAAAACACCAAGATGTCCATGCAGCACTGCAGCTCATCAGTGCCAGGTCTTCCCTTGACAACCCCTAGAAAACCACTGTAGCTGCAGGGAATTTCTCATGGTCCAGAAAGGCTATTCTAAAGGCCCACAGAATCCACGGTCTTTATTTAAACCTGTCACTAAAGCAGCTAGAAATAAATGTCCCTCTGCTGCCTCTGCTGAGATTACACAAGTGAAACTAGTAGCAGGTAACAAGGGATTTCCTCAAAACTCCTTCATAAGCAGCTTTCTTGGTACTTATTACCATGACAGAGGAAATGGAGAGTCTAAGAAACTCAGCTGACAGCAAGGCAGACCTTTGCCTCAGGCAAAGCAGAATGAATTCCCCTCCTTCCCAAGTCAATGCAATTTATAGCCCAGGGCTGTATCTCCTTATTCCTGCCCAAGCCAAGGTTGTTCCAACTTCAGGGTCACCTGAGCAAGTCTCTTGCTGGCACTGCCCTGAAAGCTGGAGCCGTGGGTTTATTTAGCTGGAAACCTGGTCTCTACTGTAGAGAGAAGTTTGGAAAGAAGAGCAAATGTTTCTGGAATGAGGGGCATTACAAGGCAGATTTTATGAGATGTAATGGGAAAGATGAGAGTATGGAGGGAAAGGATTGAGTTACATCTACGAGGCAGCACTGTTTGCTCAGCAGCAAATGGATGAGTTCACAAAGTTCATCCTTAATAAGGATAATGGGTTGGTGAGGATGTAGCTTTTGTCTGGATAACCTCAATATTTTCTAATATGCTTGTGGCCTAAATAAGAAAATGGTGAGTTAATAATGCTGTATATATGTTTGGG
The DNA here is from genome assembly GCA_013390005.1 of Calyptomena viridis. Lineage (NCBI taxonomy): Eukaryota > Metazoa > Chordata > Aves > Passeriformes > Eurylaimidae > Calyptomena > Calyptomena viridis. The sequence continues at coordinate 1,828,187 of WEIV01021285.1, forward strand.
GTTTTTTTATCTTTAAATTTCATGTAAGTTCAACACTGTCACAGAGACAAAGTTAAATAGCTCAGAAAAACCTTTTGGCTCAGTGGAAAGAGGAACTTGTTGGGCACTAAAAGGAAAAATGTCCTAGACAGTAACATGGGGAATTCTGTGTGCATGACCTGTGTTCAGATTTCTCTTCTCCAATAAACAAAATGATAATTACAGGGCAGCCACAAGGCCCTTGTGATCTCTGCAAAAGACAACAAACAAGTAAACCCCACCACAACCCAGCATTCCAGCCATGGGAAAAGCTGGGGTTGGCAGGTTGGAGCAACCATCCCTCTCCCATGGGAGCTGTCCGGGGCAGGAGCTCACCCTGCAGTTTGGGGGACCACATTCCTGACTCTGGAAAACCCCCAAGCAGTCAGCCTTAGGGAAAATCATTCATTCTAATTCATTCATTCATTCAAAAAGACAACATAAATCTGCATAGAAGCACCTTTAGATGTTTCAGCAGGAGGGGCTGTTCTATTATTATATATTTTCTTGTTTCTTCCCTCAGAGTTTCTATCAGAGATATGGGCCTTGTGGAAGGATTTTTAAGGATGACAGCAATAGCCTTGCTTTTCTTGATTCCTTCCTGTGAACTTTAGATTCAGCCCATGAAAGCCCAAGGACTAATGAACACTTCCATCAGCAGAAGAGTGTGTTGCAGACCTGAAATTCAGAGTGACACTGAACTGGGAGCATTTCAACACAAAATAAAGTGTCAGAGACTTTAAATCTTCCAGGGACAAGACTTAGGTGGAAGAAGGAATTCCTAGAATTTTCACTGGGGAGTTAATTTTGGATTTGTTCTGAATGAAGTTTCCCTTATACTGAAAGACCAAAATATTCCTGGAATGAGGTAGTTTAAAACAGGAATTAAATTCTGTGTAGGCATGACCAGATTTTCTTTGTAGGTGTCTGAAGAGGAATATCCTTCATCGCCTCAAGACTATTTTCGCAGCATCTCCTTTTCCAGCTCCAGAAGGAAGAAGCTGACTCCAATATTGAAGAGGACACCACATTAACGAGACACTCACTCCTGCTATCAGAATTTCACAATTCCTGTAGCTCTTTGATCAGCTGGTCATCACCACTCCCGGCTCTGACATTGATCCAAGCTCCCTTGTACGCAGCCAACAGCCCGGGCATCTTTCTCCTAAAGCACCGTGCTTTTCCCTGGATAATTAAGAAAACAAAACAGACCTGACTGATGCTGCTACGCTCTCAAATTCAGATTTCAAGGTGATTTGTGCTCCCATCCTGCCTGGTTTGCAGGAATGGGAGGGGAAGCCAGAAGCTCTCCTCGTTTTTGTGCTTGCAGCCAAAGAAGCAATTAACTTGCCTTGCAGAGTATCTGCTCCAAAGTGGAGGGGGACAATCCATTTCATGGTTCCATAAAGCTGATTGAAACATGATTACACAGCAAGCCATGGGCTCCTTTTTTCCTGAGATTCCCCAACCGCCTGTGCTTCCCAGGAACAATTACTTCTGCAGGTGACTCTGGATTGCAGCTGGGATGGACGGCGGTTTCAATCTTATCAGGGAGTTTCAGACACTTGGGGTACAAGACTGAAGTTAATTGCACCAAGTATTACACAAAAGGAGGAATTGAAGGAAGTTATCTTCTAATGACAGGAAAGAGTTGGTGAACAGGTTAGTGGATGATCCCTCTCCAGTGCTGGAAAACTAAAGAACTGAAGAATGTATTTTTATGACCAGATGAATGGGGACATTTTCCATCCGAAAAATCAGTTTTAAGATAGGCAATTATTGCACTTACATCCTTCCCCAGCCTACTAAATTTCATGTGAAGTGGGAAGGAGCATTTTTCCATTCCTGTACTACTGCATTCAGGAGAAGGTTAAGGTAGAGTTAATCAGCATTTTTGCACATTACATTTAAGGCTGGCAACATGTGAAAGACTAAAAGCCCTAAAGAATAAAGTCCTTTAATTTAGTCACAGCACAAGCACAGCATGGCTGGTAACAGTATAAAAAGCCAGAGCACAGCTATTCATTAGGAATGAATATGGAAGTTAACCCAGGGAGACCCCGGGAATAAAAGAGGCCCATTTGCTCCCTCGTCTATTTACTGAGAGCCACGTAAACACCGAGGCAATTAAATCTCAATACAAACACATACAACACATATCCAAGGCAGGATGTAACACGGTCCTATACCCAGTCTTGACCAGGACCAGGGATAGCAGGGCTGAGAAATTACTGCTCATCTACTCTCCTCCTTGCTCAGATTCTTTCTGTTCATTTTTCCTTGGGATGTTACTGCTTTTTGTTTTCTATTAATAAACCCAAGTTTAATGTCTATGAGAAAAGGAGGAAGAACGGAGTAGGTAACAAAGCAATTGGGAGTGCCTCAGAAATGTATTCAGGCCATTAAGGATTTCATTAGGTTTACTAAAAGGTCATTAATGATAAAATATCTTCTTTTATCCTACCTACTTTCTAAACATTATAGCCTATTCTGCCATTCAAGCCTGCGCCCCACTGACATTAATTAGCATGCTATATATTAAGGAGAGCTTTTAATGAGCTGTTATTTCATATGATTTTATTGGAGAGCCTCATTGTTCAGTTTTATAGCAGAAAATGACAACTGTAGGAATTGCTTTGATAGGATGGCAGCACTGAGGCAGGAATTCCATCTCCAGACTTGTTCTTTAGTTATTCCTTGGTGCTGAAAGCACTGCCTGACACATCTCATTGCTACACTGGGCACAGGGAAAGCTGTGGGCAAGGAACAAACCCCCAAACCAACACAATGGACAGGAACACCAGCATTGCCACACACCACAAAGAGAAGACTCACATCCATATGAAATGTTTTTGCCACATTTATAAATCGAATATCAGTCTTGGCTATTATTGCAGCTGCTAGTTGTAAGATCATATCATTTTAGTCACTTAAGGTGCCCATTTGTGCTTATTTTCCAGGTCAGGTCTCTGCCTCATAGAATGGGTTGGGTTGGAAGGGACCTTAAAGATCATCTTGTTCCAACTCCTTGCCGTGGGCAGGGACACCTTCCACTAGACCAGGTTGCTCCAAGCCCTGTCCAAGCTCCCCCTAAGTCACTTTTCACAATTTCATACAAAAACAGGTGAATTAGAAACAAAAGGAGGAGTAAGTTGTGCTAAATCCTATGAGCTGCCAGCATCTTGTGAAAGCATTCCCACCCTTCCTCCACATGCAGAGCAGGGAGAAGTTAAACAGCATTTTTAAACATAAAACCACCACCATATCTGAATTAACTGAACCTTATATATTCACTAAATTAAATGATACTGAAGATGAAACAGCCAAAAAAAAAAATCTAGTAAGGAAGTGCAAACATGTATCTGCAGTTTGCTTTCAATTTAGCTGACTAGTGCATTTTATAAGCAAAATACTGTAAGAACTTAATGCAGAATTGTTAAAAAGCTTTATATTAATATACCTGCACAGGTACACTGGCACTTGAAAAGATTATATTGAGGAAGTGGGATTAACAATCAGCTGCTTTCCTGGGTGAGCAACACAGAGAAACAACATATCTGGGAGAAGAAAGAAGACTAGACCAGAATTGTAATTTTTTTGCTGGAAAAGAAAATAAAGCATTGAAAGCAGAGAGACAAGATGCTGATGCATCTACAAAAGGATGTTTAAATTTGAACTTCATTATGAGAAAGAATAAGTTAGGATTTTTTTCAGTTCTTATCATTTAGTTTAGCATAGAAAGAGCACAACACTCACACTAAAATAATTCAGTTCCTTCCTTAAAAAAAAAAAGTGTTGTTGTAGCCAGAATCTTCTCATTTGCATGGGATTTATATCACTGCAAGTCTATTGGCTTCAAAAGAACAATAAAAAGGTAATCAAAGAAATTGTTGTGCTCAAGGGACCGTATTATGCTTTTATTTCTGAAAAGCTTGATCAAGCAGGTTTTTTTAAACAGTTGATTCATTCTATTTATAACACAAGTATCTACTTACCTGGAGGTTGTCACACATTTAAAAACCCCTGACATCTGAGTTTCTCAAAAACCTCTCTCATTTACTCCCCAAGATGTTACTGGAAACCATAGGATTTAAAAGAGCATCATTAAATGCTCCCAAGTTAAGTGTATCTTGCAAGTAACACTGAGGGAGAACACAATTAAGAATCCTCTATAATTTGAAGAAGTTTGCTCAAAAGCTCTCTGAGAAAAGCATCCCTAATTAGGAAAGCATTTAAACATTTCCTAAGTTAAAGTAACTGACAGGATGGAGAGGAACAGCAGCAACAAAGATACAACAGGCTCCTTCCAACAGGGTGTAACACCTGAGTAAAGAGCCAGCCTGCATAGTCTGTGCAGACAGAGCATATCCAAATTCCTGGTACCTCCCCACAGCTGCTTTAAACCAACACAGCTCCAACTGCCCTCAGTCCTGCCACAGCATTTTGTGTTTCCAGTTGTGATGGAGAAGGAAAGACACCCTGTTCCACCACAATAGCTGCATTTGCTGCCTTCTGTATTAGTGCACACAGGTAAATCAGCTTTTCTTGCAGCATCAGAAACCCACCATAAATGACTGCCCTGTATGGTACAGGGGTCCTGGAGCATATACCTGAATTGTAGTGTTGGCAGGGAGCTTATAAACCATATTATTTTATTAAATAGCATGAAGGAGGGGAGAGGTGTCCATGGGATGCTTCAGGTTAGGGAACAAAAAAAATATTTCCTGTGACCTTGTGACGCTCAAATTTCACTGGAATCACTAAGCCCTGCCTGGTCTCAGAAAGAGAACAGGATCTGTGGCTGTCATGCTATCCCAGCCTGCTGAGGACATGAGCAATGCTCAGATTTACCATCCTTCTCAATTGCCAAGAAATAATAATAAATCAGTGCAATCAGCATGTTCATTTCCCACATTCTGGCCTGAATCCTTGTTAAGTAGAGCCCAGAACACTGGCAGCATTACCCAACCTGTTCACCAAGTGCTCAGTAAATTCTGCAGTCAGCAAGCATATAATAAACAATTTCTCCTCAGCCAGGCCAGCCCTCATCCAGGGCAATTCTGTGCTAAGAGCCATTAAGTACAAACTAATTAAGCTGGGTGTATGTGCACAGCTTTTCCACATGTCACTGAGAGGATGACACAGCCCACTAGAGACCTGACAGAGTTTCAAACTTGAACAGGTGATACAAGGCCACACACTTTCACTGCTAGCTTAGATTATTAAAGAACTCTAATTCGATACAGCACAGATGCAGTAAAACCCTTATTCTTCGTGTAATTGACTTCCATGGACTCTGGACAAGCAATATCCTGCACTACTGAATAAATCCAGTGTCAAAGGAGAACAGCATTAGTGCTGCAGATGAATAATTCCCAGTGGTGTGAAGACAGCACTGGCAAACACCCCTAGAGCTGAGTGAGAAAGCCATGACCCAACACAGCACCTTTAATTGATCATTCCCTGGGTTTGCAGCACTAAGCAGCGTTTCCCTAACGTTCTCCTGATGTTCAGCTGGATGCAGCACCAGCTGTGTGTGGCACAGCCCTCCTTCAGGGCACACACCGTGAGCTGAAGCCAGAAAGCTCCATCCCAGGAGTATCCTGCATCCACAGAATGCAATCGAGAAGCTGGAACATGATTGATTTTCATGGGAACATTCAAAGCCACTTCTCACTGAAGGCAATTCCCGAGAATTGTCATCTTTCCACTATTTCGACTGTAGGGCTTTATATAAATTGGTTGCAAGATTTTGTGGTTGTTGCTTTCCTTCTTGTGGGAGCCATTTTTCACTGTTCATAACCAAAAAACCACCCCAAACCTTTAAATACATAAACAAACAAATGACTAAGCTGAGTTGATCTCCCAACCCCTTCAGCTTTTCTAGGAAAGCTTTTTGTGCAGCACCTTTAGCAGGAGTGATTTTATCCTAAAACTGTCAGGTTTCCTGAAGAGTTTGTAAAAGGCTGTGAATAGAAAGGCACACATATCCGTGCAGCAGGTAGTGATCACACCAGATAATCCTGCTTTGTGTTATTACAAGGATGCATTTTCAGGGGTCAAAGGTAGAAGAAATTTGTTTCCAGCCCTCTTGGAAATGCAGGCAGTGCATCCCACAAATACTGACCTTGTGCAGGACCTTCTCAAGAGGCAGTTTGCATGTAACAACCTCTCCTGCAGACAGAAAGTGAGGTGATGGAGAAGAAATGGCATATTGGCAACCAGAGAGATGAAGAGGGACAGACTGCAATTTTACATGGTAACTAAGAGGATCTGCAGCCTCTCAAGTGCAATTTAAACTCAAATCCACTGGGATTAGAGGTACTAGGGTCCAAGCATCCCATTAAAGAGCTGAAATTGTGTATGAAAGTCCCTTGTATTATTATTCATAGTGTCTAAATAGAGATTTACTGCATTTCAGAAACAGAGAAAAACAGCTGGTTAGAAGCTGCAAATGCATCCTGATTTTTCCCAACACCCATGTGCAACCCATCTGGGATTTAACAATCCTCAGGATGAGGACATAAGTGATTACAGGTCTACACCTTACACAGTTTAAAAAGACAGTTTGCTGTTTCAACAGTGCCTTTTGGGTCACTGCAAGGGCTGCAAGTCTGAGAGGCATTTCTCCACCCAAGGAACTGAATATTTGGGAGTCACCTTTTAAATGCTGTTAGGATTGCCATACCTGTAACTATGTCTTCGCCAAGTGAGGTGACAAAATATCTGGGCCACAAGAGTATCTGAAGCACTTCGATTTGGATTATGGAACAAACATTTGAGACTAGTCATCTAAAAGCAGAATTTTAGTACCAAATCTGGTCCATGACCCTACAGTGCTCACTCCTGCAGCCCAATGACAATATAAGTCTTTCTGCTGTTTGATGGTGGTTTGACTTTACACACACATAGGAAGAGAAAAAAAAAACCCTAAAAAAATAATTAAATCTTTGTTGCATGTCTTTGTACACAAAGGCTTTGAAGCTGAACTCCCACACGGTGTGAGCACAAAGAGCAGCATTTGATTATCAGGGATTTTAAAGCAGAGCAGCTTTTTAGAACTGCTAAAAAAATAAATAAAAAATTCAACAAGTTGTGGTGCTTTCAGTCTGCCAGGAGACTGTGGGGCAGGATTACTGAACTGTTATTAGATTGTGGCACTCACAGCTCCCTTCCAGGGACAGTGTAACACTGCCTTTCACGAACATCACATGCAGAACCACCTCTGTGGAGCACTTTTTCCAACCCAAGGTACCAGCAAAGCTGTTTAACTGTGTTTCTGAACACAGACTGATCTACCTGTCTCATGTAAGTACTTACACACCTTGAAGCTACCTGGGGACTCACCAGAGGTAGTGCTTTTGAGTTTTATCTCTGCTGCACACCTTATTTCCAGCCTGTCCATCTCCCAGCTGGATTTCCTGGTGGGACAGACCAACTGACACCTCCCAAGCCACCAGACACTTGTGTTTTTAACAGCTTTGCTGGGCTGCCCAGGACCATCTGTACATCACTTCCTACATGGCTCATATCCTAATCTTTCCAGCATACTGATTACTGACTTGCAATTCCTGGAGTTTTCCAAGTTGCCTTGAACAAGAGGTTTCTGCTCCCTAGAAACAGACTGCAGTAACATGCTGATTTGGGGATCTAGAAGGTTCTTTTGTATAAAAATCCAGCTGTGCCTGTACCCAATGAAACAATTAAGTCTCTAACTGAACACAGAGGGGGTTAAACCAGTTTTAAGTGCAAATCTGTTGCTTTGTCAAAAAAGCATTATGAAGAATAAATAGAGAAATAGAAATATAGATTAGAAATACAGATAAATAGAGAGAGACAATGGAAAAAGAGACTTCCAGAAGTCAAAAAAGTTCATTAAGGTCCCTCCGTTTTGTTTAGGCTCTTTAGAAGTATTCAGTCATTATGAAATTAGTGTTTCTGGCTGCTAAATACCTTGGTGAAGGTTCCACTGCTGAATCCCAGCAGTGGGCATGGAAACTGCAGTGGTAATTTGGGTGATATGGATAACTGCCTGGCAGGGAGCTGCAGGAATGATTGGGGACCTGAGAAGAAAATCAGTCCCAAACAAAAGCAAGTGGGATGTAAGTGGAATAGACAGTGCGATTATTTGGAAGCATTTTAAAAGCTTACTGCAAAAATTTTAAACAGAACTGAAGTGAAAATGCGATATCCAGATACAATGAATCAGATCTTGACCGTGATGGTGAGGAGGGAAATACTACTTTTGAGGACACTTTTTAAATTTACTCATGAGACCTTACTACAGTAAGTCCTGCACAAGTCTGACCTTCACTCTTCTGCTGTTGTTAAAGCCTTCTGCTTCTACCTGGAACAGTACTGGGCCAAGGGAAAGAACTGAAAACCCCTCAGAGATCAACACTGGCCTTTTTATTTTCATCTTTTACCACCAGGTCAGCAGTTAAAGCTGTTAAGGCAGTCTAGGCTACAATGATACTGAAAAACAGTTGAACCCTGTCAAATGAAAATGGGGTTATCAGACAAGAAGTTCGTGATGCCAAGTGATGACTTCTCTGTCTGCAAGTGCAGTGCCCCATTAACAGGGTGCAGGTACTGTTTGGGTTCCTCCTGTGGGGATCCCTGTATTCCAAAGGGAGCCACTTTCCCTGAGCACGCCCTGGCCACCTCTCCAGGTTATGTGTAACTACTCTCCTCTATTATCTCCAGCTGATGAAATTGTCTCAGTGTGCCATAGAAGAGTGGAAGATCCTGTATGAATTTTCACATGCAAGAAGGGAGAGGAAAAGAAAAAAAATTCATGACAACCTTCAGGCACTCTGGTTCTCCTTGTCTTTCTGACACTTGGATTTTCATCCTCTTGAAGATGAGGGGGAGGAGGAAAAGGGAAGAGTTTGAATTCACCTTGACTTCTCTTTGTCTTCAGCTGCCAAATATGCACAGAGTCATTATCAGAAAAGAAAGATTTGTTTGTGCCTCCACTGAGACTTGAGCAATGATATGACTTGAGGGGCAAAGGCACTGTCATGATGCATCACAACCCTGGAGGCATTAAAGTGTCTCTATGCAGCTGCTCAGCCAGAAAAGCTACTCAGATTGCTGAAGTCCTTTCAATGAGCTGAGCCCAAGGCAATATTTTAGTAGGAAACTGCTTCTTTAAAAATTAAAAGGAGTTATTTTTGCATCATTTGCATCATTTGACTTGGGTTATTTTAAATGTGTTCTATTATAGGTCACCTGTGTTGCCAGAAAAAAAATGAACTCGCAACAGGTTCTATTCAGATTAATTCCTTTAAAATATTGACAGTTTTATTGCCTAATTCCTTACACAGACACCTTCAAATCCCATGAAATTATACGGGTTTAGTTCTGTTTTAGCACTGACAGGTGACATGCAACCCGCACGTATTTCCGTGAGTGTCTCAACGATGACCAGTGAAAAATTACCCCACACTTAAGGATTCCAGCTTGGCTGAAACTGCACAAAATTAGCAAGAGAAAGTTCTACTCATTTATTCAGTGCTGCCATATCAAACTCAGTCTACCCTTTGTGAACCAGCTGGAGAGATGACTTAAAAGTGCAGTTCCACTTAAGCCCATGAGAAAGTTGCATCTCTTGCTCATTCTGTAGTGTAAGAGCCCTTTGATATTAAATCTGCTTGGTTTTTTCCATGTGACCACCATTGTGACAGAGTGTTAGCAAGGACATCCAGGAGTGACACATCACAAGACATGTGGTTCCAAACTGAGAAGCTGGATGAGAAGAGGGAAGGAGCAGAATGTCTCCAGTGATTGCAGAGTCACTTCTTGCATCCGTGCCTTCTTCAAAATTAGTTTGTACATACACCCAGAATAAAAGAGAAAGCAAAAAAAAGGGTTCTTGCCCCTCTGTCAGAAAATGCTGCATGAGCCCCCAGTGATGGTTTTTACATCACTGTAAAAGCAAAATTCTGTTTCACTGCTTCTACTCTTAGTGGTAAAAGCTGAACCCATAAAGTGAAACACACTCAGCCAGCACTGATGCACCACTCTGCTATTTCATCAAAGTGTCTTTATCTTCTCTTGTAGGACTGTCTCTCATTTCCCAAGATCCTTCAAAGCAGTCCCTCCTTCTACATTCCTTTTCCACACATTTGGGTGTACATGACATCATGGATTGTATCACCAGAAGCACGTGACAGCAGAACCCCTTCCTTACCTTAAAGAGAAACACCACCTCTGATACATTCTGGAATCACACTTAATTGGGTTTTTTCTCATCTAGAACAGGATGGTCAGTGATCATCCTCAAACCTGCTGTATACATTGTTTGGCACCAAGGCAATGGTTGGCCTGGACAAATGTATCATTGAAAGGTTCGGTAAGAACACTCTAAGATAAGACTTAATGACTATAATTCTGCTGAGATTGCCAAGTGTTATGACTACTGGAAAGGCAAAGAGGGATTAGTTACAGCATTTAGCTACAAAACCTAACAGTGTTTTACCTGAAGAAAATAAAAAAGGAAGGAAAATGGACCTTGGAGCTACTGCAGAAGGAAAAAGGACAGGAACTAAACACCTGAGACATGGGAGAATGTGTGCTTTCCATTTTGCCACAAATATTACAACAAAATCTTTTCTCTTCCTCTTGAACTGGAAAACTTTTTCAGTGGTAGCAGCAGACTATCTTGAAGATTCTTATCTATTTTAATCAGGCTTCTTTTAGCACCTGCTGAAATCTCTCAGAGCTCAGGATTGGCTTAAACACATATGAAAAGGGCCCTGTGGCACATATTCCTTGACAACAATCTGTTCTTCTCACCTCATAGAGTGTAATGATGCCATTTGTCTCATTTGGAGGCTTCCACTGAACATAGATCTTCTCTTCAAAAGGTCCTCCCTGGATGGATTCCAAGGGAACGGGTCCAGGAACTAAAAGGGGGAAAAAAGCCCAACAAACTGTGTTAAAAACTACCACCAGCTCCAGCTGCACACACATGAGAAGACACCAAAAGGCCACCAGACAGGAAGTTCAGAGATAAAAATAAATGAATAAATAAAATTAAAATTCATCACGACACTACCATGACCAAGGTATTATTTATATGAAAGACTTATTTCTCAACTTTTGGTTCAAATGAGAATACCCTAATGTAACCACCAAGTGATAAATAAAATTAAAATCCATGAAAATACAAAGCCAATCTCAGGATGTTTTCATTCCAGTACAGCAGTGCAGCAGCAGGGAATTTAATCTGTCCTTCTCTGAATACACAACAGCAAAGCCCTCTGCACCTAAACAGCCAGACTGAACCTTGGCATAGAGATACTACTGGGCTACACACCTTTATCAATATGAAAGATTGATTTGCTTAGTAAAGTAACAATGTAAGATTTATGTTTCATTACGGCTACAAGGCCAGCTAAAAAATCCACCTACTCAGGCAAAATTTTAATGCTGTGCAAGATAACTAACTAAATGCATTCCCAGGCCTGTCTGATAAAAACCCTGCTCATTTTTCTGAAATATCTGCCATCCTTTCATGTCCCTCCCGTATGATATATGGGGCTGGAAGAGCCACTTTCAGCTGAGAGAAACTTACAACAGCAACTTCTTACAGCCCAGGCAGAGGAAGAACTTGTATTTTACATGTTAGATAGGACTAGCTCTGATGGGATAACAACACTTTGAAGCTTTCCATCAGTTCTTCCAGAAAACTGTTCTTTCATATTCAGAAGAGTTCACACCCAATTAATTTTGCTTCTGAGATCTGCATAAAATATGATGTCCAGAAGATCAATATTAAGAAAAGCTATACTCTGGAAAGGAAGGCATTTTACTTCTTTTTGGGACATCTTTTCTTGTGAAGGCAACAAAAAAAATCAACAAATGCCAGGATTACATTTGCCTTTGTGGCAAAGGAAGCTGCTGGGTGGTTGCTGGGTAGTTCAGAACATGAAGAATTACATCTACAGCTCTTTGGTAACTGCTCAGACTGGTGTTTGCCCTGTCCAAGCCCTTCAAGCATCCTTACCCTTTCAACAGGCTGTGAACTGGAAATGACTTAAACCTACAAGTTGTACACACTGTCCACAGAAGACATTGATACCCTCACGCATCAAAGGGTTGTGTTGTTATTCACACCTTGTAAACATGACTCTTCCCCAAGAACCAACCAAGCAAACCCAACACCACTCACCATCCTCCTCAGTCTGCACAACCAGCTCCTCGCTTTCCATCTTGCCCTCGGGGTTGGAGAGGGCCAATCTCAGCCTGATGGTCATGAAGGGCCGGAGCCCTCGCAAGGTGTAGTGGGAAGAGGTTTGGATGAGCTCCTCTGCCTCGAACTTCTGCTGGTTGAACACGTACTGGTACTGGACCGTGAGGTTGTAGCTGTGGCAGCGAGTGACGGCGTAACCGAAGGGCTCCCACTGCAGCGTCAGCTGCCGCGACCGAATGTCAACCACCTCCACGTTCTGTGGCCCGTGGACGGGATCTGTGGGGCAAGGAAAGAGAAAAAAACATGCTTTGATACTAAAACAAGTCAACCAGCCATTAGCGTCCTGTGTTCTACACATCCAGAATATCCCGGCACTTCATGTGTTCTTGTCTGTGCGGTGTACAAGTGGCAGGGAAATGAATGGCAGATCCACAAATGCTTTCTGGCTCTTGTGTTTTCCCTCAAAATCTACTGTCAGAAGGCTCTGAACAGCAGTAATTCTCCTGATTTCTGTGAAGCCTCACTGAATCCAACAATGGCAACATGATTCCGTCAGGTAAAGGGTGGGAAAGTTGCACTTCATTCTTACAAAAATATTAAAAAATAAATAGGAGTTGAATGTTTGCTTGACAGTGCCCAAGGACATTGGTGAGTCCAACCCTAAGTGTCACAAACGTACAGGAAATGGTCTCCAGAGAAGGAATGAAGTCAAGTCTCTCAGCTTTCACTTTAGCTCTGCAGCCCCTACACCCTCCTGCAGCCCCTGAACTCACTCTGCTCAGAGTCTGAAGCCCAAGAGTGCAGGAATTAAGGCTTAAGAACTGACTGTGAGACTTCCAACATCCCAGTGTTACTGTCCCCTCATTCGTTCAACTACTGAATGTTCTCCGAAAGTGGTGTACAAGCAGATTCTGGACTTCTGAGTCACCTCAACCTTGTGCAAATAAAACCTTTATTTCAGATCATCTCCATGCCTTGGTCCCACCAAAGTTTCTTTGCTCTTTATTATTCTTTCTACAGTAACTGGCTGAGGTACACTTTGAATATTCATGTGTAGGAATCATTTTCACCTGCTGTTCCTTAATTTATTTTTAACAGCATAACTCAAATGCTCTGACTACACTCTGCCCTTTATATAAAATATAAATGCATGCACTGCTAGACATGTAGATATAAAGAATGAAGGATGAGTGAGTAAACTAAGTGTTTGAGATAAGTCAGATGGTGATAATACTACATGTCATAGTTTGTTTACTTGACAGTTCTTCAACTTGTATTTGCTTTTTTGCTCAATATATATCTAAGCAAGGTAATTAGAAAAGATATAATTTCACATAGTTTCTTGATTTATAGCACAATTCAGGGTTCTGCCCACTTCTCATATTCTCTCACGATTTCAACCTATGAAAGGAACATTTTCATGGGAACAAAAAAGTTGGAAGGACTCCTGAACACTAGTCACACTTCTTTGACAGATAATTAAAGTGGGAAAAAAGCCTTCTAGTATTCTTGAAAGTAAAGCATGCACCACACATACTGACTTCAATCTATTCATGCAGAAAATACACTGTAACAACCCACATATTCTGTATTATTGCTAAAAATCTCCCAAAGACTGGCAACGGGAAAGTATTGTGCATCCTTACATAGACACACACATATGCAGCACTTGGGAAATACGATGGATATTAAAAGGCCAGGAGTCTAAAGTTAGCAGCTGGTTTACATTTCCATATAAATCATGTCAGTCCCTCAGCATCCAGAAAACACCTTTAAAGTGAGCCTTTATTACTCTGTGTGTAAAAAATCAATGTAATTTAGAGATTAGGAAGTTTCTATGCATAAATATACAAGTTAGCATTAGGTGCTAAGCATTCATTTACTAGAAATCCATGGAATGTACATTTCTTGTAAATGAACTGTCCTGATAAATTAGTTGAATAAAAGAATGATCTGTGAAATCCTTCACAAATCAATCTGTGAGACCAACAACCTCTGAAACAGTAACTGGAGCAGCAGGTTTCACCCAAAGACTCATCAAAAAGAAAGAAAACCAAAAAAAAAAGAGGGCAGATGTGTCTCCTTGAGCTTTTGAACTCTTCACTACACCAAGAAATCAACTGCAGACCCCAACCCAAAATGTGGCTGACACACAGCAAAACCATTTCATACCAAGACAATGATGCAGCTGGAGATGGCAATTAACCTCCATCTCAATTCTAAACTGCTTTTGAGGTTTTTTTTTAATTTCTGCTATTGTCTTAAAGTCATTCCATGTCATGGAATGAATCAGTGGGTGAATTAGAGGGTGTTTGCTCTATGTGCTGACTATACCAGTGATTGAGGAGCAACTTGATTCAGCACCATCTCACCAAGTCATCTGCCCAACCCTGGGCCAGGGAAGATTACCTGCAGTTTTGACCTTCCTTTCTCATCCTGTTCACATTTGCCCTTTCTTACCCAAAACTGTAAGTCTTGAAAATCAACCAGTTTCTGTGCTCAAATTTTACTGTAAATGCTGTAAGCTACACCCTGAGGAGCCTTTGGTTTTGCAACACAACTTTTTCAATAGAGCAACCAGCCCATTAACCACAGATGCCTCTGGGTTACAAAGCGAGAAGCCCAAACACACAGTGCACACCCCACTACACAACCACAGAAAGTACCACGTTCTCCCAAGAACTCTTTGTTCTCAGCCTGACAATCCTAAAATGTGAGATTTTTCAGTCCATTGGAAAAACACAACCCTGATTCTGTAATTGTTCCCAGGAAGGGGATGCAGGTCTCAAATACCCATATCCTGAGGTGTCCCTGGCTGCAGGTGTAGAGACTTGACATGTGATGGCCTTCTAGATTCTTGAGCAGAGGGGGAATAAGCAAGTAAGTAAAAACTACTCAAATTTTAGGTTCAGAGAGAAAGAAATCAAACTGGAATTAAATCCACAAATAGAAGCTGGCCCTGGAAAACTTTATATTCTCCCCAGTTCTCTTTTCTCAATTTCAATCTCCTTTTACTTTCTGAAAATTAAGACTACATAATTTTAAAAATGTTTCCTGTTGCCACAGCGATTTTCTCTGCAGCAGAAGTCACTGAAACCTCATTTTCAAAGATGAGATTCTTGCTGTTTTTAAAGGACAGTGGTCCTACTATCCTCTCCATATAATTCCTTCTGCATGTTAGCTGTCTAAGTATTCATCTCAAAAGGTCTGTAGCACCTACCCCCGGGGTTTGACTGTCTAACATCACCCATTTTTCCCAATGTCTTAATGACCTGCATTCCTCCAAAAGAAAAGTGTTTATAATTTATCTACTAATTGATCTAGTGGTGAATATTTGAAACTGGACAACTGTATCCATTTCTGTATTCTTGGAATTACAGCTTCCAAATAATGCAAGAAAACACCTGAAAATTAATAATCTGACACTTGGCTGGTGGCATAAAATCTGCCAATAGGTAGCACAGCTTCAACTGTACAAAAAAACCCCACAAAAGCAGGACAGAAACACAATGGCCCAATTTGAATATTTTAGAGATGAGATAGTTAAAAAAAAAAAAATCAACATAAACTGCATAAACCGAAGTAAAATTTTCTACGTGTCCCGAGACCTTAGAAAAAAACAAAGGAGATTCTTAAGCTGGAGCAGTGAAACAGCTGCCACCAATCTACTAAAATGAGTCTTGAACCCACACAAGGAAAATTGCAGTCTCTGGAGTTTCACTGTGCAAATGTTGTATTTTTATTTCAGCCTGGTGGAACCATTAATTACATTTTGAAAGTTCACATCAAAGTCAAGGACTGAAGGGTCCTTTTTAATACCACATCCCCCACTGATGCTTTCCTACCTGTCATTACTCTGGTGCCAGCACTCAGCAGCCAGCAACCTTTCTGAAGCACTTGGGATGTGCAAGTCTAGAGGGGTCTGGGACACAAGTGGGATGAGGAGCTGCTGAGGGAGCTGGGGGGGCTCAGCCTGGAGAAAAGGAGGCTCAGGGGGCACCTTCTCACTCTCAACACCTCCCTGACAGGAGGGGGGAGCCAGGGGCGGGTTGGGCTCTGCTCCCAGGGAACAGTGGATAGGACAAGAGGAAACAGCCTCAAGTTGCACCAGTGGAGGTTTTAGTTGGATATTAGAGAAAATTTCTTCACTGAAAGGTTGGTCAGGCCCTGGCACAGGCTGCCCAGGGCAGTGGTGGAGTCCCCATCCCAGGAGGGGATGAGAGACGTGTAAATGTGACACTTGGGGACATAGTTTAGTGGTGGGTCTGGCAGTGTTGGGTGAACAGTTGGACTCAATCTTAGAGGTCTTTTCCAACCTAAATGACTGGAAGTGGCCTGAATGAAACAAACTCTCCCAGTGATCCATCAGACCCGTGGTACTCTGTCCTCAGTCCAGGTAAGGACACTTTGTTCACCCAACAATGACATGCATTGTTCAGAGACTGCATTTTCTGCCATCAAAATTTCAACACAAAAGTAAAGACTTTTATGGCTGGTTTTGCCCTTTCCTCATTGAGTGTCACAGAGCTCATTTCGTTCACTGTATCCTCCTGCTCAGGGTGAGGTGTAGAAAA
This sequence comes from Calyptomena viridis, assembly GCA_013390005.1. Classification (NCBI taxonomy): domain Eukaryota; kingdom Metazoa; phylum Chordata; class Aves; order Passeriformes; family Eurylaimidae; genus Calyptomena; species Calyptomena viridis. The sequence goes on from WEIV01021285.1 coordinate 1,844,978, forward strand.
GCAAAGGTTGATTTAGATTATCAATAACAATTGGCACAGCTTTAAACCCCTCCATCAGGGGAAGAACAGAGAGGAAAGGAAGCCATGGTGAGACACTGGGGTTTGAACACAGAGCTAGAGTTGAGGAGTGAAGTTAAATACAGACAATCAGCTGCTGCCCCAGGTTAACCACCTGCTGCAGGAGCCTAATTGCAGGAAATTGCTGCTGTCAGTAAAGACATGACATTGAGTGGAAGTGTCTGTACTAGTCTGGGGCCCTGTGCCCGTGTCTCCTGACCCTACAGAGAGCAGGAGGCAGAGTTTATTAGCAATGCAGGTGTCCACTGATTAAATTCTGGTTCCCAGCAGTAGGTTACAGAGGCTGAGAATGCACAAAGGGAAGAAAAATGAGTGTGACATGAGAGCAGCAGCTTTGTGTGAATCCTGAACTGACACTTTCGGACGCAGAAAGAGAAGGAAAATAAGTGTAAGTATGATTTCTGCCTTCCCCTCAGCACACCCACAGCAGAGCTCATCAGCCACTCACTGCAACCAGCACAGACATCTGAGTGCTCCAGGAATGTCCCCAGCCCTTCCCCAGGGCACACTGGGAGGAGATCAGTAGAAAACTGGGTGCACTGGTAGTTGGTAAGGCCACAACTTGTGTTCTCCCAACTACCAGCCTGATACAGCCTCTCTCTGTAGTCCAGAAAAACAGTTCAATTCATTTTCATTTACAAAATGTAAACCTGGCAGTACCACAGGAGGGTGGAGAACTGCACACAAAATTTCACTCTCACAAAAATTCAAACAGTGGCCACTTTTCAAGCAACAGTAACAAAACTCCAAATCACAGAATCACTGAAAGGCTTGACATGGGGCAGGGACCTCAAATCCCATTTTTTCCACCCTCTGCCATGGGCAGGGACACATTCCACTAGAGCAGGTTGCTCCAAGCCCTGTCCAACCTGGCCTTAAATCAGCAGTTAGGAAGTTTCTTTTGTGTTTTCAAAAAATATTTTTCTTGTTCTACAGATGGAAAACCAAGCAGAAATGTGTCCAACAATGATTTTACTCCAGGTATTAGATAAAAGCTGAAGCCTTCTCTATCTCCTCTTTATTCCCTATTCCTCCTCTTCCTCCTTAAGTTTTTACAGGGTGAAACAAGTCTAGGGAACCACAACTACTGTCAAAAAATATAGGAAGACAAAAAGAGCAAAAACATACAGGTGATTTACCTTAAATGCAAAATTCAAGTGTGTGTGATGCTTCAGGGTAAAACAACCAACTCTACAGAGTGTGCTGTTCATCTCTTCAAAGAGATCCTGACAGATGAATTGTCCCATAAACACCTTCTGTATCCATGTCCTTTGCATGGACATTTCTGGATGATGGACAATTCTGTCCATCCCTGAAGTGCAACATGTCTTTCTGTGACAGTTTCTTTGCTGAGCGTCACAGCTCTCGCAGCTGCTGCCCATCATATTTCAATGCCTCTTTTCACACATGACACATGAAAACACTGATTAAACAGAGTTCACCAGTCCTTCAATACTGTGAAAGCATTTTGGCTTTGCCCTTCTCTGCAGAAAGAACATCTCCTTCATATTTAGATCTAATTTTGCTTTCTTTTAAATCACTTCAAATATTGTCACTGGTCCAAAAAACAGAGCTGAAAGCAGACAATTATACAGGGAGGCCTGTTCTGGGAGAAGACTTGCAACAGATAAAAAAGAGAAGTGAGAATGAGACAATAAAATCACTACAGAACAACCAACCTGTTTGTGAGATGCCCACAATCAACTAACGGCAAAGACATATACAAAGGAAAAGGTGTCATTACAGCTGAAGAACTAAACCAGGCTGTTTTAGGGCATTCTCTGAGCACTAAAGAAGGAGAAGTGCTGCCACACAGAAGGATCTATTAGAAAAGAAATTTGAAAGAAGTTAGATAACGGAGGATGTGCTCAGATAAGCCAGGGATTGAGCTCACTCAACAGGTAACACCATCAGTTCAGTTCAGCTCACAGCACATCATCTCCATTTTTTGATTGATCTGGTTTTGTTTCAGCTGAAAATCGTACTTACAATTCTGCACTGAAAGAAACCCACGATTTGAAAATTTAAAACAGGAAAATGTTTTGGTACACTGCAAATCCCATAAAACATCCTCTGATCTCAGACTTCAACCTTATTAAACAGATTCGAAGGAAACAAGGAAAAAACCACCCAAATGGCTTCAAACAGAGCCCAGACCCATGTGGACCTTTCCATTTGTTACAAAACGTGCCTGCCACACTGACAGACTAAATCCCCAGGCTGGCACGTGCCCAAGGTCACAGGAAAGCAAAGGCTGTGGAGAGCAGGACCTGAGGCACCAGCACAGCTTTTCCAACACCTGCTTCAGCCAGAGCTGAGCTGCCAAAACTCCACTTGTAAACAACTGCAACATAATTAAGCACAGCTTTTTAAAAAATGTTTATCAGCATCTGTTTAGAGGGAATTTTTTCCTTATTAGATTATGAAATGGTAAAATGAAAGCTTTCTTTCTCTTATACCTAAAATCTATTGTACCCTAACAAACTTAAAAGTAACAATTTAAAACAACAATAAAGGGTAATTACTGATTTTATTAAAAGCATCTATCATGGATACTCATAGCCATGATATTCCATGTCTGGGAACAAAATGTACATTACTGAGAATTCTGATGATAAAATACAATAGCATAATTAAATATGGTAATGAAAGTGAGATTAGAAAGCAGGTAAACCACTTGGGTTTTGTCCAAAAAAAGGCAAAACGTCTGTTTTTACAAATTTATTTCATTATGCATAAATAAAATATTTAAATATTTGTTTTACTAACATGCACATGCATTTATTTTTATTACCTCTTCCTCTGTGTACTTTGTTATTATCTTCAAATGTACTAAGTGGAAGAGATTTAGAATAACATACAAACTAGTCCCTGACAAAACATAAATTATCTCCATAAAAATAAATAAGGTAATCAAAATAGTAGGGAAAAGAGGCTTCCTCTACACAGTCACAGGGCCATTCAATTATTCTGAGCAGCAGAGGAAAGCACTGCTCTTACCAACAGGTTTTCTCTCCTTTGTAACTGTGGCTTCCTTTTATGCCCACTCAACCTGCAAGAGAAATTCTCAGTGTTCTTTCAGAATCCTGTATTTCAACAACAAAAATTCTAAAAAATAAAAAATATTTTCCATTCTACTTGTTGATCTGGCAGAAGGAGCCACTGGTTGATGAAACACTGGCAGAAGGAGCCACTGGTTGATGAAACATTGGCTTTGTGAGCACTACTGAAATATCCAGATTGTCCTAAACTGCTTGAAGTCTCAACAGCAGGTCAAGAGAGGGGATCCTGCCCCTCTGCCCAGCCCTGGGGAGGCACATCTGGGTGCTGTGTCCAGCTCTGGGCTCCTCAGCACAGCAGGGACACGGAGCTCCTGGAGCGGGGCCAGCGGGGGCTGCGGAGATGCCCAAGGGCTGGAGCATCTCTGTGCCCGGGAAAGGCTGAGGGAGCTGGGGCTGTTCAGCCTCGAGGAGACCCTGCGAGGGGAGGGACCCCACCCTGTGTGTCAGGGTGTGCAGGGAGGGGGCAGAGATGCACCAGGCTCTGCTCAGGGTGGAGCAGCAATGGGACAAGAGGCAGAAACTGGTGCCCAGGAAGCTCCACCTGAACAGGAGGAAGAACTTGTGCAGTGACTGAGCACTGAACAGAGAGCAGGGAGGGTGTGGAGTCTCCCTCACTGGAGATATCCCAGAACCACCTGGACACAATCCTGTGCCAAGTGCTCTGGGATGACCCTGCTGGAGCAGGGAGGTGGGACCAGATAGTGATTCCTTCCAAGATGACCCTTTCTGTGATTCTGTGACTCTTGACCATTTTTCTCAAGTTCCAGGAGTAGCAGTGACTCCCTTTTTCACCAGCTGTGGCTAGTCATACACAAGGAATCCCTGTATGATGGGGACTACCTGATTCCTTGTCCTTGATGACATCTGCAGGGATTTGCTCTCTACAACATGCCATCTTGGCAGGAAACAGTAATAGTAACCATAACAACAACAGCAATAATAATAATGAAAACCCAGTAACAACAATCCCCAAATCCCCAATATCTAAGAATTCTAAGACTGGATAATTACTTAGAGCAATGTAGAATATGCCTCAACCATAATAATGATAATTTTAGGCAAATGGGTATTCCTCAAGAGCATGTGGGTGGAAATTGAGCTAATGGAAAAGAGGACACAGATGTAACTGCATGTCAGCTAGTTTCTTTTCCCAGTAATTTCCTTAACTGGACCAAGAGATGCTGAAGTTCTTGCAGCTGAGCTCTGGTTAGAGTGTATTCCAGAAACACATGTTTAGAAAGGGTCTAGATACAATTTATGACCAGCTGTTTAATTCTAATTTCATGCTCATGTCTTCTTTGCAGCAGGGTGTTGAAGTCAGCAATGCAATGCCATTAATGCCATGGATGGTTAACTCTTATGGGAATGTACATATTGGAACAAATGTGCATTTCCAAATGCTAGAGACACTCTTTGGGTAGTGGAGGACAGATAAGAGTTTGCTCTGAACAAAATCAATGCCCAGAACTTAGCCCAATAATTGCCCTTTTTCCAGGCTATGTTTGCATTTTAGCACAAACAAAAATAAAGCACAACTTTATGCCACAGGGAAGCGAGAGGGGAGCCAAGTGTGAGGGGCAGGGCCAGCATTTCTTTAACACCATTTCTATCTGATCAGCATGACACTAAGAAAATACCCTTAAAGGATTTCAATACAGGCATTATGTACAAGAAAATACAGATAAACCAGTTCTTCAGAAATACTGTCAAGCCTGTAAAAAAGTGCAGCTCCTCACCCAGCCAGGGCTCTTAGTGCCAGCTGAACACACAGCAGTGTCAGGATTACAGCAGCCTTCTTAATTCCCCCCAGCAGATACATTTTAAAGTCTCACTGAAATCCAAGCCATTCTTAGTCCAAGCATAACTCCTTAAACTCAGCAGTCTTTTTTTTTTCCTCTTTTTTTAATGCAGCTGGATTAATTGCCTGCTCAGAAAATGACTCAATTCTAAATGGTTCCAAATTGTTCCTAATACCTGTAATCTCCCTGCTGTCATGGGGCCCCACCATACATCTACAGGTTTCTATTATCAGACAATGACAGAATAGTTTGGGTTGAAAGGGATCCTAAAAATCATCTTGTCCCATCTCCTGCCATGGGCAGGGACACCTTCCACTATCCCAAGTTGCTCCAACCTGGCCTTGGACACTCCCAGGGATGGGGCAGCCACAGCTTCTCTGGGCACCCGGTGCCAGGGCCTCCCCACCCTCACAGGGAAGAGTTTCTTGTTAATATCTAACCTAAACCTCTGCTCTTTTAGTTTCAAACAATTCCCATGGTTTACTGGTTAACGCTCCCCCGTGCAGGAGGAAGGACTCTGCAAGGGTCAAGGCTTGGTTCCAAAGAGAAAGCTGAAGAGCTGGTGACCATTCCATGAGCCCCACAGCAGAATGGATTTTACCCATGAAAATCCCCCAGGAGAACTTCAGATAACTTACTTCATAAACTTTGAGGAACCTCTGGGTTAGTTTTTTTAAAACAACCAACCAACCCCCCCAAACTCACAACCCCACCAAAATTAGAGCTGTTATTGATGTTCTCTTTTGCTCAACGCTTTCTTCTAAAAGTAAAATATAACTTCCCATTCCCTAATCCATAGTTGCTGTGGAGGCCAGAACACATCCTTTAAACCACTTCTCAGCTCATTTGCATAGCAAAGCAAGCGATTAGCACCCAGCTACAGTCTTACAAGAGTATTAGCTGCATTTAATTAAGTCAAGGAAGTCTCTTACAAGGGACATGACAGCATGAATTTGGGTGTACACCCCCACAGGAACATCCACAGCTCCCTCAGAGCAGGAAACCAGAGTCTGCCATGAGCAGACTGCGGTCTGCAGAAGGGAAAATAAGGAAGGATGTAACAAAGACCAATATCCATAGAAAGCATGGTGGTGTTCGGTTTTTAAGCTTTCCTACAAAGTCCTATATGGATATATTTATCCTGGAACTAAAAAAAAATCCTTGAATCAGAGAATATCCTGGGTTGAAATGGATCCACAAGGATCATTAAGTCCAACTCGTGGCTTAGCACAAAACAACCCCAGGGATTCCATCATGTGCTCCTTGAACTTTGACAGGTTTGGGGCCATGACCACTTCCCTGAAGAGCCTGATCATCCTCTGGGGGAAGAACCTTTTCCTCATATCCAGCGTAAACTTCCCCTGACACAACTCCAGCTGTTCTCTCAGGCCCTGTCAGTGGTCACAGAGAGCAGAGATCAGTGCCTGCTCCACACTTCCCCTCATGAGGAAGCTGTAAGACCATGATGAGGTCTCCCCTCAGTCTCCTCTTCCCTAGGCTGAAGAAATTAAGCCCTGGTTTTAATCAGGACAGACAGGAAGGTCAACCCTCATTGACCTAAAAGTACAAGCAGAGTTGCAGACTGTTTATGTAACAGAAAATGGTCAGAGAATCATTAAGGTTTGAAAAGATCTCCAAGATCATCAACCTTTGACCAAACAGCACCAAGCTCACTAAACTGAATCATGAAACACCTTGACTACTCATTTCCAGGCAGATGGAAATGTAGAGGTTGATTTACAGCTCTGCTTCCTTCCTTCCTGTCCCATAGTCAGGAGCAGGGTCATCCACTAGCTGGGAAATTAAATTCACCATGGGCAAAGAGCTGTGTGTTACTTCAACCAGCAAATCCAACACCACACCATGGCAGCCCATGGAAAATCTTGGACTGACTGTCTATGGATCACAGCAGGATAAAGCTGGATTGCCAAGAGCCACATCTACTTCAGAGGGGGCAGTGCCCTCATCTGTGGCTCCTGAAACAGAGATGGTAAAACAAGGTTTAAAGCACTACTTTAAATTACAATGTTAATGAGCAAGTTAGTCATGCCCCAAAAGTTAGGGAAAAGCTCATTTGTCCGCATCGAGATCTTTATACTTTAGAATGTTGTTTTTCTGGGTGAATTGAGTCTCTTCCACTGGCTGTTTCTCACTGTGTACAAATAGATAAATAAAAAAGAAGTGAAGTGGAAGAAAAGCAGTGTGTTTTGTTTTCAGCAACTATGACTTGGTTCTTTGCTGCCATGGCTTCAACAGCAAGGCTAGAAGGAAGTAATGGGCATTCATGTGTGAAAAAAAAGCCTATGTTTTTAACAGAATTAGGCAGCTGAGCTCATTTCCACCCCATTAGGATCAGTCTATGAGACAGTGCTGCCAATGAAAGCCCAGGAGATTAGTTTTCTCCTCAGTAACTTCAGCAATGCTCTGGGCACCAAATACAGCTCGCAACACTTTTCAGGGGTATTGCAAAGCTCGTGCAGGGAACTGATCCAGATCCTGCCTTTCAATTTCTCAGCAAAGCCACTTCCACACAAACACACCACTGTGCCCTGAAAGAGTTTATTTGGAAATGGAAAGAGGAGAAAGGAGGTAGTTGCTTATTGGAAATCCATTTGCTCAAAGCGTGTTAAGGAAAGCTAAGAGTTTCTAAGAAAAGATCTGTTAATAGGCTACTGAAACATTCCAATAACTCCTGCCACAGCTTGGCACCACAGGTCTGCAAGTTGTAACAGCATTTAGAGTGAAATACACTTTTTGTTCATTTAATATACCATTGAATTTATATAAAGAACATACTATGTTCCTGATCTCATTTTCCTCTAATATTCCTACCTAGAACAGTTTGATGGTTGGTTGTTCTCTGGCTATTAATGATTTCTACCTTTCAGAGTAAAGGGCAAGAGAGAAGGGTAGAGAAAAATAGTTCCTGCTTGGCTATTAAAATAACAACATTCCTACCAGAGAGGTGTTAGCACTTGCTCCCTAGAAGGTTATAATTTATCTTGAGAAGCAGAAGATTAGAAACATCCAGGATCTCCAACTGGCATCCATTCAGCTCTATTCTCTCAAAACTTACAGACAGAACCACTTTCTCTTCCCTCTTAATCTTCAGAAAATTTCCTATGAGACTTAAAATCCAAGAGTGTCACAGCTACAAAGGGAACTAATCAAGCGTGAGGTCCAGTCAGCATTAAGGTTTCATGTGCAATGGGAATTTTGTATTATTTGTGCCTATACACTGTGCCCAAGGACTTTACAGATTTTACAGTGTCCCTTCAGTATCCTGGTGTCTTACAGGTCTCCTTTTAAGGATAAAAACCCTGCCTAAGTCTCCCTTTAAGGATAAAAACACACATTCAGTCCTCCCCATCCCAGCTCCCAAGTATCTCTGTACCTCTGGCCCATGGACTATACATGGAAATAGTATTTTTTTCCTTCTAGGAGCACTGCATACAAAACACCTTTAGCTCAGTGTAAAACAGATACAAGTGTCAACACAGCCTGTCATTGGTATTTTCTGTTTGCATCACAGGCTGGGTTCTGGAAAGAGGCTTCATCTACATTCTGAGGCAAAGTTCCTGCAGAGTCAAAGCTGTCAACAGGGAGTTATGTTCAACTCAGTGTCATATTTAGACTTCAAGAACCTGGAACATGGATTCTCTGTGTCTATCACAGCACCTCACCCAAAGGTGAGGGGACTATCAACATATTTAGCCTTGAGAAGAGATGACTGAGAGGGGACCTCACCTGTGTCTGCAAGGAGGGGACAGAGGATGGACCAGGCTCTGCTCGGGAGGTCCCAGCAATGGGACAAGAGGCAGAAACTGATGCCCAGAAAGTTCCACCTGAACATGAGGAACAACTTCTTCACTGTGCAGGAACAGGTTGCCAGGGAGGGTGTGGAGTCTCTCCTTCACTGAGGATATTCCAGACCTGTCTGGACACAATTCTGTGCCATGTGCTTTGGGATGGCCCTCCTTGAGCAGGGAGGTGGCACCAGATGACTGTGGTTCCAACTTGAACCATTCTGGGACTGTGTGATCTACCAAAGATTGCACATAAATAGTTAACAAAAATAAATCATAATAGGTTAAAAAAAATAAAAATCCAAGATCACTGGAAAACACTGCAGAGAAAAATGAATACAAAGCATGAAAAATTCCTCCACACACCACAGAAAAGATAGGAGAACACTCCACAGAGGAAGCTTGCCTAACAACAGCCCACATCATTCCTATGCCTGATGGCAGCGCTGGCCTTTTGCTTTCATTGTACTTCCCAAGAAAACCCAAAATAAAAAAAAAACAAACCCAACCAGTAACAGGCTTTCAACACTCAATTAAGATTTAGGATGTCACTCAAAGGAGGCAAAAAGCTGCTCTTGCCTGGTGCTCTCAGAGAGTACATGTGCCTCATTCACTGTTCATGTTCCCAGTGGAGGCCCCACTGTCTGTGTCACAGGGAACAAGGCCACCTAATGGAACCCTGAGAGCCTGGGGAAGTGTGAGGGATCAGTGTGCTCATCAAAATAAACTCTCCTGTGAGAGCAGTTTATTGATTTGTGTATTTGACTCTCCTTGGGATTATTGTTCAATTACTTTTATCCTCCAAGATGAAAGCAGCTGAATGTAACATCAAAAGCAGATAAAAAGTCGCATGTTTCAAATTTTCTTTCAAATCTGCATAACATCCATTACAGATCCCATTTTCGAGAGAGCCCTCTGAGAGCAATAGCAGAGGGTAACTCCATCAGACATACAGCTCTCATCTGTATTTTCCCTAATTATCCTGGCTGAAGCGTATTCCCTATAAAACACATTCTTTGTCCTTGAGAAGTGACAGTCTGCAGCAGCTTTCTGACTGTGTCTCCTTTTTATCAGGTGAGCTGTTTGCTAATTGTTGATATGATTAGTGATTTATCATGACTTAAAAATAAACAACACAGCATAGAATTTCCACTCCTAAACTGTAGCACTGTTGAAGAGCTTAAAGCATGGTGGTGGTCAAGAGACCATGAAGTGTCATTTCACTGGTTTCATTTTTCACTAAAGCTTTTCATACCCTGCTTGCAAGAAAAAAACCCTGGATATTTTTAACTGCCAACCCTCTGCTTTCAGTGTGGGACATGGACTCACATGATTTTCATTTTGCTGTAAAAATCACGACCAGTGCAGCATCTGGAATCAGGATCTTTGTTTGAGGGGCAGATGGAATCAGATGACTGGTGCTCCTCTCCATTTATTTGCAGGGTGAGCTTTGCTGTGCAAAACTGCCTTCAGTTCCTCAAAAATGAAAATCCACACAGTCAAAACTCCAGCAGGATGGTTCTACAATGCACTGGGAGTATTGTTCTTGTCTTTGCCACAGATTGTTATAAAAATCAGGTCTTTGCAAAGTTGTTTCCAACTGTAAATGTGTAAATCTGCCTGTAAAGCACATTGGTTTTCTTTTAGTGATGCAATTACAAGGGGAAGGCTGTCATGAATATTAGTGAACTTTAAAATATTGTTTCTAGGGGGAATAGATTTTTCCCAAAGGGATATTAGTGCTCCACCTCAACATTACAAAAAAATCACTTTAAGACTTACAGCAACACATTTCAAGTCCATTAGTAGGAGTTTTCAAATGTCATGCCTTGACTGTGACAGTCAAATTCCTCAATCAATCAGCCAAATGGAATTATTTCACTCAGAAATTATGTGAAAACAAAGTAGCAAAAAGCAGTAAAAACGCAGAATAACTTTATTCTGTAACTTAAGCAACTAAATAGGCTTCTTGGTGAAATAAGAAGTAACACACTACATGTATCTGCTTCACAGGATGATGAAGTGCAGAACACATTGGAGAGGGTTTTTTTCTGTAGTAGAACAAGGTTTGGGATTTAATTTGGGATCTGTCCCACAAATGGTGCCTGAGATATTTCCAGGCAGGACCAGGTGCCTGAACAGAGCTCACTAGCTGGGTACCCATCACACACAAGGGGCAAATCTGGCATGTGCCAACTGCAGTCTGCCTGCAGGCTTAGCCTGCATCTATTGGTGACACTGTGCTCTTTCTCACCTAAGTTTTTAGTATCTTCCTGATTCCATATGGAAAACAGCCCAACTCTAGTGATTTGACAGCAAACCTGCTCTGAGCACCCTTGTATACCAGTTTGACCCACATAAATGGTATGGCAGATCCTGAGGAAAATCAGTGCCTTGGAATCCTTTCTGTCCTGGCTCACATCCCACTATCCCAACAAGGCATTTTTAACACACTCACAAGATGTATGACACTGGGGGCTTTCAGATAAAGATGCACTCAGCAAAGTATCTCCAATAAATCACCCTGCCCTTCATCTCTGCTGTGGCATTGGTGTTCATGTCTTCTGTTTGTTTTACCCTCCAGCGCTTCCAGACAGGAAAGATTTTTTCCTGGAGCCACAGAGAAGTGGTGGTACCTTCTAGGTAAAAGACTCACAGGATATAAGATCAATCAGGATCAAGAATCACAAAATTCATCTCTTTCCCCAGCACTCTCACAATTTTAGGAATTAACTCAGATCAGCCACTGCTGGTGAAGCACCTTGTCCAAAAGCAAAGATGATATAATCCAGTGACCTGGTCCTGGAGGAAGATGGCTGATGGATGGGGAAAGAATTGTCTACCTTTATTTTCTTATTTCCATTGGAAAATGAAGGGCAACTAACAGCTAATAAAGTATAAAAAATACACTCTTGTATTTCCAAATGCCAAGAGAAATAACATTCTGATTTAAGTGTAGCTAAAAAAAAAAAGGAAATCTATTTAGTTTTCAAAGTCAACCTCAGTAATTGTATGAAAAAATGATTTTACATAATAATGGGTAGCAACAGGAGGCAATGAGACTTGATAGTGTCAAAGACAGTTTTCAATTACATGAATTGAACTTGAAAATGTTAAAAAACCTCAGAAAACACCTTGAAGAAAGTTACAATTCATAGCAGAGGCATCAGACACAGCTCAGACCCTCTCAGTGAACTAAGCTCTGATGAATTTTTTTCTGACTTCTTGTTCCACATTAGAACTCTCCATTTCTTATGTTTGCAGTGATTTGTGATGTTACTGGATGAAAACCTCTGCAATAACACAGAGACTCCCATCCCCATATATACCAGTGAGGAAATGATGACACCCAAAACACTCATTTTAAATGAGAACCAAAGTTTATATATTTTGCTCAGGAGAGGACCTTTGCCATTACAGTGACACGGAAGAAATTCAGAGTTCTGCTAAATAACTGTGCCAGGCATCAACTATTTGGAAAATAAAACAGAGTGCTATTTTTCTCACACTGTATCTAAAAAGTGAGTATCAGAGTGTGATTATCACGTTGCCTGGGTGTGGTAAAGATGATCCCAGGAATGTGTATTTAATAAGAAGCCAACTGGTTGCATCAGGGTTAATGAAGGAGACTAAAAAATCCTGGGACCAGTTCCAAGTTATAGATTACCCATACAGCACTAATCTCTTTATAGAAATACTCCCAAAACTGCTGCACAAGGACACCACAAGAGAAGTTGAGGGTATTATACAGGGAGCAGTATAAGGAGATTTCTGTACCAACTTACAGCAGTTAAACTTCAATTTTTGTCAAAGGTATTACTGCAACAAGACTTGCAGTTGGCTGGAATAAATTCAGAGTCAGTTTGAAGAACACATCACAGGCTGCCTTAGAGGAATGTGCCAGCCTCCATTCTCAGCCTGGGAACAGAACACCAAGCAATAGCCCTGGCACCATGCAGGGTCTCCCATCTCACTGATTTCCTTAAACCCATCAACATCGGGGGCTACAGGACTCAACTTCATAAAACTAGAGATCTCCCAGTGCTAAAAGACAAGCCTCCCACGCCACAAACGAAGAGCTCATTGTGTCAGTAAGGTACAAGAAATATTGCTGTTAAAAATTCTCAGAATCCCAGAATTTTGAAGGTTGGAGAAGCCCTTTAAAATCATCAAATCCAACCATGAACCCAGCACTGCCAAACCCACCACTGACCCATGGCCTCATGTCACATCTAAGCTCTGGTTCACACAAAATTCCAAACTTTAGGCGGCCTGAGATCCTTGCAGTTTAGTCTCTTTTTCACATGCCCAAGCATCAAACATATCAATTAATGTTATTGCTTAACCCATTTATATCTAAAGCAAAGTGGTATGAAAAGGAAGCACTGATACCACACAGTTTTGGGGGATAATATGGAGAAACTAAAGCAATGAAGAATTCCCTCACACCTCACTGTCAAAGCATCCACACACCTGATCTAAAAAGGCTTCCTCTGTTTCTGTTCCTTCCTAAAGGAAGGACATTTTAACCTTCAGGAACGAGGGTGCAAAGCAACATGCTTGTCACCTCTCAAGTTTACTTACTTACTCATACCAACGTTGCTTTAAAATGCAGGGATTGTCCATCCTTAGCAGTGCAGCCACTGAAACTCCATAAACACTGCAAATGTCACTGCATAAATTCATTAAATACAGGGCTTTTTTCTCCTGTTGAATCCCATTCTCTTCTGGGGTATGCTTCAAACAGGCAGTTTAACATGAACATATCTTCACAAACAGTAGGCAATAATATCAAAACCATAATATACTGTGAACACAGAGTTCCTAAGCCAGAAAATAAGGAAGGTATGAAGAAAGAAGAACCCAAAATTTTCAGCTACAGGGTTAATATTCTTGTGAAGATAATCCTCCTATCCAAGATGTGACAAATCCAACTTGCCAGGAGATGGCTTTGAGACATGAAATAAAGCTGCATTCAGCTGCACTGGACAGAAGACATCTGGTGCTTCTATTATAAGCAGAAATTAATACCCAGGTAGAAATAACCCTAAATCAGTCTTATTTAGCTCATCAGCTGAAATACCAGCCTTTGCATAAGAATACACTTTTGGCATTTCCAATCTTACACTTTCCTGCGATAAAAAGCCAGACTTGTCACTTAATCCTGGACTGCTAATCAGGCAGGGTGGGAAGCTGAGAGCAGAGCTCAGATCCCACTGCTCAACGTCTGCATCACCAGCACACTGAGAGGTAGGTCTGCTCAGGCCTTGAACATTCATGGCCAGCCCAGAAGCTGGGAAGGAGAAGGAGCAGTGTATGAGCACTCCCAGCACAGGAAGGACATGGAGCACACAAACCCAGAGGAGGCCAGGAGGATGCTCTAAGGGCTGGAGCTCCTCTGCTCTCGAGCCAGGCTGGGAGGGCTGGGGGTGCTCACTGTAGAAGAGAAGGATCCAAGGAGACCTTAGAGCCCCTTCCAGGGCCTGAAGGGGTTCCAAGAGAGCTGGAGAGGGACTCTGGATAAGGACAGGAGTGACAGAAAAAAGGAGAACAGCTTTAAACTGCCAGAAGGCATGGTTAGGTTCGATATTAGGAAGAAGTTTTTCCCTGTGAGGGAGGTGAGGCCCTGGCACAGGAGCCTAGAGAAGTTGTGGCTGCCCCATCCCTGGAAGTGTCCAAGGCCAGGTTGGAGCAACCTGGGATAGTGGGAGGTGTCCCTGCCCATGGCAAGGGGTTGGAACGAAATAAGATTTAAGGTCCCTTTCAACCCAAATCATTCTGTGGTTCTGTATCCTGAATTAAGTTTGAAATCACCAGGATTCTGAGTTGCCAGTTTCTAAAGCAAATACATCAATAGTGAGTAACTTGATGGGGAAGTAGATCAAATGTGTTGCTCAGCAGCTGAGGCTTGATTCAAGAATGATACGGATTTTCTTGTCCAAGTAATCATTATAGATGCATAAAGATCCACAGGATTCAGCTAGAAAACAGATCAAAACTACTTCAGTATGGTAATATGATAAGAGTGGCCCTGGGAAGATAACTGCTGCAATTATAACTCTACTTTCCCCTACAATACACTAAGTCTGTTTCAAAAGAAATTAAGAAACTTGATGTCTGTGCTTTGAATAGAGGCACAAAACGAACACATTTGACAGAAGTCTGTAACTGCCTTTTTTTCAGTTTTGTTTTGTGTCTAATGCCTCAAAAGAATAAGAAAGAACACACCAAATTAGCTTTACAGAGCTGTATGTCAAGACAGAGAGATGGAGGCTACATGCTCAGAAACTGGCGCTCTGCAGAACAAATTTCATTCTTAGAATAGAGAGTAAGGTACAAATATTCTTCCTGGGTTTTGTTGGTTTGGTTTTTCCCCCCTAAAATTTTTCAATAGAGTCCTGGAAAATACTTCAATCTTAATTCTGCTATCTATCAGTAGCCCTAAGTGAGCATGACAGGCTAAAAGGGAACATTTAAATTTCAGATTTCAATTTCTATCTGTATCCAGTAGGAAAATACACTCATGTTGACCAGGAAAAAAGGCTCGTTCCTTTGATACAATAAATGTTGTAACCATTGCATTAGAGACAGCCATCCTGCTTCATGCTTGGAACCTTCCAACTTACCCTGACACCGTGACTGCTCTAATTCATGTAAGTCCTTTTTGTCTAAAGTTCCTGTAAAAGGTCAGATAGTTTGGGAAAATCCCACCGCTGAACCAGAAGCAGTAGGAATGCACACAGGTTATCTGGAGGGATCTACTCCCCTTCCAGGCCCTGAACCATTCCAGAGCTGAGGATTCTGCCTCAGTGACTGGAGTAACTCCAATTTTAGCAAAAGCTCTGGATCAGCTCATGGATGCTACTACAATTAGTTGTTACACAGCAACAGTAGGAACAAAGTGGCCCCTATACAGCACCTGCCACCCAGAAGGAACTTATGCCCCAAAAAGTTGCATTCAGGAGCATGAAATGACAGAACAAGCCTGGCCCATTTATTGAATTTGTCATTTGAGCATCAATGCTCACAGAGACCTGTCTCCACCTAACAAGAGACAGAGGGAAACAACTCTCAGTCACTACTGACAGTCTGCTTTTATCTCTAAACTTGCTCTTCCTAGTCCAAAACGGCAATAGTAATCAAGTGGGAATAAAAGCAGCTTTCTTTGATGAGCATGTCATGCTGATGAAAGGCAGCAGAAGTCCTCTGTGTAGACAAGAACCACAAACATTAACAGACGTTGGTATTTGGAGCTTCTCTCTCTGGTGTGTCAGTCCTCAAAGGGGTGGTTTTATGAATGGAACTCTGCGTGGGAAGTGAAGTTGCAGTTTAATTCCTGCCAGTGCTTTACTGGAGTTCAGCTGCCCAGGGCCACCCCACCCTCAGCAGGTGGCAGCTGAGACCCTGGATCAGCATCCAAGTTCATCCTCTTTTCCTTTGGTCCCTGCCTGACCTGGGGAGCAGCTCTGCCTGCACCTCACTCACCTGGGCACAGTCCTTTCTTACCAACTTGACTTTCTGGCTTGACCTCAAGGCCTGGTTCATTACCATGGACTTGGTGGCACTTTGGGCTGTCTCCTGACCCCGATTCCCATCACCAGACACACCGGAATCATCCTGTGCAGGTGCTGGGGACTGTGTCCCTGCCAGTGAGGGCATCCACCAGCTCATCCACCCTCGTGGAGCAGCTCCCTCTTGCTAATCCCCAAACATTTCTATATTTGCCATTGAATTCTGATATTAAGACAAGCTAAAATATTAATATAACAGTAGTCTTATCATTTAGCACTTCTGTATTGCTTTTTGTTGCCCTGGCGTTTCCAGCAAACTCTTGTTTTGTTTGCTTCCATCATTTTTAATAGGAAGGTCTGAACTCTGTGTTCAGATGTTACTTCTTCCAGAGCAGGCAAAGCTTTTGTCAGCTGATAATCACAGAGTTGATGTATTTGTATTGACCTATTTAAAATCTCAAACGGTTTTAAATAGACTTCGAAGCTTGTTAAAAGGCACTTTTCAGAAGTGTTATTCAAAAGGCATAATGGTCCCATTTGTCAAAAACGGGAGTTTGCCCTTTAGCACAGCCCTTGGACACAAAGTTGTCTCCAGACAAACTCCTTCCAAAATAGCTGCTCTCCAAGTTTTCAGCAGCTGAGACTGAAAACACACTTTGCCCCCAGTTCAGAGGCCAACGATTCTGCAAGAAGAAATTAAAGTGGACTATCTTTGGCTCTGCAGATTTGAATGTGTCCTTAAGGTGTCTTCAATCTTTGTAGACTGTCATATGCAATGAGGAAGAGCAGGACAGGGAATCTGAGGAAGGAAATGCCTGTGTGTGAGAAGGAGCACAGGATGCTCCAAAGTGAGAGCCACTGTCACTTGCTGAGGTTTCCACCCTGCTTACAAAATACTTCAGTGTTTTACTATTCCCGCCGCACAGGGCAGGTAACCTTGGAGATAAATTGTTCCTGAATCAGCAAATACTTGCTCATGTTCTTCAGATTTTTCTGAAGTGAGATATTTACATCCTTCTATAATCCTAAGAGGAAACAGGTGGCTCTTCAATGTACTTGTGGCTTTTCAATTACATGCTCAGGCTCACAGAACACATGCTCGGGGTGGGTGGGTGGTTGCTGGGTAATTGTCCTGCTATGGCAGGAAACAAAAAAAAAGCACTGGAATCTCCCTTTCTAAACAGGAATGCACTGGATTGCTTGGATGCAATCTGCAGTATGGCATTTATCATGAAATAGTTTCCTTCTGCATTTGAATTCAAACTAAAGATATTTATTTCTATTTACTTTCACAGGTTACTTTGCATTCAAATTAGAGGAACTTGTGTGTACATTATGCTACAGACTAAGGAATATACAAGAGGCACATGCTGGAATATATAGAGAACTAAAACAAGAAATAGATTTCAAGTTCTCGCTTTTCTCCCAAACTTAGAGAAAACTGTATCCTGAATGTGCCTTATGCAAGATCATTACATGAGAAATGGGATCACAGCACAAAAAGCTCCGGATGAGGAAATAACACATTCAGAATTAGTTCCTCAAAGGGGCCCTGAAGAGTCCTGGCTGTTTTCTTATGGTCCCTAGACAATGCCTTGGATATTTCTCTGTGCAATCACTAATGACATTCAGATTTCTCATTACCAGTTTCAGGAGCTGTGGAGACTGAAAGGACATTTGTAAATTAGCAGCTACTGATCTGTGATTGACCTTCTCTGTGTGATCAATAGTGTAGGTGGTACCAGGAGGGATAAGACTAAAGAATGAAATTCCTGGAAGAGATACCAATGAGATCAATCACATCAAGCTTGGAGCTCCTCAAACCACACTTTACAACAGCTGTACTTTTAAATACAGCTTTTCCTTCGAGTTTTTCTTGCCCACCTGTTACTCAAAGATTCTAACTCAAAGATTACTCTGAAGAAGCTCAAATGTGTGGTACAGCTACTCAATGAGCAAAGACAAATGTCATCACACATTGCCCAAATTACGTCCCAGCCATCACATTTCAGGTTCAAAAGCACAATCACTGTTCCTAAAGGAACAAGTTTTCATGTGATATCCTTCCATGCCAACACCAATACCCATGTTGCTATTGAGTCTCGGACATCAACAAATAGCAGCAAAAGTGACAGGAAAACATAAATATTCATCTTTTCTAAAGCATTATGCTTACATGAAGCAAGAAATTTAAGTCAGAAATGCCTCAGGCCCCCAGATCATTAAGATAATCTCCTCTGCCTCTGGAAAGCACAGTACAGGAAATGATCTGGCACCACAATTTCCACGCTAAGCTTAAACGCCCCAGGCAAAGAGGCTACTAATTCTAATACATTTCCCAAGACTGAGGTTTAATAGAATTACTTTGCTTTTTTCCTTTCTTAATTTCCATTCAGCTATTCATAGCTACACTCTGGGTATCAGCCTACATTCTTCCCCTTAAGTGTTTACAAAAGCCTGTATTTTATACAATTTTTTTTCCTTTCTGCACAGATGTTGCCCAATAGAGGCACAATGTGTCTAATTTCCTTTTTAAGGCCACAATATCTCCTTTTATTTCCCTGAGCATTGTGAGTGTTATTATTTAAAAGCCTTCCAGTTTTTCATTACCTCGAAGATAATGACTGATTATTATTTTTATTATTGTTTTATGTCCAGAAACATTTCTCCCCTCTCCATGCTTTACACCAGAGCATTAGATAAGCCTCCTAACTCATAAGATTAGTAGGTCCAGAGGCTGTATTTGGAATATTATGTGAGTAAACATGAAAAAACATCCTAAAAGTGGCACAAGAAAAAAAATCACCTGGCAAAAAAATAATACACTGTTCCTCATTACCAACATTTTAATTGGATCTGCAGCATTCTCCAAGTGCTGCCTGAAAAGTATAATGAATGCAACAAAGAAAATCATCTTACTAAGTTATAAAACAGTTTAAGTGAGATTAAATAAGCAATGGAAAACTCAATTCATATCAAGCAGTGTTTTTTGCTGTCTTTCAGAGAATTCTTGCACACAGGAGATGTGTGTGTGAGGAAGATTTCTGGAAAATCCAAAGGAAGCTGGCAGGTACTCCTGCGTGTTGGGAAACAGGCATTTGCAAGCCTCTTTTTGCCCTCATTTTGAGCTCGGTATCCAAAAATTATCTGAAAAAATGTACCTGAAGAATGAATGTTAATGAACAAATTTAGCCGTTATTATGGGAATATGAGTAAGCATAGAAAAATGTCACAAATAAATCATTAGGAAATAAATTTAGAAATCAAACACAGAGGTGGATGAGATGAGTGCCAGGCAGAACATTTGCAGAGCCACAAGAGAAAGGGGAACGTGTTTCAGACACTGCAGGCAGGAAGAGGGACAGCTTGGAATATATTTCTTTTTGGAAATTCTAATCTCCCCCTTTCAATCATTTCCCAAAAACCTTTCCAAAGTTTGTTTATTCAAATGAAGCAGAACTTGGGCCAAAATGTAACCAAAGACTTTTATTGCATCCCAAATCTCAGTTCTAATTTCGGAACCTCAATCACATCTGTGCTGAGATTTGTCACTTTTGCACTAAAGAAAATAAAAAAAAGTGAAACAGAGGATTCTGAATAAATTTGTTTCAGCTCAGAAGTTTTTGTTGTATTGTCCATAGCATCTTAGTTTCATTTCTTTTAATGATATTTAGCATTAAAATATTGGCACACAAGCTCCTGGGAGCATGAAATCAGTTTGTTCACTGTTGATCCTACTTCATCCACACTAAATACCAAGGAGCATGAGATCCTTCTTTACACTCATTGTATAGGGTCTAATTCTCACATCATTGCAAGAGATTAATAATCTACTTTCTCCTGATATTTGTTTCACAGTCAAAAATCAGCACATGATACATGTCATTCATTGAAGTAATCAGAACACCACACTCAGTCAACACCACTTATTAATGTCAACCAGAAGAGCAATTATATTTCATCCCACCAAAAATAAACAGACAGGCATCACAGCTTTGATGACAGCTAAAACTATCATCTCTACAGCTCTCATCAAGTCCCCACTGACATAAAATTGTATGTGGGGATCTGAGCTAGTCTAGGAATCCATTACTTTGCAGAAATCAGAAAACAACATTTTAGAGACATTCTGGGGATGTTCAAGGGAACAGAGGGAAATAAAGAATGAATCTTGAATGAATCAAAAGGGGAAAAAAAACCCACCAAAATGTATAAGGAGGAGGTTTGTCAATATATGCTACAATGGCCTGATTTTTTCAGGTTTCCTATGTGCCTGGAAATCCAGATTAACTCCATTACCACTGGGGCTCTGGTGGAAAGCTGGAAAGGGAAGACTCTGATGGTGGCTGTTTGATGAAGGGAACACACAGAATCACAAAGCTATTAAACCCCTCTCTGGTTGATACCAACCACAGGATGCTGTACTGCCCGGTGCTTCTCTCCAAGTGGTACCCAGAGAACGGGAGAACACAACACGAGTACAGAGCTCAGCCAGGGGGTGCTCAGTGAGCTGGGATTTATTAAGAGGAGTCTTACAGAGTTACAGATAAAAACTGCAAGATTTGCCTACATTATTATATATAAGGAGCATATTATTAGGTGGAATATATACATAAGTCTTTGGGTTTTCAAAAAAATGTGAAGGGAAATACAAGAAAAGAACAACAGGAACAAGATGAAGGGAGAAATATTACTGTATTCAGTCTAATTCTCAGGCTTCATTCTACAGCCACCTGAGACCCTTAAAACCAGCACTGTCCCTTTAGACTGTCATCCTAAATTAGTACTCTAAAGGCTGAAATGATCCTCTGATAGCACTTGATATACATATTTGTTGAAGAGCCCTAAAGCTTTCAGCCACATTGTGTGAAATTCCTAATAAAATGACCCATTTTCCCTAGTTTTATGTACAAGTCTAGTTCTCAATGGCAACAAAACACTCTAGGCAGCAAATTTCTAGGTTTTAATTAATTTCTCAGGTGGTTTAAGCCACTTAATCTTTGGCCTCCTGGCTTGTAGTACCACCCAAGTCAGGTTATAAGCACCCAGAAATGCACTGTCTGATGTGTCTTTATTGCTTAATTATCCAGGTGAGAAGCTCATACTAAATGGAGCATTTAATTATAAGTACACACATCTCCAAGGTTTACTACCAATAAATTTTACTAGGAAAAGAATATAATTCATCTTTTTCTGTTGAGGTCATTTAATTCTTGCATGACAGTAAATTATATTTTTGAGCATAGTTTTGATTTTGCCAAATGGATCTTGAAGCAGAAATTATAGATGAGGATTATATAATCAAGACTTTCATGTATTAATGTCAGTTGCAGGGCCCTCCTCATTCAGATTTTCTGTCAACTCACATCCAAAGCAAGTTTATCACAACTTGTCCAACTAATTGGGTTAAATCCAAATTCCTTGGGGTGCAGGAAGGAAATCCCTTCCTCTAAATACCTGCCCTGCTGAACTCAGCTTGGCTGTGCTGCTCAGGCACTGATCCAAGTTGTGACCTGGGGAAGATGTGGGTCTGTCCAGCAGCTCCAAGCAGGTTTTTAGTCAGTATCTATAAAATTACCCACTCTGCAAAAGTACTGTCATTAATCAACAGGCTCCAACAAGGCATAGTGTGAGAAGAGACACACAAAAACCAGATGGGAAAGAGCCTTCATATGTAATATATCCCATAATTATCTTTAGCTATGGCATTCCTGGCACACGGCTGGCTAAATTCTACTTGAATGATGGACACAGTCTCCTCACACAGTCCAGCTGAGCGCTTCAGTAGCCTTAATGTTAAAAAGTTTTTCTTAAAGTCTAAACTCAACCTTTCTTGCTGCTGTTTATTATCTTCTACTCCTGTCCACTACAGACACATGCAAGAGATTACTCTCTTCTTTCCCTGTAAGTTCTTGAAGAATATTATGTTCTTTATGTGCTCTCATCCCAACAAAACTGTTCTAATGATTAAATCTTGCCTTCCAGGCTGCTCTCACTGTTTTCCTTTGGGTTCTTTCTGTTACTTTCCATGTGTAACTCTGCAGTGTCCAAAACTGGATAGGACTCTTCAGTTGAAACATTAATAAAGTCTTATTATAATCATAAGATAACTGTGTGAAGAGAAACTCTGTTCAACAGTTTCACGTCACAAAGAAAAAAAAACCAGAAACAATCCAAACATCCTTGTCAGAGGACAGAATAATGAAGCATACAGGTATCTCTAGGACAACAGGTAACACTTTTTATTGGGTAAAAAGGGTGATGACAGAGCCAGTTTCTCTTTCAGCACATTCCAAACAGACTCAACCCAAGGCACACTGTACTTAAGAGACTTCCAGAGCTTCTTAAACAGTGATTGCAGCAGCACAAGCTTGCCTTGAAGCAAGGGTTGATAGCACCAATGACAAAGAAAGCCTTGGGGGAGTACTTGGCCAATTTTTTATAATGTTCTGTTGTTCCCAAAACACCTGCTGGCCAGGTTTTCATAGTGCACTTCAAAGACTGGTCTACAGTGTGCAATGCCACCTCTTCAGCATCTAATTCAACTACTACACAAGTCGTGGATCCAGGCAGGAGAGAGGAAATCCACTGGAACTGCTCGAAGAGTTTCCTGCCATAAAACAGACACAGCCAGAAATGCAACCATTGGGAGATATTTGCTTCTGGGGCTTTTTTTCTTCCTCCCTGGTTAATAGTTCACCCTCTTCAATGAGAGTGGCCATTTCAGACTTTAAGGTACAGAATAAAGAACATATTCCAAGTACAGGGCTGTGCAGGTATCACAGCACAGAAATAAGATTTGCATTTAGTTAATGTCCCATTAACATATTTAACCAGAGACAGAGCAAGGCAGCCCCACAACAGTGAAGGGGCTGTTGTTTGTTGAGAACATCAGGAAAGCAGCAGGAATAGTAGAGCCCCAGCCTTCATAGTTTCTGACTGCTCCTATCCACAGGAACCACAGCAAGTTGTGAATCCTATGTAAAGGCTGACGATGGGGAATTCCTGCCCCCCACCACAGCAGGATTACAGAAATCCTTGGACTGAAGCAATAAGGATCCTCTCTCACTGCATTTGGAGGTGTCCCTTTGCAGACAGCACCCCTTGGTTTGGTGTTCTGCCCTGACCTGCGTGCAACAGAAAAGCTTCAAAGCAGCAGGAGCTTCTTCATCTGTGGATGTGATGAGGAACCTGCTTAAATGAGCATCAGCTGACAGGAAAAAAACCTCTTATTAATTCTCAGAAAGGGACCAGAAAACTTGTTAAATAGACAAGTGCAGCACTGGGCAGCAGGAGGACATGCAGCAATGGTCCAGCGTGTACCAGCTCACTTGGAAAGACATTTCCAACTAGCTTGGCTTAGCAAAAGGATCCAATCTCATGCAATCTTTCCTCTTTCACCCAAATCCATCACCTGTAAAAAGTCCCCCATACTTCTGACCTAGTGGTCAAGAATATTACAATAAAGCAATAAAATCCTCAGAGGACAGGAGAAAAGCTTTTGAGGTGAGTCAGGGAAAACAAACCAATGTTTTTAATTCAGGCAGCACAAACAGTAACTGGATCAAGCAGCTAACGAGTTTTTAGGATTCACATGGATGACCAAGTAAAGGTAAAGGGCCAACCCTGGGTGATTGCAAGAGCAGCAAAGAAACAAACAGCACCTTCCATTTATCACACCTTCCCAACTCCATTAATGCCAAAGGAGAGGGATTAAATGGATTGAGTTGCATCTGGGCAAGGTTGGAGGGGGGGAACAAGAGAGGAATTTTCTCATTTCTATAAAAAATAAAAGTAGTGGATCACATTGATCAGTGGTTCTGCAGGCCAGGCTGGCAGGGGCACCACATCAGAGGCAGCAGCACAGCTTTAACAGGGCACAGCTATTACACTGCTATTGTACTGTCAAGTTGCCAAAGTCTTTCCTTTTCTTCTTTGCACTCTTATCAGTTTAACATCAATTCCCCCTGGCACTGCCTATGTGGAGCTGGAGGCACAGAAACTGGAGCAGTAGCCACAGAGACTAAAGCAATTTGAAAATTATCGAAGAAACAAGATTTCAACAGAAACAGAATCGTACCAAAATAAACCTCGTGTTATAAGCAATAAATAGCAGTAGGTGGTATTGCATAAAATCCACTTAACTAACAAAATTGCTTTCAAAAAAATCAAACCTCAAAAACCAGAACAACAACCAAACACAAAACACTGTTAATACCCAGTGGTTTACAACATCCAAAGATAATCATTACATAAAATTTTGTCAAAACAGCATTTTGCTCTTCCTTGAAGAAACCAACACCTTCTCTATTAACACATCAGGTTCAATACCAGGGAGTTCACTCTGCATTGCACTGAGAAGATATTTCACTTATTATTTCACAATATTTCACAAGATTATTGTCCCCAAAGCAGAGAGATTCAGTTTGAGACACACTGCAATAGTGGGCAATAAAAAGTCAAACTCCCAGAGGCCCGTTTGTTTTTTCAGTCTGAAAAGCCAAAAGAGGACAACAGTAATAATATAAATGTGCATTATATTAATCCTTGAGTGCCCTGATACAGGAGTCTGGGAGACAAAGAAAAGACTGGGATACAGGAGCTGGTGGTGGTTCACTGGGTTACTACTGATGATTTATTATGCCATGACATCCATGCCCAACTCACGGTGGCACATTCCTCTTTCCTTCTCCCTCCTCAGCAGATCCATGCCCACATCTCCTCCAGCACATGAAAAGAAACAACTTCTCCCACAGAATTAGCCACCTTGGTAAGTCCTTCTAATAAGTATTTAATACTGAGCTATTTAATTATAGATTACATGCTATGTACCTAAGTCTAATGGCATTTAACATTTCATAACAAAATATTGTAGTACCAAGACCAAAAATAATAATTCAACCAGCCAAGCTGATTCCTACCATCACCCACTTCCAGTTCTGGGACAATAGTGACTGGTTTCTTGACAGTTTCCAGCAAGAAGGTCAGTGGCTGTGTCTCCAGACTTTTAAAAATGGGGTATTTAATGAAAAAAAGTTTGGCATAGTTTGAGAAAACTGCTGTTTTAGAATTGAAATGTAGAATTCTATAGAAAAAAACAGTTTTTAAGTGCTGCACATCCTTTTATCTTTGGGTGGCATCAAAATCAATAGTAAGGTGCCCAGCATTGAGGATACACACAGCAGCTGAAACATTTCAATTTATGGGCAAGCTGATACACTCAAAGAAATGCTTTGATTTTCCTTGGGCTGATCTTTGATGTTTATGCCACTGCAGGCTCCATTTACTGATTTTACATCTTCAAAGGCAACTAAAAAACATTTTCTCCAGCCACATTTTCCCCTAGCAAGTTATCTGTCAAGGGGGGGAAAAAATGAAAATGAAGGTTGCATGAACAACCAAGTTATATTTGAATATATTTCTACCAGTCTTCAAGGAAGGAGGAAGGAACACAAAGAGAACACCTTGTTTTCAAAGCTGTGGCCACCTTTCCATATCCAAACACCACCAGGCTGGTGTGTTATTCCTTCCTGGATTCTCTGCAGCAAAAATCTTTCATTTCAACCTTGCTGTCACATAAGAGATCCAACAATATCAAACAGAATTTATAGACTCATACACTGCTCTTGCCAACGGCTACAGCTATAAAATACAGATATTTTCCTTGCTTCTTATTGTTTACTTAATTTTAAATATATAGGGGGTGAAAGCAAAGTTTGAGTCCATCTATTCTAACGTTATTAGCACTAGAGCAGGAAGCTCAATTAGATTTTGGTTGGAGCAGACAGACATCTAATGTTGTCTGCAGCAGCACACCATAAAGGTAAAAACATAAAGCAGTACAAGTCAATAAGGAATTTCTCTTTGCTGTGCTCCTGGTCATTTGTTTTTGAAGGCACTGTGTCGGTACAAAGCTCAGATATCTCCTAATTAGTCACAATGGGCAAAATGGATATTTACCTGTAGGCTGGCTACAGATTTATAAAATATTTACAGCTACAAAAGCACAGCCCAAAAAGTAAAATAGTACTTTTTTTTCCCTTTGCCATTTTCTACTTCACAGTACTGGCCTAAATGTTAAAAACCTGTGGATTTTTCTCAGAAGTTATTTTAAATCTAACAGAACTACTTGAAAACATGCTACTGGCTCCATCTGAAATGCTGGCTACTGAAGGGCTCTGCTTTCATTTTCCAGGGAAAAAAGCATTTTGCAGGTACACAGCAATCTCATTTCTGATACAGGAGAGGGACAGGGTGGAGGGAGAAATGATTTATGTGACTTTAATGTGATGTGAGATACTATTAAGATACGGTCAATGGCACAAGGACATCGGAGAGCACTTATGTTAGAACACCTTTGTCATATTTCAATGCATCAGCTTTAAAAATTAGTTTTTAAAAGAGGATCAAAGTGATTTGAAATATCTTGGGCTAAAATACATCTCATCTACCACAATCATGATGGAGTCCAAACAAAACAGAACATCAAAAAATATCAATATGCCTGTGCTACAATGACATGCACAGATAAGAGGCACCTCTCCAAATACCCACTTTCCCAAGAAATTGGTCTGTTTTCTTCCCTTTACTTCTTCCTTTCTTATATATCTCTTTTAAAGTACCAAATCAGCTATAAGATGCCACTGACATTTCTTTATATTATAGTTCTAAAGAAACTTGAACATTAGTTGCATTTGTAGTAAGGAGACCTGAAAAAGGTCAGCTAGCTGAAAAAAAATGCTTTTAGTACTAAATGCCCTAAGAGTGGTTAAGCCTGTCACACCAGGAGGAGGAGGAAGAGAAGGAGGAGGCGAAGGATGACTTTGGTCATTTCACAAAGAAATGAAGAAACCAAATCCCCCTGCTGGTGAATATTTGAGGGAACTGCACCTTCACAGTAAGAACCACAGAAAATGGAACTCCCTCAGCTCAGCACAGATCATGAACTTGGATGTTGTTTATAGCACATTATGTGGAGATTATGCAATTACAGATAAAATAATACCTCATAGCCATAAGTGAGAACCTGAACAAGTGCAGTCTGTGGCCAGCAGCCCTCCAAAAATAACCAAGCAGTGTTCTTGGGGATGCTGGTGGGCGACAGGCTGGACATGCCTTGGCAGCCCAGAACCCCCCCGTGTCCTGGGCTCCTCCCCAGCACTGGGGGCAGCAGGGCAGGGGGAATTCTGCTCCTGCTCAGGTGAGACCCCACCTGCAGAGCTGCCTCTGCTCTGGGGTCCCTGACAGAAGAACACTCTGGACCTGTTGGAGCAAGGCCAGGGGAGGGTCACCAAGATGATGAGAGGGATGGAGCATCTCTGCTCTGAGGAAAGGCTGAGAGAATCGGGATGAATCAGCCTGGAAAAGAGAAGGCTCTCAGGTGACCTAATGGTGGCCTTGCAGTGCCTGAAGGGAGACAATTTACAAGAGCCTGGAGTGACAGGACAAGGGAGAATGGGTAAAAACTGATGGAGAGTAGGTTTAGATTGGATATACAGAAGAAATTCTTGGTTGTGAGGGTGGGGAGGCCCTGGCACAGGGTGCCCAGAGAAGCTGTGGCTGCTCCATCCCTGGAAGTGTCCAAGGCCAGGTTGGAGCAACCTGGGATAGTGGAAGGTGTCCCTGCCCGTGGCAGGAGGTGAAATGAGATGAACTTTAAGGTTCTTTCCAATCCAAACCATTCTATGATCCCCTACACAGAATGTGTGTATTTGCAATGGTCTTACACCTCTGCAGTCTGTTTCTGGTGATGTGAATTACTGTCTCTGCCCAGGTCTGCCTGGATGCAGTCATGTGGAATGCTCCTCACTGTTCTACCACTCAATAAAAAACACAAAAAAAGTCACCTCTATTTGACACTCCAGAGCCTGGAGCCTGCCCTTCCCTCATTTCACATTCTGGGTCATAGATGACTTCACTCCCCCAGTGAAACACTGGAGCACTCTGACAGCAGCTCTTCCCTGGTGTGTAAATACCATTCAGAGGACACTTTCCCCTGTCACTTTCTGCTGCTGAAACATTTCTGCTCTACTTCAGAACTCTTATGCTCCCAGGACTGTGATATATTGTGATTTTCTCTTTGCAGGAAAGTTGTCACTACTTTTATTCCCTTTTTAAATTAAATTTTGTATTGATTAAAGATCCAGGCAGACTGTTTAGTTATCCCTTAAGAGAAAGTACCCTAAAAAATATTTAATTTTCTATTACATTCTATATGTAGTGTTTTCATACCATTGTATAGAACCTAACACTTAATTTTATTCTTGCTATAGAATTTTATAGAGAAGTCTTAAAAATCTTTAGGAGTAGACATAATTCTTTATTAATTTCTACTGGTTTTGAAAGTAATTCCTGCAGGTCCTCTTTGCTTTCATTCTTAATAAATTCTTCAGATATAGTTCACAGAGGTTCACTGAGCACGTGCAGATGATACAGAGCACAGAACCTTTGGCATGTTTAAACTCTGAAGTAAGACAGTTTGAGTTGAGCTACCCGGGGTCACTCAATTATTTCTCTATTTACAAATAGGAGCCAACACTGCTGTTAAGCTCCAGCTTCTTTACCCATTACAAAAATACGTGAAATGAGCTGTTAATTTCAGAACAAATATTATCTCTCCACCACGAGACTTGAAACACAACTTCCCATTGAAATGGGTTGAATATAAATTTCTGGCCCAACAAAAAACACTGACCAGGCCCTGGCACAGGGTGCCCAGAGAAGCTGTGGCTGCTCCATCCCTGGAAGTGTCCAAGGCCAGGTTGGAGCAACCTGGGATACTGGAAGGTGTCCCTGTCCATGGCAGGGGGCTGGAACTAAATAATCTTTAGGGTCCCTTCCAATCCAAACCATTCTGTGATTCTATAACCTTGGTTATGTCAGTTATTTCCCTATATGCTCAGGAACAGTTCAGTTATTCTTGTGTATAATTATTGAACTATTTCCATTTTGGGTCTTGTAAAAAATTGTGCTTGCCATCCTTCATCTTGTACTTTATGAATAATATGATCACAAGGGACTAGCTCTGACTTTACATGAAAAATAACAATTTTAAACCAGGATTATTGTGTGCAAAGGAAAACAAGTGGTTAGTTGAATGGAACATATTGCAGCACTCAAAATTTCCAAAATCACTGAATTTCCAAACATTCAAAAAACATAAACACTTCATTTATGTTTAGGAAGCGGAAGATCCTTCAGCCAACAAAGAAAAAAAAATTACTATTTACAGCACTTGTTGAGGGACCACAAGGACAGCAAGGGTGGGCTGAGACTGTCAAACAATGGATTTGCATCAAATCCTTTTCCCACCCAACTACAGCTCATTTGAAAGTGATTGATGTTCCCTTTTCAGTTAAATATGGTTTGAAATGCAACTGCTAGAAGAAACATTAAACATGATATGGAAATAGACCACAGTTGGTCACTTAATGTACAGCACTAGGGGGAAAGAGAAACCTTGCTTAAAACTCAGCACTCACTTCAAGGGATGGATGGGAAAGAAAACCAGTTTGTAACCCTGATCTGCAGGGGCAATTAAGTAAATGCTTAATGAAGGATTTTAGAAGAACAAGGCAGTGCAGTTCAGCTGGAATCCTTCATCATCACAATACATTCAACTTCAGCCACCCTAAAAATAAAGAAAATGTATTGCTAAATTTTATTTTACTAACGATATCCAGATACAGAGATGGGATGGTGCTGAGAGGGCTCCCAGCTCCCATCCAGCACGGACACACTTCCTCAAACACCTTTGCCACCAATGACAGTTTGATTTTCTCTGCTGCAGGAACCCAGCACACAGCAAAAGGGCAGATTGACAATACAAGAGAGAAGCGAGCAGCCCAGCATTAGAGCAGTGGCCTGAGGGCAGACTCAAAGTGTTTTCAAGCACTTCTCCAATGTATTTCTCAAGTATTTCACGCTTTCAGAAGCCTCTATAAAACGCAGCCAGTGCTTTCACTGTATTGTTGTGGTCACTGCCATAAAATGTGCTCTGGAAACACCTGAGAATGTTTTATTGCACACCCTTAATAGAGAGTAGCCTAAAGGTTCATAGGCTTAATAGTGAAAAAGACCTCTGCTGTTTCCCAGACTTGTTTTTCCATGGATTCCCATTACCATCAGCCCCATCCCTGTGCTATATTAATGCTGCAGTGTTGTACATTTGCCTCTACTGACATACTGAATTTATCCCTTCTGCCATTTTTTACTTTCTCTTTCACCTACCTACACAATATCATCCAGCACTTCTTTTTTTCCCAATTTAAATCCCCATCCCGAATCTCAGGAAACAACCATGGCTTCAGAGTCACTGATCCAGGATCATTCAGGATTTTCTTTTTAAGAAAGACAATTAAGTACTATCCTGTGTCTGGTTATGACAAAACAGATGTTGTTTTGTTATTAAATATTGCTGTAAAAAGGATTTCTTGTTCTGCTCTGCATCCTCTGTGGCCCAAGATGCCAATATGGCCTAATTCTTTAAGCTGTGTGCATATGGGGACTTAAAAAAGGCAAAGTGCTCTCCTGGAACTATGTGCAGAAGTGCTAAAAAACAGGGGGAAAGGGTCTTTGTCCCATTCAGAGACAAGAGCCCAGTTCCTCACCACCAGAGCTTCCTGGCTGTGCACTAATCCTGTTTTCTGATGCTCAAGTTGCTCTGAAAGTTCTGGAAATTAACGAGTTCCTCCTTCCAGGCTGATATACAGAATACACACATACACTTCCATCAACAGAGCATCTACAACTACAGAAAACAATCAAAATTCAAAATACGTAAATGGCAAATTATCTGCACCTTTATACTACCCAAGCCTCTTCCAGGAACTGAAACTTCATTTTTATGCAACTCCTCGTATCACTTCATTTGCAATGTTCCCTGAGCCAGTCACACACTCAGGGTTTGCTCTGCCAAGATCATCTATATTCCAAAATCTTTCATATTTTAGAGCATGGAACACCACCAAATCACAAAGTTATTTAAAGTGTGACAGGTCACGTTTACTATATGTCATTGACTTTCATGGCTATAAAACCAACTACTAAAGCCAGGCAATGTCAGTGCATGTTTCTGCCTGGTTTCTCTCTCTGGTGGTCCATGCTCTCCAAAAAGTCTGACTTCCTTAGGTTGTATGTTTTATTGCACATGAAATAAATCTTCACACACCACCTGAGCACCTCAGGTTTTTGTTTGGTTTTAAAAATAAGAGAGGAAGCTTGTTCCTGTCATGTCTGTTCATGACATGAACAGGTACAAAAATCAAACCAAGGATTGTTCTTGCCTCAGATTTTACTTTCTTCTGATCTGTGGAGGTGACATGAGAGGATTCAGTTCTGACTCTTGAGGAAACTGGTGTCAACAAAGAAAGCACAAGAGCAACTGCAGGCAAAAATCCTCCTCCACCCTCTGAGCCTTGTTGGGATGCTTCAGCTTTCCTTGGATGCAGCTCTACTGGAAGGCACCTGCAATTTCAGCCTCAGGAATCTGCTCCTCACTGACCTTCCTGCTGTAGCAGCCAGAAGTACATACTTAGTAAGTACAGTAAGTACATGCTTTGGGGTCTTTAAACAAAAATAGTACCGGGACCACAAAACTCATTTCATGAGGGAGGTAATTTTATCAGTATCTGCAAACCTGTTTGGTTGGGAGTTTATTTATATTTTAACCCTTGGGTTGCTTTTAGTTTAAACATATTTTCTCACAGGCTGTTTAGTGTTTCAAGTACTAGATATTTGTTACATTTTAAACAAAGTGAAATTCCTGACCTCCAAGTCCAACACTGCTTGGGGGTATGTTGGTTTGAAACTTTCAAAAAGAACATCCTGCATCCACTACTGCAGGTGCCAAGAAAATACTGCAGCCATGTTGGTCTAAATTATATACCTGGGTATTGAAGATAGGAGGGGAAAAAGAAAAGTCTCTCACAGTTTTCCTTGTGTAACTGCAGCATCAGGCACTGGATAAAACGTGCTCCTTCTGAACTGTAGCATCTCCAATACTAAATCAATATTACTTAATACAGCCAACAAAATCAGCCTTAAACGCCAACCTGGTTTGTTTTTGTCCTGTAGCCTGCTCAATTATCTTTAATTCAAACTGAAAACTACCACCTCACTTCTAAGATTTTGATCTTCGGGTTTTCAAGTTTCAGTCGAAAATAACACCATCCATCTAAAAGCACACTCACATCAATCGTAAATTCTAAAATTAACCTTACAAATTAGGAAGGCAGCTTGTTCTTTTCTTTCTCAAACCATAAAAATTCAAGGAGTCAAAGTAAAATCCACCTTTTCACCATGGCCTGATTCACAGTCTGTGCAATGAACGTGGCTCAGGGAAATGACTCCATCTTAGGGAACAGGCACCTTCACCCTCTCCCAGGGAAGCAGGATGTGCTGCAGGCACAGCTGTAACACATGGGCTCCTTGTATTAAGGTGCCTTTTACCTCAGACAATGGCACTTTTATGTCAGAGATATGCAAACTTCACTCTTTGAACTGCTGCTGCTGCCATCACAAAAGGGCTGAGAAGCAGAATGGTTTGGGTTGGAAGGGACCTTCAAAGTTATCCAGTTCCACCCCTGCCATGGGCAGGGACACCTTCCACTATCCCAGGTTGCTCCAACCTGGCCTTGGACACTTCCAGGGATGGAGCAGCCACAGCTTCTCTGGGCACCCTGTGCCAGGGAACAATTTCTTCCCAATCTCTAATCCAGCAGAGCAGCAAACACCAGGGGCAGCAGCTCCCAGCACAGCCAGCCCTCTCATCTCTTCACTGGGAAGGCAGGGAGCTGCTCCCTTGGATCTCCTGTGCCAACTAGATGGGAAGAAAGTTTTGAGTTGGTGATTCAGTTTTGCTTTCTCTGGATATACCCCTGAGAGCCTGAGTCTGAGCAAACAAAGCACATCACTGTGTCTCTGGCTGGAAGGCTCAGTGATGGCATTTAGAGAAGGAAAGAGATGGAAGTGGAACATATTGCAAAGTAAAGTACCATAAATAGAATGTTAGACTATTAAGAAATCTCCTGGGCTCTTTAAATTTGTACTTTTTTATTTCTGACTCCTCAACAGAAAATCACAGACCTGCTTTATCATTTAAATCTCTAACACAGCAAAGATCAAAGTTTGGTGCTGAGGAGTTCGTCTGTTTGATGAGCTAATCAGCAGAGCTGACTCAAGTTTCAGGGGTCTGCACAATGTAAGCCAAAGCAACTAAAATCCAAAACTGTACAAGCACCTTGTGACAACCTCATTATTTTATTAATCCAAACCTGGATTGGGCACCACAGAAGAGCAGAGTTTTCACACACAGCAAGACAGCAGTGTCAGCAACAGTGCAATCCTTCCAGGGCTCTGCCATCTCTGGCTATTTCCAAAGTACTGTACCTATAATAATTAACTGCTACTTCAGCCTTCAGGAGCTCTTTTTCCTCAAATGAGAGACAGCATAATGACCTGAAGTCTGATATGATGAATAACATCTCCCACACCCCTTAGTCATGTTCATAAGGTTTATGAGTTCTCCCTTCCAACCACATTCCCTACAAAACCACCCTAACAAGGCCAATATTGACATAAGGAGCCACAACAGGACATTCTTGTTTTGGGAAGGAAACTCCACTGCCATCCCACCAAAGTCTGTGGGTGTGTGTACATAAATACATCTTCAGCTGAGCCTGACCAGGTTACACACCCAGAGATGTGTAACCACAGCCCACACTCATGTCCTGTCAAAGCCACCCAGACAGCAAATTATACTCAAATATTAATAACTTCCTCTCTTTCCTCTTTTGTATACTCTGACAAACTTTTCTAGCAGCCTAGAAAAGGCTGCTATCTATCCTAAACACTGAAAGGGTGGTCTTTACAATTTATCTTAAATGAAGAAGCTCCCAGAAAGAAATATGAATGCAATGGAGAGCTGTTTTTATCAGATGATACAAATCCAGCTCTTTTATCACTTTTCAGTCACTGAGACACTCTGAAATCCACAGCAGGATATCAGGAAAAATCTCTTCACTGAAAGGGTGGTCAGGCATTGGAACAGGCTTCCCAGGGAACTGGTGAAATCACCTCAAATGTTCAAAACCTGTGTAGATGTGGTGCTTGGAGACACGGTTACTGGTGGGCCTGGCATTGCTAAGTCAATGATGGACTTGATCTTTTCCAAACTTAATAATTCCACGATTCTATGTTCACACTCATTTCAAACAACAGAAGGTTCTGACCAGTGAAAAATCACCATCCGACACTAATACACACTCTGAATAATCAGAAATCCTCCCTGTCAGGGCTTGAATTTTGTTCTTATTATTTTCAGCTCCTAAAACCATAACACGAGATGCCAGAAGCCTGGCATGGAAAGCTAAAGCTCCAGGCCCTGCCTGCATGTGAGCCAAGAAAGGCGCATTAAGGCCTTTTTACTTTTGAAATTGCAGTGTGAACAGTAACAAAAAGTATAAACCAGTAAACAGCTCAGTCTGCAATTTCAATTCACAAATATCTTGCAAGTGCCATTCCTGAATCCCCAAGCAGTTCAGAAGAGTGAGATTACAAAGCAATGCTAATATGTATCTGAACATCATACATATGTATAAGGATATAAAGACACTGCAGGACAAGTTTGAAGATGGAAAAGCCAATGCACATTTTTCACACAAAGTAAAACAGCCCATCAATACAAACTCAGTACACTCAGGGTTTCTCTGCAAATGTAGCTGTAATATTTGGGCCACAGCAATTTGTGCAGACACCACAATGCATTTTTGCCCAGCAGTTTGCACACACACAAAGCTTTACTTTGTTCAGGCTCGTACTGAACCACCAGGCAGAAGAATGTACCCAACACAAGTTGTGACAGAAAACAAGGAACCTCATTGATTCCAGGCTGACAGACAACACACACGAGAACTCTGGCTACTGCCGTGATGTACTGGAAATCATTCAGGTTTTAATAAAACCAATGCAATAACAGCAAAATTGCACTTTAAACTTCCATGAGAGCCTGCTGTTGCTTGCTCCCCAGTTCTGGGCTGTCTGGACAGACTCCCCTTCACGTTTGGTGTGTCAGGCACCAGACAACGTGGCAGACAGAGCTCCTGTCCCTCCGAGAGGCCCAAAGCAACAGATGGAGCAATTAGCTCCCTGCCCCACAATATTGCTGGGTTTTGATCTGAGGGTGCCAGGGAAGATAATTGCTTTCCAGGCTCTCCTGGAATATGCTGCATTGTTTGCTGACAAACTCCCTTACTCAAAGCACACACCATAAAGCCCAGGGCAGGGAAGCATTTGCATGCCTCTGGAAACGTAGCTAAGCACAGAAATTCATCCCCAGTGCAACATCCAGCATTTTGAGGAAAGTCTCGAGCCATTCTGGCTGATACAAAACACAGTTTTGAGATAATCCAAGATGTTGTCTTTTTGCGTGCTAAAATGGAGCCTTAAGAGATGTTCCCACCTCATTTTAACCAAAATTATGGGTTGTTACATAATGTTCCTCCAAGTAAAATGCCTACTATGTCTTAGTCTCTTAGTGGCTGTATTTCAGCAGGAGGCAATTTAATTTATATTTGGTTTTGTGGCATGAAGAACAAATCTGGCTATAAAAGGATAATTAAGCATTTTGAATTAATTGTTATTATGGCCTTGACATTTAAGCTTGTCAGTTCTCTATTAAACAATGTTGTAGCTGCTTCAATCTCTCTTTTCTTATTTATCCCTTCTCTACCACGTGTTTTTGCTAAAATTAAAGTAAAACATTTACAAACACTTGACAACCTACACATTCCTTTGGATATCATTGTGCAGAGTTTCCTGCAGAACTGAACACACTTTGGTTTAAGATCATTACAAAGTAAGAACAATAGGTGTTAAAACACCAGGCTGTGCCACACACCTGAATTCCCACTGAATTCAGCCCTCTCAAAACAAACCTTTATGCACTGCAAATCCAGGTTAAAGCATTAGGGAGTGCTTAAGGCAGTTTCAGAGACAAGCTCTCCCATGTGATTCCCAATGAACAGACTACACTACAAGTGATTCATGGCTCTCAAAGGAGAACACAGGAGCCTGCGAATCTCTGCTGATAAAAGCACCTTTAACTCGTGTTGCTGCTGTCTCCATTCCTCAGCCAGGCAGCTCCTCTAAGCACAGCCTATTAGGACAGAACAGTTTTTTCCCCTGACTGCTTTAACAAGCCAGGTATGATTAGTGAGGGACAACAGGGACAGAGTTTATTTCCACAGACATTTTATACTGGGTAGTACTGCTTTGTAGCATTGTAGTGAGCACAGAATAACAGAATGGTTTGGGTTGGAAGGGGCCCTAAAGACCATCTCATTCCACCCCTTCCATGGGCAGGGACACCTTCCACTATCCCAGGTTGCTCCAACCTGGCCTTGGACACTTCCAGGGATGGGGCAGCCACAGCTTCTCTGGGCACCCTGTGCCAGGGCCTCACCACCCCCACAGCCAAGAATTTCTAATATCTAATCTAAATCTCCCCTCTGTCAGTTTGAAGCCATTCCCTCTTGTCTTGTCACTATCTGCTCATGTAAAAGTTGCTCTCCATCTTTTTACAGGCACTGGAAGGGGCTCCAAGGTCTCCCCAGAGCCTTCTCTTCCCCAGACAGAACAACCCCAGCCAAAAACCTGCTCATCACAGCACTGTGTTGTTCTCCTTCAGAACTGCAGTATCTAGTTTCACCTGTCAAGTCATAAAGGTGTTTATCTGGAAGAATAACATGGTTATCTATGGAAATGTTTCCATAGTACCACTTTCTTCTACAGAATTCTTGGCAAGGAAAGTGGAGGGTCCTGATGAGAAGGTTTTGATATAATACATATATCAAAGTATTATATAACTTCATCACTTCCCCTTCCAGCTTGTCACTAACACTTTCCCTTTCTCTTTCCCTTCTCTGTATCTCTCTTTGTTTTCTTTGAGGTTTTGGTCATCTGGTTCCCTCCTTCCCCCAATAACCTCCACTGCCACCACTAACAGATGCTACTAAACCTTTTTGCATGGACACCTGTCCTGACATCCTCTGTGAAACAGTATTACCCAAATTAGGAAGGGAATAACTAAAACAGTGCCCACTGGAAAAAACCACTGGAAATGCTCAATACACCCATGTCTCTGGGAACAGCAGTTGGAATTTCCCCATCAAAGACAAAAGGATGGCAAGAGCTACAGCCATGGCACAGCCCCTGCAACTGTACTGGCTAAAACAAACACACCAACTCCCTGCATATCCATTCTCATCAGGCAAAGGAGAAGTGTTGGTAAAACCCTTTCCATACATGGGCAAAATGAAGCAATTAACTCTATTTCTACCATCACTTCCACAGAACCATGAAATTCTTAGGTTGGAAAAGTCCTCCAAGATCATCAAATCCAACTGTTCCCCCAGCATTGCCAAGGCCATCACTAAACCATGTCCCCAAGTGCCACATTCACACACCTTCTGAACACTTCCAGGTGCCCTAAGTAGCTGTCTCCATGTTCCAATGCCTGACTGCCTTATCAGAGAAGAAATTTTTCCTAATATTCAATCTAGAACCCTGAGTGCAACTTGAGGCTGTTTCCTTCAGTCCTGTCCCTGTTTACCCAGCAGAATAGACCAAGCCCCACCTGGCTACAACCTCCTGTCAGGGAATTGCAGAAAGTAAGAAATGTCTCACTTCAGTCTCCTTTTCTCCAGGCTGACTGGAGATCTCCAATTCAAACTGGTCCTCACAGGCCTTTCAAGAACTCAGTCCTCTCCTGAGTCACTCCCTTCCTATAAACCATTCAGAACTCAGAAGAAAAGGCACAAATTCCCGGAAGGGGGAGGGAGGAGACCTTCTGCCCCTTTTTCTGTTCAGTGATTTAGAAATAGCAGGTGGCAGTGGTCCCAGGACAGGTGAGGCTGAAGTGCCCCCTCCATGCATTGCAAGGTTTCAAAAGCAGGTTTAGAGAAACCTGTTCACCCTGTTCTTGTACCTCACCACCTCTGTTCTTCCAAGAGCAGATTCCTCTCCTCACTTGTATCCCATGTACTCAAATAAACACATCTTGGCAGTTCCCTTTGCTCTCTCCATTCTGAGGTTTTGGCAAAACCCAGAAGCTCTGAGGGCCACAAGGAGCCCCAGCACTGAGCCACACACAGTAAAACACACAGCCCCAGGGTTACATCAATGCTGAGGTAGATGGGGAAAGGTCTTCAAGCCAGAAACACCCATCTACCCCAAACCAGCAGCTACTCAGAGAAAGAGAAGTAAACTCCCAACGGACTCATCTTATTTTCAGCAGTGATTACTCGTTTGAAACACTCACTGAAGTCCGGGAGCAAAAACTTCCTTCAAAGTGACAAACGCTCTCAGTTATAACGTACTGTTGCCTCCTGCATGTCTGGTCTGTAGTGATGACTGGCCTCCTCAGTGGTCTACTGCCCTTCCAAATATTAATCAGGATGGTTTCAGTTATAAAATACAAGGCTAATGAATCCAGGTCCAGGTGCTTACACACTGCTCACCTGCCTGCTCAGCAAAACTAATATTAGCTTGTTAGAGATTTTTCTTTCCTAATGGTAACATTAGGAAGTTCTGCAAGGTGACTGAAAAACCATGTGGTTGGGGCTGTTCCCCCCTCATCCTCCCTTTATTATTTTTCACATAACTCTGCAGAGCTTTAAGTACCAGATAAACCTCCACCAAAAGTCTCCGAGTCCAGGCTATACCTCAACATTCATTCCTATGAATTCTTGCTGCACTGGATACAAAACCACATCTTGTATTTCTTTTTTACGACAGGGATTCCTTTTTTTTATTGTAATCTTTTTATTAGCTTTCATTCTCAGTTGTCCACTTTGATTTAAGGTACATCTTCCCTCTCCCCTGACAAAGCAGCATGAAGCAAGTATATCAAAGCTAAAGAGTTATTTACTTGAAAAACGCCAGCTTTGAAGATGTCTTTTTTTTTCCCCCTTAAATGGAGTCTTTCAAAGTCCAGTGTATGCAACTTCCCATTGAGTAAAATGACTGCACTCCTCACGCAGCTGCTCTCAATAGTGTTGGATCCATCTGGGAACTCAGGCAATTTATAAAGGCTGAATAATAGAGTTAACACAAAATGCCCTTCCCTCGGAGTTAAAATTGCACAGTGAAGGTTCATGAAGAGCAACAGAGAGAACAATATTTCCATGAAGATCTCTGAAGCAGTTCTTCCTGCAGGATGGCCCTCCTCCCTCCTAACACCTCTGGGAGAACAACTGGCTTTGGTGTGGCTGAAGCAGGAACAACAATCCTCCAACAGGATAACCATAAAATCCTGTTTTCTTCCCCAATTCTCCTCAACCACTGACTAAAATTCTTGACTGAGGTCCTTGATTGAGCCTGTAGCTTCTTCTCTCATCATTCCCCCTCCAACTAATAGCTGATACTGCAACATTAAAAATCAAGGACAAAAAAACTCAGATTCCTGGTCAGAAGAATGAGATTTTTGAGTAAAAGGAACAGTAAATTAAAGATTCCTGTTAAACAAGGAGACAGTAATCTGTGATCTACCCACTAAAGGCCATGACAAAGAGCAGTCACTGAATAATTCAGGCTGGAGGAGACATTTACAAGTCATCTGATTCAACTCCCCACCAAAAGCACAGCTCATTTCACAGTTACATGCAATTTTGAAATTCAAACCATTTTTTTCTGGTCCTCTCACCACATATCTCCAAGATATCTGGCTCCATCTTCTTTTTCACACATATCACTTCCCTCAGGACCTTATGTACCCTCATCTTATGGTCACAGCAGTCAAAGCTGCCACCCACCTTCAGCTCCTAAGTAGCAGGTCCAACTGAGAACCTCTTTTTTGGCTCATCCAGCACTTGCAAACTGGAATTATTCTTGTTACACCCCACACCCTCTGGGATTGCTTGGATCCTTCCATGCTGCCCTCTTCCAGCAGATGCTGTTTTGATGAAATTTCTGCACGACAACAGCACTTCCAAGAAGTTCCAGGAGTCCCACAAACAGCTTTCAACCTGCCAGTCCACAGCTCAGTGTTACCACTATGACCTGAAGCCAGTCACAGAGACACCCCTTCCTCCCCATTCAAAATATGCCAACACAAAAATTTACCATATACTGTTGGCCTTTTTGTTTTACTCCCCAAGAAACCAAGAAAATCCAAGTTGAACATGTGCAGCTCATGGTTTTGGAGGGGGGGAATCTCTCAATACCCTCCTCTCATTCCTTGATATCAGAGATTGCCAGGTTCTCCCTGTTCCCATTCACACCAGTTGGGGGTTTTTTGTTGTTTTTGTTGGGGTTTTTGTTTCAGAGCTGAAATTGCCTATATGAAGTTTTGACAGTCTTGACAGCATCATGTGTCTTCCCAAAGCTTTCCAGCACAGGCAAAAAAAATAACAAAAATGGAAAGAGTATTATTTTGTGACTCACTAAGGAGCAATTTGTATGCAAGTCTGCACAGGGGTTTGGTTAACTCCACAAAATTTTACACTAAAAGAAAACTCTCAGGACTCTGACCTTCTGGTCTCCAAAAACTAGGGAGGATTCTTGCCTTGCTTTTGACAGCACTCCCTTAGAAACTGAAAGAACTGCCTTGCAAATAGAATTCAACCCCGGAGGATGATAGAATGCCACCAAAATTAAGAGAGATTTTATTTTTTATTTAAGAACTAATATGTGTCTTGTTTGGAACACAGAGGTTTGCTGCCTCCTGTGCTGCTCCATTCACCACACAAAGGTAGATTATTTGAGCACTGTCCTCTTTGGAAGACCTGCTGAAGCACAAGGAAAGTTCACAGCATCACTCCTGGAACTCTGCAAGTGATTTTGCATAGAATTTTTTCCATGCTCAGTCACCAAATCAGCTGAGATCTCAGAAATGTAAACGTGTCAGGTCAAATCTATGACCAATATATCTTCATTGAGTCCAGGATACCACACTGAGGTAGAATCCCAGAATGGTTTGGATTGGAAGGTTCCTTAATGACCATCCCATTCCCCCAAGGACACCTTCCACTATCCCAGGTTGCTCCAACCCGGCCTTGGACACTTCCAGGGATGGAGCAGCCACAGCTTCTCCGGGCACCCTGTGCCAGGGCCTCCCCACCCTCACAGGGAAGCATTTCTTAGATCTATCTAACCTAAATTTCCCCTCTTTCAGTCTGAAATCGAGGTACATGCATTAAATATCAAGTTCTAGAAATGCAAATGAATCTTACCAGTTGAGTGAAAACATTAGGAAGACAGAGAGATAAGAAGCCTCTCCAGGAAATTAACTGATATTAAAAGCAAATCAAGGATCTCATTGAGAACTTAAAAGCCTCGTTCCACTTCATTCCTTTCACCTTAACTTCTCACAACTCACATAAGCACACTGCATGTATTCCACATGCCTAATGCTGCTTTCAGATAGGTACCAGCAAAACTTAGTACACCGGGCCAAAATGCATCCAGTGTTTATTCCAAGAAATTTAATCCAAATTTTAAGTGAAGGCTGAATTTCCAGGTAAGGTCATCTTTTCAGCATAGCACAAGAGTTGATTTTTCAGAGGGGGGAAAAAAAAAAAGTCATCTAACCACAGATGGAATGGATAACTGTGGAGCAACTGGGGAGAATTATTTTAATTATTTTATTAACCAGCTCATCTTTGACATGGCAAGAGCACCAGAAAGCAAAGCAAAGGAAGCACTACACTCCTTGGTAAAGTTACTGTTGTGGGAAGGTTTCTCCAAAAGTAACTGCCAAAATGCTTAAAGGTGGTCAAGCTGAAATGGGAGGTCATCAACCCAACAGACCTGTGTCTTCCTGGACACACAAAGCTGGAGTGACTACAGCTCTGTGCCCAAAGCACACACCTGAACACCCTCCTCCAGGTCATGCTCCCATCTGTAGGTGTGAAAGCCACCTCATGGAAACAGCTCACCCACCCAAACAGTGAGGAAGGGGCAAACAGGAATACTTGCAGCTCTTCTTTTAGGGCCAGCTGGTAGATCTGATCTCATGGGCCCACTTTTACCAACACAGATAAATTTGACTTCAGCAAAAACTTGCCCTTCCTGACCTATGACTAGGGAAAATTCCTGTTGTTATCTGAAAGGCATGGAGACTTTGTAGGATTACACAAAACGCAGTGAAATTGTTGATAAGGGACCTCCCTAAATCTTTTCTTGAAGTTCTCTGTGTAACTACACACAGCTTTCAGTTCTGCCAGAGACACAGCACAGCAGGTAAGAGCATTGCCAATGGTCCCAGGGCAGTGATAGACACTTTGACATGTCTGACCCCACCATTCACCCTCACCTTGGGTACCTTCAGTCTTCTAAATCCCAGGGGCCAGAAAAAGAGATTTCTGCCCCATATCCCCACCCTGGGAAGAACTGAAGGTAACATCAAGAAGAGTAAGTGCCACAGCAGGGCCTGAAGGACAATTCAGCTTCCAGCACATTAAACCATGAGCATCTCTGATTTCATCGGGCCCTGACTAAGCACTGTGGTCAGCAGAAGCACTGTGACATTTAGGAAAGGCACCTCCTGCCATGCAGGCCTCATTTACTCACAGATATTTGCCTTTCCAGCTATTTCATATATATATAACTTTCCAGTTATTGCAAGGACATGTGGCTCTCCCACTGTGCTGTGATACCTGTGCCACACACAACTTGTTTTCTTTGCCTGTTGGATGCTGATAAACACAGAATTGCTGCTTTCACGTAGAGGGAGCAGGATTCTCTGGCAAGGGTTTCCTTTGCCCACTGCAGGTTCATCTATATTTGTAGGAATTTCAGTTTACTTTGCAGACCAGGAATACAAGTGCTGTTCCCAAGGTCCACAGGCACATCTGGAAAACCTACAGCATCCGCCAGCAGCAAGTCTGAGCAGTTAGTTTCAGCTTAGGCTTTCCCAGAAAATACTTGGGAATTCTTGTCTGTAAGACACACTTAACCCTTGTCCTCACTGAAAGGAACATAACTGTAGGGATATTAATTAATCTCAGGGTGGGCAACCATATTTCCTACAATTTTCAAAGATGAAGGGTGAAATAGGAAATAGGTGACAGGGTTTCCAGGTCTATACTCTCTCAGGTACCAGCAGTGGAGCTGTCTCATGATTGCTCCCTGACCCACCTAAAACACAGCAGTTCTATCCCCCTCCAAAACTATCAAATGCATCATCACAGCTGCAGGCACAGATTTACCCCCCCAGCCATCTGATCTGAGAACAAACTTCACATGCACAGAAACACAAGCTCTAGTCCCTTCCCAGTGTGAGGATTCTGGCTTATAATGACTGAAAACCTTCTTTCTCTCAAGAAAATAAAGTAATTAAAAGTGGTGAGTCTCTACAGATTTCTACACTAAATTAATTATTAACTTAATATACTATAATAATGTTTATACTCCTCAGTGCTAAAGAAAGTAACCATCAGGTAAAGGAGTCCATAA
This sequence comes from Calyptomena viridis, assembly GCA_013390005.1. Taxonomy (NCBI): domain Eukaryota; kingdom Metazoa; phylum Chordata; class Aves; order Passeriformes; family Eurylaimidae; genus Calyptomena; species Calyptomena viridis. The sequence continues at coordinate 1,888,687 of WEIV01021285.1, forward strand.
ATCCCACAAATCCTTCACGACTCAGTGTGTTCAATAATGGTCCCTCACTTCAATGAATAACACACAATGATGAATACACTAATATCATAATTAGTTTTTTGTTACCCATCTATCTGCCACTCTATAAACCTAGAAGTGAGATCTATGTATTTTTTTGACAATTACCATTTCTCTTCCTCTATTTAGAAACAAATGTAATTACTTCAACTAGAGAAGACAGAATTACTTCTGCAGCAGAGTCAAAACATGCATCAACATTCATTTTCTGTAATTATTTCACAAGCAGCTCTGTCTGGCATCTTTCTCAAATGAAAGGACTTTTCAAAAGGCCTTTGGCTACTCAATGAGCAGCACACAATTATGGGCACAACTGAAGAAAAAAATAAGGAAAAAAGAGAGGTTCTCACTGGTCATTTAACCTTCTTTTTTTAGTGTTTGCCCTTAAACACAAAATAACTTCAGAGAACAACATGAACCTCCTCACACCTTCATGTGTCTTCCAGGAGAGACCAGTGTCATGGCTAGGATATAAATAAATCCTGTCTATATTCATGTTTCCCTTCCCAGCAATTTTATCATAGCACCTTGAAAAGAGTGCTGTGATTAACCTTAAATCTTTGAAATTACCATTTATTAGGGTTATTGTCGGTATAAAAACCCCAGCTCCCATTTCCCAGGTGAATTCACACACCACAGGGTGCTCACACTTGAACTGGTTGTAGAGTTAAACACAATTAGTGAAATCAAGTGTGGTGAGGAGCCAGGATTAAGGAGAGATGGGAGTACACCACTGCAGGGGTCAAAAGTGGGGTAGGAACAGGGACAACTGGCATCAGAGGCCAAAAAAAAAATCCCCAGATGCTTCTGCTTGGATTATCTTGAGCTTTGCTTCTCTGTACTCCAAGGAACAGCAGAAGCTGAGGATGAGAGGAACAAAAAAGACAGGCAAGAGGACACAGGCTGTTCTTGACAGCCAGATTTCTCCCTTGTCTCATCAGTCTTAAGCCAAAATAAAGTGTGACATGAGTGTGACAAAAGGTTATTCCCCTTCCACAAGCTTCCCAAAGAAAGGAGGCACAGGAAGTCCACACTCCCACACAAATCCATCACCCTCTGTCACCCAAAGCCTGACAACTCTCTTTTTTATGAATGAGCTATTTTAAATTCAAATAAGGTGGCACAGTTATTAAGTTATTTTTATCCTCTTCTGCACTTCTAGGACAAACTTTGAATCTCCTTACTCCCAAATATGTGCTTTTAACTCATGGCTGAGTACACAGCACACTCCAGCTCCTCACACCACTCACTTGGCTGATGCCAGAGTGACCAGTACCACAAAACAATATATTAATAATATATTAATAATTAACAATATATTAAACTCAGGGTCTAAGAAGTGAGAACATGTCCAATCTGAAGACAGACAAAGTGCCTGAGCAGTGCAAACCTCTAATAAAGTAAAAAGCAAAGAAGTAACTTCAGGTTTAAGTAGCTTTAAACTCAGTTCATAGCAAGATTAGCATCGATTTGGCAGGGGAAAAAATTAAACTTCTAAAGATAAATCTAGAGAATCATGGATGGCTTGTAAAACTGTGCCGAGCAGTTTGCCATAAATTTAAGGGATATTCAGTGCAATGAACAATCCTAAGATCTCCAATCCAGATACCTAAGCAGAACAGAAATTTGGATGTTTCAAGAGCTGAAGATGAATTTTAATGACTGAAGAGAAAATTGAGATGGGAAATTGCCTTTCAAATCTTCTTCCACAGCAGTTAATGCTTCAAACTGCCACCTACTACACAAGACGAAACCTCATTTTGTCTCATCCTGGGATGGCAGAACCAGTAACTAAGAATCCAGGTGAGAACCTTCACTGCATTTTAAATGTGATAGTTACTGCTTGGGCCAGGACTCAGACTGAAATCCACATTTGCCACAGGTTTTATTTATGTCTTTATTTTTAGAAGCTAGGCCAGGTTATTTAATTTCACTGAAATGACTTTCTCCACCCCGTGCAGGGTTAGGAAGGAGGCTGCTCTGTTTTCTAATTAGGCTTTATTTCTGTTCACTATTTAGTGTGAACAAATGTCATAACCTGCTGACCCTGCAGTGAGTTACAGCCAAACAGGCAGAAAAAAGAACTCTGAGTTCAATGAAGCGGAATGCAAAGGACTAAAGATTCTCTGAACAGGCTGTGGGCTGAAAATAAAATTACCAATAAATAAAATCAAAATGGTAATAAAAGCACTACTGCCAGATCCTGGGACTAAAGCATTGGGACAGTCATTTGAGTGCATCTTTCCTTTGGCAGAGACACAATTGGTCTCCTCCTGCCTCTCAAGCTGCAACTCGTGTCCCTGAGTCCTTCTGGAAAGAACCTCCCGAGCCACAGCACTGGGAGGGGGCTGAGCCCTGACCCCAGAACATCTCCTGGTTCTGGGCCCAGCATCCAGCTGGGTCTGATGTGCTCTTGGACCCATAACTGACTGTCAGTGAGACCCAGCAAGCACTGACTGACACAGCCCAGGCTGCTCCATCCCTCACCAGGGTGTCCCAGTGACAAACCAGTCCCCTGAGGAAGACCCACCAAACTGAAATGCAGTTTGTCCCTGACTTTCTGCCGTTACCAGCAGTGACAAGTGTGTCCCAGAGTGCAGAGTGTTACATCCAACACCGGAGTCAACATGTTCTTACCCTCTCCCTTTCCAAATGTGCCATAATATTTACTGCTACAATATCTTTCCCCATCAAGCCTTTAACTCTCTCCTATGGAGTCTAATTAAAATGAAGTATTGTAACACACAATCAACACTTGCACACTATTGATGGAGACTTGCAGATGGTATTAGAAGGAAAATAGCTCTTCAGCACTGATTAACATGGAAAGCTTAACGAAGTTCTTCTATTTTCCCTGTCATATGTTAAGCTGAACATTTTGACAGTAGGAAAGTTCCACTTTAATTACATCACTAACACTTCACACTTGAACACCAATGCTGAGAATTAGGCAATAATTAGGTGATTCCTCCTCTTTCATCTGTTACTTCAGCCTCAGCCACACTGAACACAGTAACAATCTTCACATTTCCTTCTGTTTTAGCAATCTCAGTGTATAAATAAATATTTATACAGTGCCTAAATAAATTTAACAGTAATTACATGAGGAAGCAGGGAGGAGAAAGGCCACTTAAGTGACCTGCCATATCTGGGGGTTGGATCCTCTTTTCCAAATTTTAATGTAATGACATCGCAATGATCTTGACACATTTTATGCCTCTTTCTGTGTTTAGCATCATAGAATCACAGAATGGCTTGAGTTGAAACGAACCTTAAAAAGCATCTTGTTCCACCCCCTGCCATGGGCAGGGACACCTCCCACTATCCCAGGTTACTCCAAGCCCTGTCCAACCCGCCCTTGGACATTTCCAGGGATGGGGCAGCCACAGCTTCTCTAAGTAACATGTTCCAATGCTACACCACCCTCTTAGTAAAGAATTTCTTCTTAAGATCTAACCTAAACCTGCCCTCTTTCAGTTTTAAACCATTTCCCCTTTGTCCTGTCACTCTCTCTCCTCATTATAAGCCCCTGATACAGATCAAGCTTTCCCAGCTTAAACACACAAGGTGGCACTTTGTGTGGAGCCCTGACAGACATGTACAGACACACACAGCAGGCACCAACCATGTACAATGTACTGCAGAAACTGTCCCCAACTTATGTCATTATAAAAAACACATTCTATGGTATCAAATAATGAGATCTTCCCCAACGCTGCTTCTAAGCAAATGATCTGACTTAGATTTGTAATTGTCATACATTTTTACTCAGAGGATACTTCCCTCTCCCTACAAACAGACAACTTTTTAAATTTAGATCTCCCAGTTATGAAATTGTATCTAAGGAAAGATACAGTGGCTGAGTAATTTAAAAATGCCTTGTATACCATACCATGCAATTCCTAAGAGCACTAATTATAACCCAAAGCTCTTACTCAGCCACCACAATTTGTAGGATGAAAAAAATCCTATTCCATTTTGCCTCATCCTCCTAGGACAATCCCTGGAATCTGAAGGCAACAGGATTCACTACCCACTTAACATGGCAGTCAAAGCAAACAGGCACTCGACAGCTGAAAGCTGGGACAGCACTTAAAGGAAACAGAGATCTGAGACTGTGCTTTGAGGGAGGAGAAGCTGAGCTCTTATTCCCACAGGACGAAGCAACAGCTCAGCTCTGTAATTCAAATACTTCTTTTTCACTACATGAGCGATAATAAAATTTCAAGAAAATAAAAGAAACACAAGCAAGAGATAATGTAAAAGTTGAACAGCACTGCTGTATCCACAGTGAGCTCGACAGCATTCCTGAGATCCACTGCTCCCCTCCTCCAAATTGAACAGGGCATGTTAATAAAACCCAAAAAACACCATTCACACAAAAACTGGTACGATGCAATGTAAGGCTGCCAAAAAGCAGTGCCTTCTGAAGCTTGTGAGGGGAGCTTTGACATGAAGTGTCTCTAGTTTGGTTCATCTTGCCTTCCATGTGCCTCCTCATCAATGTAGGACACGTAAAGCTCTGCAGATCACACAGCCTGGCCTGGATCCTGAGCCTCTTCCAGCACACAACATACTACACAGAGCAAGGCTCCCCAGACAGCCCAGGGTGGGACTTCAGTGTAAGCAAAGCTAGAATTGTTGCAAACCACGTAATTTGGTGGGTACCTCTGTAAGAAACCCAGAAAGCTCAAAGGAATTGGCTGAGCTCAGTGTGATCAGAGGAGGCCACAGTGCTGTGTATTTCCTGAGGCAGCAAAGACGTTCCTGGTGCTCCATGGGGATCTCTGGAAGAGGAAACACATCTTCTTCCATCTCCCCTCCACTACAGCAAAAAGAGTAAACACAGGCAGTGAGGGAAACTTTTTGAGGAGCTTTTTGAGTCTGGAGAAATCCAGACACATTCTCAGCCAAGCACAAAGCTCTGGCTCCACATTCCACCATCTGTTGACCCTATTGGGGCTGGACACGAGGGCAAAAGGGGAGCAGATCCAATAAAGCTGTTTTAGCAACCTGCCCTCACCTAAATCTGCTTGTTGCCCAAACTAGATATGCACCCAGTACACAACTAAAATCAAGTCCCATTTTCCTCCACCAGGGAAAGAAAGGTTTTCCATCTTGAGATGGAGTGATTTAGCAGACAGAAGGAACAGGGATGGCAGCCTGGAAGCACAGGTAACAATGCCTGCAATTGTACATGGAGAATGAGTGATTTGTGACTGACACCTACTCACAAAAGGAAAAGCCAAAGGAACGTTTAAAAACACAAAAAAAAAATGACCACATTTAGTGAGAGTCTGTGATGTACAGAGTGGAGAAAGAGAGAGTTGGCTTCTGTCTCAGGATTTTTGAGCTCTTAGGACCAACAGTACTGTAACTCTCATAAATATCACTAAAGAAAAGCAGAAAGGATTTTTAAGGATAGACCTGCCTGGGAATATCTGCTGCCCAGAATCAACCACATTGTTATTTCTGTGCTCTGAATACACAACAAGGTGACCTGCAGCGGTGTGAAGGGGGCCCAGAGCATCCCACACTCTCATGCTCTCAGGAGGGAACAGATGGAGTGCTGCAGGCTACGATTTGCTACTTCAGCCTGACTCCTTCAAGGAAGACAAATCTGAAGGAAATGCTGAAGGTGATATACCATTAGTACCCTGGTCCTTAACCCTGGGGACAACCTGAGGTAGGATTTCTTTCATAGTCTTAAAGGTATTTGAGTTTAAAAGCATTGCTATCTGTCAACACATTCGAGTACAGGATCAGAGGCAAAGCCATTTCGTGATTCCTCTGCAAATCTTTGCACAGTGTGGAAGGGTTTGTCCTCCTGGGGTGAATCCAGGAGGTTTCTGCATGATGTTTATGAAGGCTGTGACTCGGGCAGCAATTTAATCTCATCCTGCTTTTCTTGCCTAACCTCTGGAGGAAAACCTCCTTTTAGGTACTTACCTGCAGTGGGGAATACGTGGTCAGACAAACACGTATGTGGAGGTGGGAATGTCTGGGTTAAGAGAGGAGCTGTTGGGATTTGCTGACAATGAAAAGGTCTGAGCAATCCGACTGAAAGGGCTTGAATGGATAAAACTGATTGTGCCAAGTGGGATGGCCAGCAGAGGACAGGACCTGCAGTGAGAGGGCAACACAGTCCTGAGGGAGGAAAGGAACTTTTACAGGGACCAANGGAGAAAGGTGTCTGTAACAACTATCAAACTGCTCACCCTTAAACTCTTAAGCTCTGATTTTAGTAGTAGTTGTAGTAGTAGTAAATTCTTAACATTCTAAGTTAGAGCCTGTTTTGCTTGTGTGAAGTAGTTAATAAACAGTTGCTTGTAATCCTTATCACAAAAGTCGGAGGTTTTTTTTTCCTTCTCTGAGAAATTTTAGATCTATGTGTGGGCTCTCGGCTCTTAGCCAGAGTCAAACCATGACATAAGTTACATAGTTTAGTCAGAGAATCACTGAATGGTTTGGGTTGGAATGGACCTTAAAGATCATCTCGTTCCAACCCCCTTGCCATGGGCAGGGACACCCTCTGCAAAGACACACTGAATTACCTGCGAGGAGCTTTTTCATACCATGAATGAGGAAAGCGCATTGGAGAAAAGCAACCTCGCTAGTAATTCTTTAAAATAGTGCTGTTTCTGAAGACTAGGTACTCTGGAAGGTATTTAACTGAAGACTCATCCCTTTCCCACCAACCTCATGGGAAAAACTTTTGACAATAAGTAAGGGAAAACGTGGACACTTCAGAGCCCTGTGTTGCAAGTAAGAGGAGTCGGTGAGAGGGCCTGATTGTTACTGCAGCATTATGGTTTAAGAGCTAATATATGAGCAAATGTTCCTTCATTTTTATTTATTGTTCTTGCAAGAAACACTCGAAATTGAGGTGCTGCAGTGCAAATATTTTAGCCTAAATTGCTCTAACCAGGAAAAAAAAAAAGGCACACTTCTTTTCCTCAACAAAGAAACTCACCAGCTCTAAAGCAATTTAGAACAGAAAATAAACACCACAGTAAACAGTATGCTGTTAGAAAAGAATTTTAAGAGTATTTTTCTAGAGAGGAGAAAATATCCCACCGCTGCTTTCTTTTCAGGTTGTGACATTGTCCCTTTCACAATGTTACCTTTGCTTAACACACCTGCAGCACAGACAATGCTCTGCCTTCCCCTCCATCAATAACCAGCACTGGTTTTTAAACCATCTTGGTGTTTTACTGCCAAGGGACACCCCCTGTGACAGACAAAAGGCTGGAATAACAAGTGGATAATGATTATGCCTTGAGCACACAGGTACATTTCTACAGCCTAAAGAGGACTTAAGATAATATCACTTTTAGCACAGGCCACCATAGTCAGGTTTGGAGATTATTTCTTGTTATAAGCAAGAACATCTTTTACAATGGAACATACAGAGACAAACAGGGACAGACAAACTATCACTCACATTGATTAATCAAATCTGAAACCCCAGGAGCGCTCACTCCAACCTCTGAGCCTCAGTCCCACCAGTGAAAGGCCTGCAAAATTCAATATAAATGCCTGATGGGTTGCAGCTTAACATACCAATATAATATGAAGCACCTGTTTGCACAGAGTCTGAATCCAACTCTTTTACACGGAGATATTTGCTTCTATGTGAAAATAAGTAAATATTTGCTCTGCTGTGCCAGCTGGATCAGGGGAAGCTCTGAATTGCCTTTCCTAGACAGTAGAAGGCTGGCAGAAGGTGCCTATCCAGAATTCACATGCACAACACTAATGGGAAGCAGCAACTACTGAAAACAGCTCCAGAACATAAAAGGGAACACCAGAAGTACATACAAAACTCATTTTCACTCTGCAGATTTTATGTCAGGTACTGCAAAGTTCATCTTTTAACTCTGTGGGTCCTGATTTCTGAGAAGTAGGACGGAGATCACAATCAGAAAAGTTGAGTTTTCCCAAAGGAAAGGGAAGTCTTATAACTCAAACTTGTATGAGTCCATTGTCAACTGATTTTGAAGAAAAAAATAATATACCTGCTGAGATGTGATGGGAATCAGTATTTAGATGAAACTTAGCCCTTATCACCCAAAACCCCTTCCATCACCACAAAGCAAATTACAGGATGCAACATGCAACACTTCCCACCACGATTTTAATCTATTGGACAACAACTCAGAAAACATTTGGGCACTCTTAGAGTAACGAGGTACCTGCTTCATCTGAATTGCCATAAAACAGTTTTAATTCCATAGGAAAGAAAAAACCATCACAGTTGTACATTTGCACAGTTTCTTAAGTAACATGGGATTCTTTCTGTCCAGGGAAAAGAACATTGTGGATCTTTTTACAGAGAAATGTTATGAAACACTATAAAGTGACCTACAGAACAGCAGGTGGAAAGACTTATTCTTTTAGTAGGTTAAAAAATAATCCATCTGAAGAGGATAAAACCAACTGGGAAGAACTGTTTTTATACATATACATACAGTAGTTGGTGTATAACACTTCCTTTGGTGCAGTATCCCTTGTTTTAAACTTGGCATCCCACTCCTCTACCTCACTCCCTACTCTGTTAAACCAGCCAACTTCATGCCAACAGTTTATCTTCCTATGAAAAAGTCATTAAATAAATGTTTCACTTGAAGGCTTTATCTTCAAAGTGGTGGAGTTCCTTGATATGTAATCTAATCTTTCAAGCTCGCCAAAGATTTTCGTCAAACTTCATTAATTGACAAATCAATTACTGGAGGTTTGGATCTATTTGCAAGACCTACTTCCCTCCTGCCTTTTTTAACTTCTCCAGTAAATGCTAGAAACCCTTTCCAAGTGCCACAGGGAGGAAATTATGACGTTAAGGCTTTCAGATTTTGTTATCTTGTGAGTTGTGGTCTCGCTTTAAACCCCCTTCTGATGGTCTCTGCACCAAGATTTTAGTTCAATAATTTGAAGGATTATTGGCAGCTCAAACGAGGATTTGTGGATCTTGAGCGAAATACATTGTAATAACAACTGTCAGGCTGATTTGGATGCTCAGGCCTCTAAGCCTCTCCAGCAATATCTGAGTACTTTGATGCAGTCACAGCTATGGTCTGTACTGCAGCATTATTTCTAAAGTCATATTCCACTGCTTCATATTTTCAAAAAACTCGGATAAATAAAAAACAAACAAAAAAAAGACAAAGCTTTTAAGCTTTTAGCTTATGAAACTAAAAAGCAAAACTAAGTTAAAAGGAGTTGAAAGTATTTCCTTTTCCTCACTGCACTGGGTTGAATAACAAATAATTAAAAGGATGGCTAAGTGTATAAGCCATGTCTAATCCCACAGCCATGGCACTCAGCTGGAATCACAATCCAAAGCCTGGGAACATTGGGAGTCTTTGCTTCTCCACCTGTGTAACCTGAACCGAGGCACAAAGGGATCCCTGCATCCCCCAAAAGGGAATGAGAGCTCTGCTTCCCTCTTGGGTTTGTCATCTTCAGGTACTGCAACCTACCAGGTCACATTCTGCCTATGGACAAAATAAGAGGCTAAAATGGAATTTTAAAAGTCCATTTTCAAGCTCAACCAGTATGAAAATGCAACGCACTTGGTGCAGACAGACCATTACAGAACACGTTTTGCACTCTCATGCTCCATCTGCTGGTTCTGCAACAGGATTTAAGGCGTCAACATGTTTATTTTTTCCCCCAGCTGTGCAACACTCCTGTTCATCTGCATAAGTTGCCAAGTGTTAAACAAGAAGTCATGTTCATCTCAATATTTCAGAGTCCACTGGGGGAAAATAAAAGGGTAAAATACTTATGACAAAATGTAAACCAGCTGAACGTGTAAGGAACAGAACTGTTCCTAAATGCCTTGCAAATGCCTCAGGGTTAAAAGCCTTACCATGTTGAAAATGTAGTGCTCTCTTCCATTTTGCCTCTGCCTGGCTTTTGTATTATACAGTAAAGCATCCAAGAAAGCCAATTAATGTGCATTTTATTCCTTGAAATGTTTAAAATTGGGCACTTTCAGCATATAAACTCTCAGCATCTCTTAGTATTTGAGTGCTTTTTATTGCAGACTGGTGTATATTAAAAATACATTTAAAAATGAAAGGCATTTATGTTTCAAGCTGCTTTTGGAAAAGCAACAAGGGAAACATAAGCAGGAAGCAATGTTTGTCCCAGGACAAAGATGGGATCATGACTATGCAAATCCTTAATGAATGCTTTGCAAGCCTGGGTCTGTCATTCACTCTGGGGATGAGTTATGGTTTATATCACACAGAGAAGGCAAAGGGACTCCTCAGTTGGAGTTCAATGGATAACACGTGCACTGCAGGAACACACACACACAGCACTCTCCTTCCCAGTTTCCTCCCACTAACTGGGCTTTTCACACTGGATAAAGCGACATCTGGAAACGATCATCTCATCTCACCCTCAGAAAACCAACAGAAGCAGTAATAATATGGTAATAAGGGATGGAATCTCATGAAAGATGCCTCTTAACCGAAGACTAAAAGACACCATGCAATTTAAATAAATTGCTTTTAGCAAGGGACTGAGTGACAATCAAGTCAAAAATGCCTGGCTCGTTTTTGCAAATTGTGGGGGAGACTTTCAATGGGTGTAAAACGCTGACTTGGGCAAAGCAGTGCCAGGTTTACACAAGCTGAGGATTTAGTCCCGTGCAGTCACATTTTTAGGACCACAATGGAGAAACCCTTAAACTGAGAATGCTGAAATGAAATTGCACAAGCAAGTAGGAAAGAAGTTATTAACACATCAAATACGTGCTTATGTTGCTTCCCTCCCCGTACAATTTTGTTAAGTGAGCTGCAAAGAGGAATCACACAATTACCTGAATGCACACAAGAAAGCTCAAACAACATTGTGTTGTGCACAAAGAGATTAAACCAGTTCCCTGATTAACCCAGGGTGACTTGGTAACACAGAAGCTGCTGGAATTTTGGTTTGGTTTCCGTGCACCACTTGTGTCCAGGCTCCAGTCCTGAACCTCTGGAATCATCAACGTGGGCCTGTCCTGTCTGTGACCTTCTTGTACAGAGCCTTCCTGTGTGCCCAGCATATCTCACACAGAATCAAAGAGTCCTCCAAGCCCAGGGAGTCCAAGCTGTGCCCAATCCCCACCTTGTCCCCCAGCCCCGAGCACTGAGTGCCACATCCAGTGCTTCCTTGAACACCTCCAGGGATGGGGACTCCAAACCTCCCTGGGCAGCCCCTTCCAATGCCTGACAACCTCTTCCATGAAAAATTCTTCCTGATGTCCAACTTGAACTGTTCCTGGCACAGTTTGAGGCCATTCCCTCTCATCCTGTCCCTTGTTCCCTGGGAGCAGAGCCCGACCCCCCCCAATTCCACCCTCCTGTCAGGGAGTTGTGGAGAGGGAGAAGGTCCCCCCTGAGCATCTTTTTTCCAAGCTGAGCCTCCCCAGCTCCCTCAGCTGCTCCTGGTGCTCCAGACCCTTCCCCAGCTCCGTTCCCTTCTCTGAACACGCTCCAGCCCCTCAAGCTGTAGAAATAAAGCCTTGAAACACTGCAACAAATCCAACTAGTTTGTATTCCCTCCAAATTTCATCCAAACCCACTTTTTCCTTAGAAGAGCAGTGTGCACACAACAGATGTTCAGCTGCCTCACATCTATAATACCACTAAGTCAAACAGCACTCAGGGATTTCTCTGAGTCCAACAGAACAGAATGGGGTTTTGTTGTTTGGGGCTTTTTTCATCTTGTTTTCTCCTCTCTTTTTCTCTATTTTTGTCTCTTCAGATTAGGAAGAGCTGTTTGGGAAGAAGCCTGGACAGAACTCAGGAGACAAGAAACATCAAAAAGAACAGTGTCCTAAATTCAGCTGGTGTGAAACCAAGTGCTGGGAAGGTTGTCTTCTTTTGGAAGAAGTTGTGAGATCCCATCATTAGTGAGAACTGCTTTTGGCACGAAAGCCTCATGCCTTTATGGAAGTCGTCAACTTTCCACCCAAAGACAGTGTTAAATTCAAAGCACATTCTGGAAACAGCAATATTACCAGGCAAAAACAGTGTGATGTGGAAATGAATAACCAGACTTCTCTCTAATAAATAAAAATAATAAAAATAAACCATTTCTGGATAACAAACTGCCTTTGCAGATAAAGAAGTAAATCCCCAGAATTTAAATCCATCATGAGCAAAATCCCTGTGGAAAAAAAAATCAGACCAAAGCACTATTATGACTGGCTTTATATTCAGAACTGTATTTATAAAGACTTAGATAAGGGCAATCAACCCCCAGGCCTCAGGACAAAAAGCTGATCTTCTGCAGGGATCAGAATAAAGAAAATTCCTCACCATATGTCCCATGGTTAAAGGCAATAGGGGAGATGCTTTGTGAGCATCAGGAATGTTCAGGGATTGGTCACTGTTAGAGACAAGTATCAGATTTACAGCTCCAGCAGTAAATCTCAGCCTCTCCTCTGCACATTGTTGCTTTCCAAAACTCTGAATTCAGTGCCTGAACTTTGGATGGATCTTGCCAGCTCCACCAATCTGACTTTTTGAGAGAACTGTGTTCACTCAGTTACTCAAAGTGCACCAAAACACTCTGCTCCTCTTTCACCATTTAATCACCTCCCTTTCTCTTCCCAAATTCTTTCTGTTCCATATAGGTCGCCACTGTTGTATCTCAGACAAAACAGCTGCTTCTTTTTCAATTCTTTTCCACTAAATAATTCATAGATCCCATCTATCCTCTACTCCTTGAAAGGCATCTTCCCAGGGCAACCATATTTCTACAGCCAATACATCCACAACTTGCTACTGGTGGTTCCTCCAAGCCCAACCCAGCCCCAAATGTGTGTCCTCAGGCAGAACTTCACCTGTTCCTTCTGCTGTTATTTTAAGGGTAGACACTGTCTTTCTACTCTGACAAAAATTAAAAGGGGATAGGGAAAGAATAAAGCAGGAATCAAGGTTCATCTTGGCAGCGCTGGGAAAACAAAGTCCTTCCCAGCACCTACCAGCACAGAAAACCTTCAGCATGGAGCTGTGCCAGGGCAGGGTCAGGTTGGATCTCAGGGAAAGGTTCTTCCCCCAGGGGGTGGTTGGGTACTGAACAGGCTCCCCAGGGTTTGGGCACAGCCCCAAGGCTGCCAGAGCTCAGGGAGGGTTTGGACACCAGGGACAGGGTGGGATTGTTGGGGTGTCTGTGCAGGGCTAAGAGTTGGAACTGATGATCCCTGTGCATCTCATCCAGCTCGGGATATTCCATGATTCTATGTTAAGGTTTTCCTTCACTTGCTAAAAAAGCATCTGTTTTCCCTACTGTCTCCACTTAGAGTTATATGAGACTGGAGCTAAAAGTTGAAATTTAATAATAATAGGGAAATGAATCTGTGTTTCAGCACAAGGCTTAGAGTAGCTCCAAGTTAAATTAGTCTGTGAATCAGTGATTTTAATAATACCAACACATCAGTTGTACAGAACACTCTTTCAAATCACTTGATATGCCATTTCTGCTGTGCTTTGACTCATAGATCCAATTTTTAATTTTTTTATAAGCTTGGGAAAAAAAGGCAGCAGTTTTTTAACATGAACATGGGAATTTTTCCTATTTAATGGGAGATATCACCATAAAATTAAAACAGAATTATTTTTAACTCATACAAACTCAGTGCACACACTCGTGTGTTCAGTTCATATTCTAACACTTGTAACAGAGTAAAAGACAAAAATATTTCTTTAAATTTGAAAATATAATCTTAAAATGACCAAAAAAAATGGCAAAATCGTCTTACTACTGCTAAACTTGGCACGATTTCATGGCAACAAAGTATCTGTTAATAACAGCCAAAGGAAAAGGGTTTCCCACTGTTTTGCTACACCATATCAGACTCAATGTTCAGATTATTTGCATTTGTATCAGCTACTTTATCTGGACTATTTTTAAAAGCAGTATTGAATTCAGCCTCATCGTTCAAGACTAACTTTTATTTCCCTAGGCCAACACCAAAAATTGAGTATTGATCTTGACAACTGCTCCTTTTTCCAGGAGCTAAATCACATCCTCTGCTGATTAACCCAGGCTCCAGCAGCTTATCTTAAGAGATAGGCTGCATGTGAGCCATGGGAATTTTTCATATGAGGACAAACCTTCTATTATTATAAGCCTGTTCTGTGAAGAATCATTGCCACACACTTTTGGAGGGCAGATCATGTGTTTTCTCAGGATTTTTCCTCCCCTCCCATTCCTTACCAAACAATTTTCCTGTCAGACTAGAGAGTTTCCTGCCTCCAAGCCACAAGGTCACAAAATCTTCCTCATTTTACAAGTCATCTGTTGTCACCACCCGAAAAGGCAGAGAATTATAGAATAATTAAGGCTGGAAAAGCCCTCCAGGACCATCGAGTCCAAACCTTAACCCAGCACTACCATGTTCACCACTAACCCACGTCCCCAGTGCCACATCCACACACCTTCGAACACTCCCAGGGATGGATGGATGCCCTGGACAGCCTGTTCCAATGCTGGACAACCCTTCCAGTGAACATTTTTTCCCTAATATCCAATCTAAACCTCCCTTGGCCCAACCTGAAGCTGTTTCTTCTCATTCTGTCCCTTGTTCCCTGGGAGCAGAGTCCGACTCCCACCTGGCTCCCCCCTTTTTTCAGGGAGTTGGAAAGAGTGAGAAGATTCCCCCAGAGCCTCCTTTTCTTTAGTCTGAGGAAGTAATGCAGAAGCAGCCAATGTTCTAATGAAGTTAATGGGAAGCTAATGTTCAAGGCAGCTTTCCAGACAGTATTTTAATCAGGACTAAATATTAATTGTAAAGAAAGTCTTTTCCCTGTCTCTTTATTAATATTCATTTAAGTGTTACTCTTTGGCCTTGCTTTCCCACCAGCAGGCAGATATTTTTCAGATGAGATTCTCCCCAAGATAACCTCCATTGCAAGCTCTTCCCTTTCTCCCCATCCACCAGAGCTAAAAAGGTCTTTTCCTCTTTTCTGCCTTTCTGTGGAAACTGAAGAAAAAAAAATCAGGGGAATAGTCACGCACAGAGAAGAAAATAAGCCCCAAGCTTCCCAAAGCACATTCTGGTGAACAAAGCCCATGAAACAAGGATTTTAAAGAGTTCTGTTTAATTATAGAGGAGGGCTAAAAAAACCCCAACACTTGAAAAACTAGTGCTGAGTACCAGACACTATTGGGAACTCTATTCAAACATACCATTCTAATCCTGTTATCCTCTCAACCTGTTATTCTGGGGGTAAAAACTAGTATTTTAGCTCTATCTTTCTTTTAACCAACCTTCAACCCTGTGTCTGGTCTTAACCTTAAGCAGTCTCTCTCTCTTCCCCATTCCCTGCTGAGCAGCTCTTCCCTCTGACTGACAGTTCACTGGTTTATGCCTCAAGGTCATTTAATCTTTCCCTGTCCCAAGTCACGTCCTATCACAGTCTATGAAAAAACAAACACAAAACCCACAACATCCAAAAAAATACAAATATCACCCATGCAGGCTTTGCCATATTTTCTGGCAGTTGGCTTTTCCTGGAAGGAGGAAAGCTGGGACTTAATTTTCAATATCATTACTAAAGATCAAATATTAATCAAGTCTTGTAATGCTGTCCTGTAGAAAACCAAAAGCATCACCAATGGGATAACAGATGCCTGGGCACACAACGCTTAGAGAAATTTAGATAAGATATTATCCAGTTTAATAAAACTTCTTTGTGCTCATTTAGAGCAGGACCTTTCATAATTAGTTTTTATGGGTTTCATCAAATGAAACGTTTTTTCAAGTCCATGTAAACAACTTCCATCCAGTCTGATCAAAAATCTGAAACTAATGGATGATTTTGGTAAGAGTTCCCTGATGGTGTAATGACTTTAAGCTCATGCTGAGCCACCCTGGCCATGCTTGTGCTCTGATTCAAGGCTGACAGTCAAGGAATACACCAGGCAAGTGCAACTTTATAAATGAGCTTCTGTTGCTTGATTTGAAGTGGAAAAAAAGCCCTTCTCAAATCCTTTTCTAATTTTTATTTTCTGCTCTAAATAAGAATCCTGTGTGCCTAAATTGAAGGCTATGGCAGTTACTCAGCCTCCCCAGAACACAAATATTCAATGTCTATGTGAAAAGACCCTAAGAAGAAGAGTGTTCAGTACAAGGGATATTGAATTCTCCCTGTTGGAAGGTTGCAGACACCTTCTTTTTATTGTTACACTGATTTCTTGCAATTTAAATAAGTAAATACTTCTCCAGTGCAGGTGATATTCTCTACTATTACTTCTGCAGTCAATTCTGTTACCTTTATTTGTGGGCTTAATAAACACAGCACAACACTAAACAGTGCAGTAAAACAGGGCTACTCCAGCCCTCTCCTGACTACATACAAATGTGTGGGAGTTTGGTACTTCCCTCCTGCTAAGGAAAGTAATGACAAATAAAAGATCCAAAAAAATCACTTGAAAAAAAGCAGCAGAAATCATCCCTCAACTATTTGAAACCCCCTCAATTTCCCCTGATGTCATCCATTAGGTACTCCAAGGAAAGTCAAGGCAGTAGAGCAGTTTTCTCAGTTCAGCATATTTTTAAAAATCTTTACCGTGAAAGTTTTGTGTAATTATCCTCAAAACAGCCTATTTTGAAGGATTTCCACAACATATGGAAATTGGAATAATGAGTTGCATTTTCTTGTCTATCACTTCAGTTGGCATTTGGTGGAAGTTATACATCTTTAGCTACCGAGTCTCTCCCTTCCTCCAAGTCCACACTTTGATCAAAATCATTACAATTTCTCCCATGCAGTGCCCTAAACAAAACATAAATGCCATCACCATCAATCTCCACAAGCTCTGCATGACAGCCAACATTAACAGAATGACCTTCTCCGGTTAGATTTTCATTAGTAAAATAGGATGGAAAACAGAAAGTGGCTCAGCCAATTTGAACAAATTATCTATGTCATCCTTCTCCATGTTGATACCTGAGCTGAGCAAGGAAACTCAGCAGTCTGGGACCCAGGACATCATGATACACAAAGTCAACTTTTATTTTTTTTAAATTTTAACCCTTGAATTGAACTAAAGCCAGCATTCTTTACAGGTAATGCAGACAAGTTTGCAAGTTTGGCTGCTGCAGAAATGTCCCTGCAAAGTGACAACACATGAGCCACAGACCAAACCTCAGCACCCCATATTTCCATTTGCAGATGCACAGTCCCAGGCCAGGCCTGCAGTTATTTCTGATGACTGTCAGATAATCTGACCAGAGAAGAAAGGAGAAGAAAGCCAAAAATAGAGCAGTAGAGGAAAACAGGCCAGAACATCATCCACATCACTTCACACTGTCCACAAAGCTGCAGCAAAGCCTCTAAACATCTGCCTTCTACCAATGAGCAGGTGCTGAATAGAGCAAACAGCTCTGTACCAGATCCTCATGCTCAGATCTATTTATTTTGAACCAAACCTCCTCAATGAAACTCTTAATATTCACTGATTTATAACCCACCTAATAAGGTGGGGATGTGCCCCTTCCCATCCTCACTCAACCTGCCAGGCTTCCTCTCCTCCTCTGTCTAGAGGAAGAGGATGCTGCTGGGGATGCTCCTGCTCAGACAATGGGTGAGGAGCACTAACACTGTCCTGCTTTATCCCATCCCAGGGTGGCATTTGGCTGTTCTGGATGCCTTCTTCACACTTCAGCCTTGTTATTTGGTCAGAAAGAGTAACTGGAACCAAGATGGTTTTCTGTAAGATTTCCACTGCTTAAATCCACTTGAACCACTAATTTTTAGGGAGGAAAAAAATGTTGTAGAAAAAGGAAAGCAACCTTTTAGTCTTTGTCCTTTGTTCAAACCATGGTAAGCACCTAGAAAAAATTACAAAAATGCAAACCTTGAAAAGACAGTCCTGTGGTGGAAAAAAAACTTGGGAGGTAGAAAAGTGCTTTGCTCATCCCCCCTGCCAGGCACAGAGCTTGGTTTCCCTTAATGGCTAATGATTAATGCATGACAACAGGATGAAGAGCCAATTTATCTGAAACATGAGGAACATGATCCTTCAGGTTTTCCTGGGAAGGCTGATGTGGCTTAGAAAGAAGATAGACTACTTCTGTCCCTGGATCAAAATTGATCCATTCCAATATGAAAGAGAAAAGGAGGACACTGCACAGGGTTTGAACAGGTTTCTTTGCCAGAAGTGAGCAGAACAATCAGCTCCATCAAACAGAAC
The DNA here is from genome assembly GCA_013390005.1 of Calyptomena viridis. Taxonomy (NCBI): domain Eukaryota; kingdom Metazoa; phylum Chordata; class Aves; order Passeriformes; family Eurylaimidae; genus Calyptomena; species Calyptomena viridis. Next base: position 1,906,945 of record WEIV01021285.1, read on the forward strand.
AGAAAAACCTATTTTAAAAACTAAATGCTTCCTGCTTCACCACACTGGTATGAGTGTCAATTTGTTATTAACCAAAGCTGATCCATTACTCAAGAACAGCAAATTCAGACATAAAAATTTTACCAGTCTTAAGAACAATTTTCCTACTGGAGAACTGTCCAGAAAACTCGTGTCTTTGCCCATTTCTACAGAAAGCAGCCGCACACTGTGGCAAAAATCTGTCAAATTTACCACACACGTAAACCCACAGATTGTTACTAAGAGAGGAAGGGAAGCAAAGTGCCTGTGCTGTGTCCCAGGGCAGCACAAATCCTACCTGCACACTTGGTCCTGGTGGTGAGTGGGGGGCCAGGGGGGCCAGTGCCTCCTTCTCCAGGGCGTGTGAGCAGCACTCGGATCTCGTACTCCACGTCAGGATCCAAATGCCACAGTTTGTAATTAGGAGAGTCCACAATGTGTGTTTCTGCCCAGTTCCCAGTGGTTGTCCGATACTCCACCTCTTTGAGGATGATGGGCCCGTCCCCGATGATGGAGTTGGCGTTGGGTTTGATCCACAGGTACGTGGCTCCCACAGCCAGGAGCTCGGGAGGGGCGATGGGAGTGGGGGGTTCTGGAGACAAAAAGAAACCAAGAAATTTTGTCAGAAAGATCAAATTTCCATAATGGTATCTGTGTAGCAAGGCTGTCCTAACATCTTTTGTAACACAGGCACAATTTCTCCTCTTATTTACCCAGTCTAAGGATTTCACCTGTTACTGAAAAGAATTGTCATTTTGTGCTAAAAACCCAGCCCCCTTGCACAGGGGGTAGTGTTACTAACCCAGAAACACTTGCAAAAATACAGTAACCACAAAGCAACTTCTGTTTAAAATAAAACACAAAAGTCACTTATAAAAGATTAGAAGGTTTATACTTGCTCCCTCTTTTAAACACATAAGCATTTAATATAATATGGAGGGTGAGGGGGGAGAAGGAAGTCTTGAATTGAGACAAGTGAGTGCACTTAGCATATCCCATGAATAAAAAGACTCCAGTACATCCCTTTCCTTGCCCTGTGAGCTGACACAGCAGAATATCCCAATCATTGATACCGTGGTTCAGCCAAATTCTAATGCTTAACAGGACACAATTAGCAGTGAGTGGAAAACTCAAATCATTTGCTCATTTTCTGATTTTAACAAGCAAAATACAGGTTAAAAATAGGGTGTAATTTCTAATCAAAGCACTGGCTGTGTGTGTAAGACAATAATAGCAAATTTAAACACTAGTGATCATCCCATGACCAACGACAGCAGGATGCTGCTAAAACTGGGCGTTTTGGTAGCTCAGAACTGAGGAAAACTCTAAGGCAACAGTGAATCAACACCTCCTGTCATGTTTGATTGCCAAGTTTGCTTAACTTCATGAGCAAAGGTACTCAAGAAAGTCTGCATGAGACCTGAAGAGTGTCTGGATGTGTGAGAAGCAGCATGAGGAGGCAGGAACTCAGCTGCTGAGCATCACCTCTGTGAGGAAAAGCAAAGCAAGCTGATAAAAGACATCTCAGCAGCAACCTTTGATGGAAGCTATAAAAAAAAAAAAAGGAAATCTACAGAGCTCTGACTGCCTGGCTGATTTTTATTATTCCTTTTCCCCTCTCTATCAGTGTATAAAGAACACCTGCATACTGGAAAACCCCTGAACAGCAAACACCTTGTGGTTTTGATAACCTTAGCTGAACTGTGCAGGATTAGGAGCAATTCCCTGGATCTCGTCCAGCCTTCCCTCTGGCACACTCTGGTGTGGTTTGCCCTCAGCCCAGAGGACACGAACTCTATTCTCTTGTGAAAATCAGGTGACAAAGAGAAGGTTTTTATCGTGAGGGTGGGGAGGCCCTGGCACAGGGTGCCCAGAGAAGCTGTGGCTGCCCCATCCCTGGAAGTGTCCAAGGCCAGGGTGGAGCAACCTGGGATAGTGGGAGGTGTCCCTGCCCATGGCAGGGGGTGGAGTTGGATGAGCTTTAAGGTCCCTCCAACCCAAAGCATTCTGTAATTTCTGTCTCAAAAAAAGAAACCTATAAATGTAACAACGTGCAACTAATTTAAAGTTCTGGGGGAATTTTTCTAAATTCTTCTCTTCAAGGTGATTCCTCAAAGAACCCTGAGAACTGGAAGAATCCAGGACCCACAGAAATATGGAATAAAGTTTCAGCACCACATGGTAGGAAGAAGATTCTTGCAGGATAATATCTGCTCAGTCAAGAGAAACAAATGCCCAGAAAGCGTTATTATATAAAATGATCGACTGAAATGTTACCTAATTTCATTTCCTCTGGCTAACTAATTCCAAGGAACCATGCTATCTCCTACAGACTGACTGCAGGAGATGTGTACAGCATCTCAGGAAAAAAAGCAATCTGAATTGTAATTGCAGCAGGTATCCAACATGAACCAAACCAGTGACATCAGCTAAGTTTTCTGTGGATGTTTGTTTCTGCTTTTATTCTGCACTGTTCCCCTAACTCCTGCCAGAATCCCTTTCTGATATAAATTCCAGCCTGATTATGTTTTGACTTACTGAGGTTATTTCTCCAAGAAAATTGTTTTCAAGAAACGCATGTAGATACATTTTCATTAAAAATCAAATTATTATAAATCACAAGCAGCTTATTTCTTATTTCTTGGTGCAAGACAATTAAAAGGTAGACTTGGTGATTTTTATTCCCAATGCAAAAATGACATCTTACAAGTCACATCACAGCTGAACACAAGGCAAATGAAATATTAAACTCCATTCTCCTGGGCTGCAGGCTTCAATAGCAACGTGATCCAGGTTACTTGGGGATTTGATGGCAAGTTAGAAGAGATTTATGGGACTGAGCTTAATTAATAGAGCAGTTTATCCTGCTGAAGAGACATGAAAATCTCATCTAGCAAGTTTAGAAACTACAACTGCCAAACTGATTTAAATTAAGATGTTGCCCAGCATTACCATCTTCTCTGTGTTAGTCCAAATCTAAACCTTCCTCAAAAAAATAAATTGTGATGCTGGTTTCCCCTTTTTTCCCCATTAATTTTCCCCTTTCTGTAACATTGGAAAAGCAGGTACCGTAAAATATTATAAAATTAGGAATTTAAACTGCTGCTCCCATGTTCTGAGTTTAAGAAACCAAGATAAGTGGCCACTCCAATAGTTATTCAAGGCTCAATCCCACCTCACTGAAAATAATGGATTCTTTCCTACTGGCATCAACTGGAGCAGTAGTTTTTTTGTGGGTATTTCTAATATCATTTTGTGCCAGATTACTGCAAGTGATCTCAGCAAGTTGCCCATTATTTAGCAAAACTGGCACACAGAAAAGGACCATTTTTTACCCTCTGTTACAGCACCCAGTTGGCAGTTCCAGATGACCAGCCTGATGTTATGAGCTCCTATTTTAATCAAAATTTCTACGTGACCTTGATTAAATAAAGACGGTGACAGATTGGCCTTGAGCACATGTAATTGTGACCAACCATATTTTAATCCCCACTCCATCCCAACACTATTTTACATTACAAGCTTTGTCTTGCCTGTTGCTCCCTTTCAGCCATTCCCCCACCTCCTCCAGACAGGGAGAGGAACACACCGGCTCCTAAGGAACAAGCACAGCTGGAAGTGGATTGCTGCAGCCAGGACAATATCCAGCCTGAATCCCAGACTTGGGAAGGACATAGAAAAGTGTGATCATGGGTGCTGTCTTTCAAGGAAACAAAAGTCATGTGTAGTACAGGCTCAAAAAAAGTTACTGAGCACGAGTGGATTTTATTGTGCAAAGCAGGTCCAGTTGTGCTGACACAAGGGCAATCTGGGATGTGCCTTTCTTCTCCCATTAGAAAAGAAAATAAGCTGCTGCCTACAGCTCAGAAGGCTGAACACTGTGAGAGCTTTAAAATTACAGGAGTTTTAGTACTGCAAAGCGTGTGAGAAAGCAAAACTAACATGAAGGACCAAAAGAGGCCAAACAATCATAGAGGATCTCGAGCTGGAAGGGACTCATAAGAATCATCAACTCCCTGCTCCTTTCAGCATCACCTGAAATTCAACCTCAATAGTGACAGGACAAGGGGTGATGGCTTCAAACTGCCAGAGGGAAGGGTCAGATTAGATACTGGAAAGAAATTCTTCGCTGAGAGGGTGGGGAGGCCCTGGCACAGGGTGCCCAGAGAAGCTGTGGCTGCCCCATCCCTGGAAGTGTCCAAGGCCGGGTTGGAGCAACTTGGGATAGTGGGAGGTGTCCCCGCCCATGACTTGGTGCCATGAACACCCTGCTTTCCAGCTCTTCTGGAAAACACATGTATTTTACTCTTTGACAACTGCTCCTCAGTGTTTCTACTCCACCACTGGAATATTTCTCTACTTGACTTTCTAAACAAGGCAATTCTAAGCAATTGTTAGATGATGGAAGAAAAATGGGCTCTGTGAATCCTTAAGATGAAACTGGGAGGACTGAAAAACTAGAGAAAAATTATTGTCACTGCTTCCTGTGAAATAATTCATTAAAAAAAAAGGAATTATAGAAAATGTAATCTTAGAGCAGCTGGATAAACCTCTAAAGCTATGGATTTAATATGAATAAAATTTAATTTTTTTTTAAAATTCATTCCTCGTTCGTAACAAAACCACCTGATAAAATGTGCAGCCAAGGTGGCCATGAACTCTCAACTTGCATCGGATGGCCCATGGATGGTTTTAGGCAAAAAGAACCCCAAATGCTACAAAAGTCTGGTACACTACCAAGTTCAACAATTCAGTTTCTGAAGTGCCCCTTGTACTCCCTCATTTCATTATTGTTCTGTTTTCTCACAGGCACACGACATAGAGCACTGGGTCTGAAAATAAGATCAGAAGACACAGTGGATTTTTATCCTTTGGGCGTTGGAGAGGTGGGGATGGGAGCTGTTATCAAAAGACATTTGCCTGACAAGCAGGATCTGTGTTTTCCAACATGATCCTCCTTATCCCCCTACTAATGGGAATTGTAAGCTTTTCTCACCACATCCCAAAGGAGAAGCTGTGGACTGTGCCTGCCAAATGGATAAGGATGGGACTGGAAGGCAAGGAAACCAAATTTCAAGCTTCTCAAAACTCTTTTTAAGTAAAAAATACTGAACAAAATGTATTTATAGAGTTTTGTACACAATAGCCAGACTGTCTGAGCAGCATCCATGGGCACTCTTTCCACTTCCACACCACAGGAATAAGCAGTCTGAGCTCTGAATGGGAGTATTGATGCTGGCATTGCTTATTAGCACAGTTCCTATCATTGTCAAAAAGGCAGCACATGAATTCAGTTTTCCAGTGATTGTCCAAACTTTCACTTATTGCACAAAAAAAAAATGACACACAGATTTGACAATATTTAACATGAGCCAATTTCACTGTGCTGACACTGTACCAATAGTTTTTGTCTAAAACAGACATTCAGATCTGTCTCTCAGTAATGTAACAGGCTGACAGCAGTGACACTTGTCAACAGTGTTGAAAGACTGTGCCAGAGCATCAATAAAATGATTCCTTAATTCACCTGGACAGGTAAATTGCACCAGTGAATGATATGGTTTGTCTGTGCCCAAGGAGGAGTGCCCAGAACCAATTCTGAAATGAACAATTCTGGATATTTAAGTAAACCCAAAATCCAGAAAAGTGAGAGAAGAGGAAGATTAGGATTTCTGCAACCTATAGAAGAAGAGACAATGGTTTCACAGCTCCATATATTTTAGAGTGGCAAAAGCCTTTACAGATGTTTTTTTCACTATGAAACAGAGCAGTCCCAGCAGGAAAACATCATCCTCACACCTCTGAATTTCTGTGAGCCTTCCCACACCCTGAGATGCAGCCCTGGGGATATCCAGGATTCTCCTTGCCCCTGCTGAGACCCACAGCACATCCATCCTCCTGCACCATCACCCACGGAGTGCTCATGTGCTTAGTAACCCATTCACCCTTGTAGCTTGTGGCAGGCTGGTTACCCAGCTGAAGAGCTGGGACATCAGAGCAGCAAGTGAGGACTGTATTAAACACTGCTGTATTGTCCTGTGGATCAGCAAATTTAATGTCAGGACTCACCATCTGATGTTCCTTCTCAACACAAATTCACTAACACAGCAATAGGTGACTTCAGTCACTCTGTGATACAGAACCATCATTTCCCACAGTGTGTGATATGCTTTTTTCCTCCTGCTTTTCCCTGAAAAGCTGATGCTCCTGTCTGCAGGGGACTTGCCACACGTTTCAAGCACAAAAAGAGAGGGAGAAAATAAAAATGAGGCAGAAAGATGTGAAAGAATTGAGCAAAGTGGTCAAAGAATCAGCACAACAGCAACGAAAAAGAAGAGATGAGCAGATCCCAGGGGACAGCAATCAATAGCACCAAAGCAAGCAACGGAGCAAGAGACTCAATATTTGGCAGGATGCTTGTTTTCTAACATCCCCTCAAACCTCAAATTCAAACAGACTATTCCCTTTACATCTCACAGTAGCATAGGTGCAGTATTTTTACATGAAGGGAGGACTTGCTGCAGCCTGAGGAAAATGAAGAACACATCCTCTATGTATTTTCCCCTTAAGAAGCAGTGGAAGTGCCCCTTGGTGATTTGAGCACATATGGTCTAAATTAAGCGACTGGGCTGCCGTGGTTTGAAGAGAAGAACACAGCAATGCTTACAGGAGTTACTGCAAAGTGGAGAAAACCTCTGAACCATTCCCTAAAAGCACTGCAGCCACCACACAAGGAGGCTGGAACAAACCCTGCCTGAAGAAGGTTCATGTGCATCAGTGTCATCTCACCAAACAAACATTTACAAAGTGTCCCTGAGTCCAGAAGGAGCTGGAACAGCCCCACAGCCTCCTGCCAACCCTTCCAATGGTGTTACAGGCTAAAGGAGAGGGGCACCAGACACCAAGGGGGAATTACAGCAGTGCACTATTTCATTAGCATTTCACACTATTTGTGTCTCAGAAGCTTAGTCTGAATCCCACCAGAGCCTCAGAGGATGCTTTCATTCTCTAATAAAGAAGAAAATAGCATTGGATTAGTTGAACAGTATCTCATTTCCCTGCGTAAATTAAGTGAATTAGATGGAAGAGTCTGTGCTCTAATTGTAAAGCTTATTACAAGAACTCACACAGATTAGAACTGAATGCTTCTCTTTGAGCCATCATTTGTACTGTAACAGAGTTAAAAAAGGTGACTCTAGACTCCCCCAGGGCTCAGTATTGATATGTAGAAATCTCTAGAATTGCAGCCAAACACTCCTAAGCTTTGTGCTCCCTGAGTGTCACAAGACCACCTTTCCCACATGGATGGGAGCACTGCCCTCCCCAGTGGCTCTGCAGGTAATCTCCAACAATGACAAGCTCCCCTGGGCTGGAATCATGGACAATTAACTCTTACTTTTAAAGTGCATGTAATTTTCTGAGTTTTTCAACTGCAAAACAGCTACAAAGACACATCGAGAAGAGCAGTAGTAGGCTCTTGTTGCTTATGGAATGTCATTCTGTAAACAGGGATCTTTCATGGACCACAAGGACTTCTGTGCATCTGTGAGTTGATTACAAATAGCCTGACTTCTACTTTTGTAGCTTCTGTATGTTCCAACCTGTACTAATTATCTCAGGTTCCCTTTATAGTCAATAGAGAGAAATGAACCCATCTTAAGGTAAATGTCTAAGATAGATAAAATAAACTCTCCCTGATCCCTCCATCTTTGGACTGGTATTACATATGGGAGAGATGCATTTTACCTCCTTATTCTTATTTTCTGAGCACATGGCCTTCAGTGTGACACACCAGTGAGCACTGGATCAGTCAAGTTAAGGGAGCAGCCAAGAAATAATACTAAGCACCTGTAAGGTCCTCACCCAGGACAGCAGAACTCAGATGCTGCAGTCTAAAACCACCACATGAAGGTAAATGATGATGTTTTTCTCTGGAAAAGATGAGCACAACTCCTTTTCCTTTTATACATACAGTCAGAGACTGCATTGGTGACAGTGATGCTCTTTGATTGAATAATTCAAAACTTAAGGTGCTTGTCAAAGAAAGAATTTCATTCTCTTATTAAGACTGTTCTGAGGTTGGAGCATTTTCTCCCATCTGTTGAGACAGAAAAGAGATTCAGGTTTTACTTGACCAAAATACCAGCAAAAATAAAAAGACCACGATTTTCTCTAACCAGCATCTAATTGCTTCACTTTCATCCAGGAGCATGTCCAGTGTTCTTGAACCAAAGCCAGTTCTCCAAACTCATCCTGGATATATTTTCCTCACAAAACAATTAGCAATTTTTCATTTTTGCTACTTCCATCGTTTCTTTGGACCTGATTACAGGAACATCAGATATGTGTGGACTAACATTTTACATTATTCTTGAAATGACCTATTAAAAAGAAAGTTAGGATTTAACATATCTGAATATAGTAATTACAAAAGTATGAGAACTAAGCTCATCTCTCCTTTGAGAAGGGATATGGAAATATTGCAGCTTTCCAGAAACTTTGGTCAAAACACACAGACTCCATGGACTCTTTGAGCTCATATATCACGTGTTATTAAATCTGTCTCAGCTTTCTGCATGAACGAGCTGCTAATCTCCCAGAGGGATTGAAAATGTAAACTCAACAAGCACCAAAAAAAAAAGCAGAAAGGCAGGAATAAACATATAAACCATGAAACATGTAATTTCAGGTCAACTCCAGTTCAAGCAGCTTCATCAGTTGCTACGCTACCAGCTGATGGTGGTGGGAAAGGATGCAGGCAAAAGGATTTTACAGCTTTGTCTATAGAGGCTATTTAGTAACTTTTTCTTTCTGGCACATCTCTCTCTGCAGACTGAAGGATCATTAGTCCCCAAGATGCTGAAATGGCAAGTGACTGGAGGTATTGACTACTGGGAGGCAGCATGGAATGGTTTGTCTGGATTGATTAAGTACCTTAATCCATAGCGACCTGCTAGGCTTGCAGGAAAAGCCTGAGGCAGGATTCTTCATTTCATTTAAAGGCAAAGTAGGGAAGCAAACATGCCATTGCCCTTTCCCTCCCTGTCCAACACCTAGGGATGAGCAGGACAGATGAGGAGCAGCAGGGAGAACTGAGGAAACAGCCAGGCTGGAGCTTAAACAAGAGAGAGCACCACAATGTCCATCCCAGAGCAGGGTCCACTTAAAGAGTGAGGACACTGCTGTGTACATGTACAGGCACTTCAAGGAACTGCCCACAGCTAATCCTCACAATATCCTGCTGAAACAGGTCTGAACATGTTGGTTTATAACTGGAAATAATAATTAATGGAGGCTGTAGGGCCAGAGACTGAATGCAGACTTGTGTTCCAGCCTACAGACTTTATGACCTACAAAGAAGTGTATGCCAGGCTGGACATACAAATTTTGGGGGTTTCAGTCCATAAAGAAGAATGTTTTCAGTTAAGCATTTATTTTTCTGTGACAAACACATTTGACCATGAAGAGACAAGTCGAATCTGACATAAACCACCTGGGCAACCAACCCTCAGAGGGGATGGTCACCTGAGTGCAGGTTTTTGGTATTAATCTGAGCAAGAATCTGATCTCAGTATTCACACACAACTTGGATGAAGCAGAAGTGACTAATTTCCGAAGGAACTGTGCCGAGTGCTCATTTGGGGAAGTCATTCCTTCTGTTCTTAACTGACTGAAATTACAGACCTGGGAAGCCTGTGGGAACATTAATAGCCCAAGGGAAGATCAGCTTTTGTTATCACAGCTAGTTTCCTTCAAATTGAAAGGTTTTCTCTCTTTCTTTCTCTCTCTAGGGTAAGCGCAGATGTGCTGGGACACCTGAAGAAACTACCTGAATAACTGGGTATCAATGGTATTTCAATATTCCTCATGCAGATTCCAAAACATTCAAAGTAGTAACACCCACAGAAATTGCCCTATGGTTTTACACCTAAAGCAGCACATTTCATCCCAAAAATCCAACACAAGGATTAATCATCCTTCCACTTTTATTGACCACAGAGTGTGAAGAAGAGCCAAGTTGCTGCCAATAACTGTTCAGCTGCCACTAAGGCCACGCTGCTCATACAGCTGCATGAGCAACCTAATCATTTATTGCAAAGTCTGTAGGGAAAGTCTTTGCTTGTGGTGGCAAGAACCACATTGTCCAGCAAGCTCAACACCAGGAAGAACACTTTCAAGTTCCATGGCGATTTCCAGAACAGAAAAGGATCTCTTCTACCCCCAAGTCATAAGCCAGTCTCTCTAACGTCAAATATGCACAAAAGAAATTCTGCTTCCCACACAAAGACGTACTCCCAAAACTCAATGTTTGCATTAATATTTCTGTATTTCGACTATTTTTTTTTCTGATAAATGGAACAACCTTGCTACTTCTGAATGTAACTGCAAGAATATGTGACAGGCAATCCTATTAACTCCAAAGAAGGCCACCAGAGATCCAGAATCCTGGATGTTACAGTTTTACTGCCTTTTCATAAATCTCCCAGGATGTCTGCAGTTAGTTAAGGAATTCTTCAGTTACATCCTTGCTGCTGTGTTGCCCCAAGACAATCAATAAAAAACAGGATCTACCATCACACAAATCTTGGAACCTGTTCAGGCTTTGGAAGAGCTGCAGCTTGGCTTATGGAGTCTAGATTACAGGACTCAAGTGATTTTTAACTGGTCGTGCATCTGAAAACCAATTCAATCTGGGTCCTGCACAGCCAGGATCCTCCTGCATGTGGGGTTATGGAAGGGAAACCTGTCTATCCAGAGAAAAAGCCATGTTTGATTCCCAATATACCAAATTTTGTGCATATCCACCAAGCTTCCATGAAAGACAAACCCTGTTATAAAATATATGTTCCAGTGGGAGAAATGGTAGGTTGAAAGGTTTTATCAAGGAGGTGGGAGACAGATATTTACTGTGGTGCAAACCTTTCTAAGAGAACCTGCAGATGTCCAGGCAATATGTAAGCAGACTACTGGTAGTGTCCTCACTGAAGTACACTTTTCTGTCCAGAGTCTTCTGCTCACAGTACATTATCACTCCCCCAATCAATGCAAATTGAACCTGGGCTTTCCTGAGAAGGCACAGATTCAATTTGGATTTACTGATTTAATCAGCTGAGAGTTCCTCACATAGTCTGGTGCCCTACAGGCACACACTGAGACCCTGCATGTGCTGCAAAAGCTAAAAACGGGGAAAAGAGGATGGTAAACCTACTAGGACATGAGGGAAGCTTTTTTTAAACTTTATTAATAACAGTACAAAGGTCATAGTGATTGGTCACCCTTTCAGGACTATGCACACTGGTTCACAAGCTTTGATATACAACCTGCCAGTTTCTAATCCCAGTATTCCCTAAGTAGAGCTACCAACAAGTCAAGGATCATCAAGAAACACCAATTCACTCAAGTTTTCTTGCTGAAACAAGGACACCAGACCACCTAAGCATGAGGCCAAACCTGATGAAGCACTTCACTGCTGCAGAGTGGGACTGGAGGTCAGTGCTGACAGAGAAGAGTGAATTATATCTGTACATACCTCAAGAATTTGTATTGCTGTGATGTCTCCAGTGCCATGGTGATAAGCCCACTAAGAAAGAGCCTCTACACCCAACAGTTTGTACCCAGCACACGTGGACAGGCAGAACAGAAAGCAGCAGTGAGGAGTGTCAGGCAGCAAGACAATCTTTGTGCATTATCAGCTCTTACCCAGTACTTTGTAGTCATAACAACAAAACTGAGAGATGCCAATTACCATAATAGCAAGCACGTAATTAGCAGCAGCCTGAACAACTTGTCATCCTGCAAAACTGAAGACTCAGCAACCAAAATGCAAAGTGACCAACACAGTAGTTGGTACAAAGAGTTTTCTTCCTACGTTAGAGCTTCAAATCATGATTTAGAAAATTATTTTTTTCCTTTGTAAGGAATGTTTATCACTTGGTACAAGGACTGTACTTTTTCACTCAGTGAAGAAGTTATGTTCAATTCCATTATTCTGTGGTTTGAAGCACTGATGGATAAACAAGATGAGCAAGGAAATGCCACAGAGTTTGGAAATGTAAGTGTTGAATTCTAGAGCTGCATCCTTCACATTGAAGTAAAATATCAAAGGTTGATTATGCATTTGCTACATATATAAAATGGAGTTAGAACACATAAGGCCTCATTTTCCCATTACTCTGTATTTGTGGAATTCCTGCTGATGCAGATCAAAGCAAACTTTTCAGTAGAGGAGACACTGTATAAGCTGTCACATATATCATTATGAATGTCTGTTAGTGAATTTATCACTACATAATTATGAAGCATGGGGTCAAAATTCACCTTTCATATTGTGAGTAATTCCTGTCAGGTACCTGGGGAAACATTCAATTCCTACACATCTCAACATGAACAGTATTGCAGTGTTTTTATTTGGAACAAGGCAACCGTAGGAAGAACAGCAACACAAACATCCACAACAGTCTTGTACAACTGTCTGAAAGGACCTGAGAAACCAGAGTAAAGTATTCAGCTCTTCCATTTTTCTTCTACTTCTTTCCTGTCTTTACTAGCAAAAACCCACACTGACCAGTTAATTAATAAGATCCAGTTAATACTTAACGAGATCTTTCTTCAGTGCCACAGAAAACCATTTATTGCTCAAACTTGTAAATTCACATTCCCTGTTTGGATCCCAAATACGAAACACTGGAAGTGAACTGTTAAACATAATCGCCACCTTCGCAAGAGCCTAAAAAATATTTTAGGACAAATCCTACCCAAAATACTTGCACCAGGGAAGTCTACTGCTTGTAAGGCTATTTAACCTGTATTCTTTTGCTTCAAAACAAATTCTTTCTGCTTGACTCAAGAGTTCCTCTTTCCAAGGTATCCTTAAAAACAATAGAATATTTCCCGAGTAGAGAACAGGCAGATACAGATAGTGTTGCAGTGCTTGGCTTCAATGAAGAGTTTGTTAACAATTCATCAGCTTAGCCCCCTGTAGATTTGCTTAATTATTTAAGAAATACAAAGATTATTTGGCCCTGTGCCCAGTTCTTCTCTAGTTTGTGCTGGTACAAGTCCAAAATAAATGGAGGTACCACTGTGATGCAAATAAGCCAAGTTTCTGCTCTTTTGTTCCTCAGTAATCTGAAATGTTGATAATTCCTTATCCTTCCCAGGCAAGCTGATAGGAACCAGCACCAGAGGGAACTATTTTCTAACAGAATCTGCACTGTGACTGCTCTGAACCCATTTGTTGCTTAGTAGGACCCTGGCACAGCTCCACAGTCCAATGAACACAATTAAAAATGACTTGATGAATTTAGTCTATTGAACAGGTGGCTTTAACCAGTCTGGAGGGAAGAACACACTATGCCAGCCTGAAATACTTGATGCTTTCCAGAATTGTTTAAACAACAATAGCTCTATGGACCTGAGTGCAGATACATTTCAAGCATCCTAATTCCATTAACTGATGGCTGCCAAAAACTCTGCAAGGACCAGAAGCAAGAAGTGGGGGGAAAGGGAAAAGAAATCAGTGCATGGCTTGTACCTTCCATAACACAAATATTTAATTAGATCTTGGGGTATCAGGAAATAGGAGGTGAGGAGAGGGCACTGCTCAGTGAACACAGCTCTGCAAGGCAACAGAGGGTCTGGCTCAGACCCCTAACAAATCCAGGGAAAAGCAGAGCCAGCAGCTCACAGGCAAACCAGGCAATGCCAACTGGATAAAAAGTGACTGGAGACAAAGGAAATTGCTGGGGAGCTCGTCAAGCTGACAGGCACACACTGATAGTACCCAGAGCCCTCTCTGGGGCACAGAGGCAGGATAATGGGGGTTTAAACAGAGCTGTCTGGTGGTGGTTTGGGATAAGATTACACAAACCCCTGATTTGAAGACGTGAGCAGTAATTTCATAAAAGGAAAGAACTGAGCTAAACCCATCTGGACTTTCTGAGCAGCTCTGCTTGGTTCATGCACAGGTATTCTACTCCCTAAGCAAGGCATTACAGGATTTCATTTCCAGCAGAGTTAAAGTGATGGAATAACCAGAAAAGGGTACACTGGGAGTAATGGAACAGATACAGAACCAGCCCCAAAACCGCAACAAAACCCTCTGAAATCTGAAATTTTATTACAAGTCTGCTTGATTATTAAATATGAGACAAGAAAAACAAACTGTGGAAACAAATCTGCTGCTTTCATCTAACAAAATATATTTCAAAAGTTTTCCAGGAGAAGGCACCAGCTCTTGAATACTTTATATTATATGTATGCCTTCAACTCTGCTGCTGATCTTGACAGCTGCACTTTAATTTATTTGTGTAACTCTTACTGGAATTTGAGTAAAATATGGAATACAGTGAATCTGCAAAGTGATTTAGAGTCATTACATCCACATCTGTCACAAGCTGCCAGTTTGAACACGATCTGCCATGCAACTGGCAGGAATTCACTTCACTGGTAATAAAACCCATATATTTCATTGAGATCTACCAATATTCAGTATATAAAGCCAAGCTGTCCTGAAACATGGACAGTAAAATTGAGATGAATTCACACAAGAATCTACAAGCCTCAGCTGCAGAGAAAACAGTGGCCCCACTTATCCTGGTATAATTGGAAATGCCTGAACTTTATCTAAGAACATAAATCACCTCTTTGTACAAATTAAAAAAAAACTTCCCAATGACTCAAAGGCAAGTTATAACCTAGAACTAAGAGGATAAATGTTGAAGGGAGAAACAAGTGATTCACATATATGCACCCTTTTTTTCTTTTTACAGGGTTCTTAGGAGCTCGTTTGGAATTTACCGTGCATGTAAATGCCAAAGGAACTTCAAGTGCTGCCTCAGCTGCCATTCCTTTACACCATCCCTTGAGGTTTAACTTACAGCTCCCAGCTGCCTGGGGCACCAGTTTGGGATTCCTTACATTGAGATGATCTTTTTACCCTGTGGAAACCACTGCACTAATATTTCATCCCACCTCCCAAAGGAGGGGCTCTCACAGTGGGACATTTCCCAGTGTCCCACAATAGAAACATGAACACACTGGAGGCTACAAATGAGCTCTGGTCCACAGCAAAGGGTTTCAATACCAAACTGACTTTTACAGATAGTTATTAAATTTAACCAGGAGTTTAAGGTGCTCCTTTATGAGACATTACCACAGCAGGTAAGAGCAGCCAAACAAAGAGGACACTGCTGCCTTTTCCAACTTACTTGTTGAAATGACTGCTAAAGCCTCATATTCCAGAGGGTGAACAGGAGCAACTGGAAGGTCAGGAGGCAATGTCTGCTGCAGAGGGAAGCACTTCTTTTGCTGGGAAATCCAGCACAATGCATCTGTAAGAGCTGTAGGAGTAGCTGCCTCCAGTAGTTCATGGTCCTGAGAGGCAGGGACAAGGAACTGAGCAGGATCATAACCCCAGGTGTCAGGAAAGAAGTCTTTGCTCTGTCCAAGGTTCTGCTTGGAAGAATCCCAAGAGTCCTGGACAGAAGAGTGGTCCAGAAGAACTGGCTGATTTTCAAGGAGTGCCTTGTCAAAGCTCCACGTTAACTGTAAGTTGCTGGGTTCAGTTATTACATGGACAACATAAATCTACAGGAACTGGTTGCAGGGTTCTGCACAGCACACTCAGCTCAGAATGACATACACAACCCAAAAGCTGAAGGAAATGTACACATCATCAGCCTGAAACAGCTCAGGACCACGGAAAATGCTGAGCCTTGTGAAGCCAGAGAGGGTCAGACCAGGTGTAGTGAGCTGCTGGCACTGCCACAGTCTGTCAGTTTTGTATTTGCACAACACTAAAGATTTTCTTCATCAGAAAGCCAGTATTTTCCTAGTGGTTTTGTGTACATGTTCATCAGACAACTGCTATAATTTACACGTGAATGTTTAAGCCTGTTTTCACTGTAGGCATAAGCAAGGTTTTGATTTTTAAACATCTACCAAACACCTGCCAAAGGAACTTGCAAAAACTAAGAGCAGCTCTGCAGCTTCCTTAAAATGTTTAAAAAACCCCAAACAAACCATGAAAAGGTAAAAAAAATCCAACGAAACAATTTCTTTGCATTATTTAACACAAGGAAGCAAAAATATTCTGAAGAATTAAAAGTAGACTGTGGCACAGTTTGTCTTACCAACATAAGGGATGCAAAAGCTTTCACAAAGTTAAATTGTGTAAAGACAGCAGGCAGTGTAACAGATCATGAAGAAAGCAGCACACACAGTGCTCCCATGGCAGAATCCACAGGTATCCCAAGCTGTGCTTGGATGATGTGGCCAGAATAAAAATCGATACCCACAATTAGCTAACTTGACCCACACGGCCTTTTCAAGTATCTTTTAAGTGCCTTTTACTTGAATTATGTGTTACAACCCCCTTCATTTCTTTGATTCATTAAGTTCAATGCCTCCTTCAGCAACAGCAGTATCTGCCTCTCCAATCAGCAGAATCCCTCAAGAGACCCAAGGTAACCACATGAAAGGAACACTGGCACATGAAAAGGGAGATTTTAAAAACTTTATCTGATACGATTAATTACTCAGCTGGGTTAATTTACCACCAAATTGCACCTAATTCTTATCCTCAGAAATCACAGCACAGATTTAAATTCCCAGCCTGTAAATCAACATTTTCTAACCGAAAGACCCAGTGATGAAAATCTCAACACCTCACACTTTCTAAGGACAAGCTCCTGCAGCAGAGCTGAGGCAGAGCAGCAGCAGCACCAAACTCTCTCTGAGCAGCCTGTCTGGTGTTCATTTTCACTGGAATTAAGAGAGAAAGAAAGATGTCCCAATGTGATGTCAGCTTAAGCAAAATCATTCATTCTTCACGGCTCAGTTAAAGTGGCTGGATGTTAAACTCAGTTGTGTTCACAGACAAGATTTTCCAATGAAAAGTAATTTATGTGGATAATAATAGCATATGCATCTCACAAGTAGCTGTGAAATAAATCTAAAGGCATCTTATTCTTCTATGTAAACAAGAAAAAATGCTTAGTACCTGCACAGGATGGGAAGTCAATTTGCAGTTGTGAGGTTCTTGTGTTCCTTTTTAAAAAACATCTTTCAAAATGTCTCTACAACTTGTTCAGTAGAATTAACTACAGACTAGTGTAATACAGAAGGTAAATGCAATGACTCAGAGCAGCACTTGCATATCACAGCTCTCCTATACAAAGCCAATTTCATGGCAAACTTAACAAATCCTCTCTTAGAGAGGACTGAGAATCTCGATGAACAATCTACAAGCACAACAGTTGAATACAGTCATATTCATTCCAATATGCCACAGGTATAATTTGACACATAAAAAGCACTAAAGAACTGCAGTATGGTTCACACTGGGAAAAATATCTTCTCATTACCTCTATCCCAAGATTATCTGTATTACAGGATTTACAGGATACACTGCTATTGCTTCATTTGTTGGAAATGGCACTGGAAAATGTGATCACGGATCATTTCTGATTGTTCAAGTGACAAGCCACTCGTGGAACAGGCGAGAATTGCAAACTGAATATGCAACACACTCAAAATCCCTTCTTTTCCCACCACCAGGGTTGGATGATGCACAAAAAACTCCCTCTCAGTGGTAAATTTTATGATGTGCTTGAGCGTAAAAAGACACAACAGGTAAGATCTATATTCTGCCATTCCTACTTACTTGGTCTTTATAGTTCCTCATTAATCCATGTCAGTGTGTCCAGTTTACTTTCAGGTGGATGTAATTGCTAAATGATCCATCCCATCTATATTAAACATATGAACCCGGTCTCTTTTTCCTACAAGGTTCTAAAAAGGGATAGGGGCCATAGGAACTGTTCTGCCCCCTCTTCCCAAGGGATTCTGTGGGGCCCAAATATCAACCAAGAGCAGGCACAAACCCGGAGTGCATCCATAAAGAACTACAGGCCAGCACCTAAACATGGCTCCTTCCTTTATTTCCATAGCAAGGGAGTTGGAACAAAATGATCTTTCAGACTCCTTCCAACCCAAACCACTCTGTGATTGTACGTGTGGCACCGAGGACTGACAGGAACACTCCAGGATTCCTGCCTGTAACATGCAGCTTTCAGGCCAGCTGGTTTATCAGGTTATCTTTCTGGTTGTTTGCCGAGTTCAGTGTCTCTCCTGTACAATGGGATGGCTTAAAGGATTGCTTGTTTTATTTCCTTTAATAAGATAAACAGGCACCAAACAGATGAACCTGTGGGGAGAATGGATTTGCCACAGCAGCAACCAGTTCCTCTCCAGTATTTAATGGTGCAACAGGTTCTGCTGTTGGAGCAGAGCCTGTCTTCACATAGAGACAGGTTTTTGCACAAATATTTTCATAGGCATTGGCCTGAAGGATCAAGTGTTTGAAGGACCACCTTTAGCCTGTAAGGTGTGTTGTAAAATCTGGCAGAATTTGCAGCAAATGGGCAGCTGTTCAAAATTGCTCCATGGCAATGATGAGAAGGAAAAAGCATTAGAAAGGCTTCTGTTTTAGTCAACCTCCTGCATTTAGAGCTCCCAAAGGCATTTCCTGAGTCTGTGCATTCTAAAATATCAGTCCTATTAACTTTCCTTGTTAAAACACACACAAAAAGCCAGAAAGTAGAAAGGTAACTTTCATTCTGTAGAGGTATAAAGAAAATAGGCCTTGTAATGAGGCAACATAAATCAGCTCTGAAGAGTGAAGATGAGGAAGAATATAATTTCCCATGATCTGTTATTTCCTTTAAAGGCCTCCCCAGAATGAAGGTAGAGCTGCCCATATTTGAATTCTTCTCCACCTGGTCAAGAAAGATACAAGAAGAAAGTAAAAGAATATTTAAAGGAAAGAACCAATTTCCATAAAGTTGTAATTGAAGTGAAAACTTCCAGTGAATTCATCTTCCAGTCATTACATCCTATCTTACCAGTCAAGTGTCACAAACTATTTGTTCACCACATCCCTGCATGGACCCTCCAATATAGAAAACTTGCCCAAGAACAGAGGAACACATAGTTTTTACATTAAGAGGCTGTCTTTCCATGAACACCAAGAGCATCTTAATTTTCAAGACAGCAGAGTCTGAAATTTTTCAGAATAGATTCAGGAAGGTCCTAAGAGACAATTAATTAGAAAAGCAGCGCTACCTGTGGGAAGCAGCACCAGCCATGGCATGAATGTTAGAACTCTCTGTGTCAGCTAGAATATATCTGCTTTTGATGGCACATCAATTTTAAATGTTTCTGACTCCTGAACTGTCATGAGAACAGGAAGGGACAGCAAGAGATGAGATCAATACCAGAATCCTGGAGGTAAAAACAAGTTGATTCAACTGTGGGAGAATGATTCAACTTACTGCTGAATGTGCCTTGCAAAAGAGAAAATGCAGGAATTCAGGATTCCTTCTTATGCTGCCCACACCTCCCTAAAGGGAAACTGCACAGGGAATCACTCTCTTGCCTTCACTGCTTAGGCTCCACAATTCTGGTTTCTCTGTGGTTTCATCCTCTGTGTCTGGTGAGGAGATGTGAACAAAGAAAGACAAATCAGTGTTCTAGAGTGTCTGCTAAAGAAAATATAAAGCACAACTTGTTACTACTTAATATACTCTGTGTCTACCTCCCTTTCCACCAGCAGCAGGCACCTGGTATAAATTCCCAGCTATCCCAGTGAGGGATCCTGCCCAGTACAGACCAGTTGTTGGCTGTCCCCAAAGGCAGATACAAGCACACCTCCTATACAGATGATACTTCTACAGAAGAAGGCAGGGAAACTTTTCTGAAGTTTCTTCTCCAAGGTCTTCTCTGAAGACCTTAAACCTCTGCACAGGAGGAATTCCAGTCTCTTGTAAATACACACAGGGACAGCAGAGTGGCTGGGATTAGGAGATTATCCCAGTTCCCCATGGCCAGCCTGTCCATGATACAAAATCTCTTTTTATAACCATTGCAATGAGATTGTGTAGCAGCAACTCCTACAGGTGAATTACGTTACAGGAGACAAACTTGTGACTTCAGTAATTTTATATCTTATTTACCCCTTCACTTCCTCTTGCTCCCAAACCCTTCTCAAATCAACCTGAGAGGGAACAGATGGACAAAATTTTTTTAAATATATTTTTTTTCAAGGAAAACAATGGTTATGGGAAGGGATTCCAACTGAAAAAAAAGCACCCATCAAAACACTCTGCTTCTATCTAAAGAGTTTTGCAAATGCCAATGAAAATGATGGGGTGTCTGATGTTTTGACAGAAGCAAGAACATCATAAAGGTAAGAGCTGTCAGCAGGTATTTTATTTTCTCCCTGAAGAATACGGCTACTGTTTAGGCATTACTTTTTTACTAATCTTTTTTTGTTTTATTTCCATTCTGTAATGCAATCCTGAAAGATGGCATACTTTATTTGCCTGTGAACTGGATGGATTAGAGAGTAATAGTGACAGCTTGTGAATATAACCACACATGATTCCAAGTCATTGGCCAGCTGAGATGCACTAATTGCTCTGCCTCTGGGATAAGGCAGGAAAACTGTGCCATATCCAGGTGTATTCCTTGCTAACACAGTCAGAAAACAACACTGAGGTAAAATTATATAACAGCAAAATTATACCCAAAATGTCATTATTTCATAGACATTAAATAATGGCATATATAGGTTTAATGTTAAAAAAAAGATGGTTTTCTGCATATATATGTACACTCATCAGACTCCAAGTATGAATTAATATTAAATTCCCAGTAAAACTACTGGGAATTCAGGCCCACCCACAAATGAGTTCTTCCCATTAACAAGGGGGAGGGAGGCTCAAGAAAAACAGCAACAGATTTTAGGAGACAACTGTTGACAAGAAACAAATAAAGGAACGAGATCAAGGAGCCAAATGACATGAACTGCAGAGGAAACAATGCAGAAGACTTGGTCCAAAGTTTTGGGAGAGCCTTGGGGTGCTGCTGGGAGGAGCAATGCCTGGAGATGCACCACCAGTGTACGTGGAAGGTCAGTGCACAGTACTGAACATGGCTCAGCAGGCTCCAGCTGGAGAACCTGAGACTAAATCCAGCACCTACAGCACCTGACAGGGACTGCAGTTCTTGAGACACACACAGAATATTCAAGGTTCACTCCCAGGAAATTCCTGGAAGATCCTCAGAAACTCAGTGATGCTTATTTAATCCACCACACAGAACAAGAACTAAAATCCTTTCCCAAAAAAGGCTGACATGTCAGTCTGGGACAGAAGATTAGAGAGGTCAAGCAGATCTATAGACTCCTCAGAAGACAGTTACCAATAAAAGGGTTGAATCAGAGAATGGAATTGTAGGATATTTTATCAGGAATAATACAATAGATGTTTATGCTCTGCACTAATTTGTTTAATGGTTCTTATTCAGAAATCCTTATTTAGTTACTGGAAAGACAAGTGCCATGTGAGTATTGTCAGCAAAAGTATTTTCTATAAGAACAGCAGACGCAGGAAAGAATGAGTCAGATATTTATGTACCCTTTTTAAAATAAAATTAGCAAGGTTTTGGAGGAACACACTGTTTCCAGAGACATCGAAGCATTCCTGATTATATCTGCAGTTTCCAACCCTTGCAGAAGTTTTCCTTGTTCTAGTGCAGATACAGCTTTTGGTCCATTCTCATGGCACATCACAGTGATGAACACAAAGTAAAATCATTATGGAATATCCTGAGCTGGAAGGGACCCACAGGGATCATCCAGTCCAACCCTTGGCCCTGCACAGACACCCCAACAATCCCACCAAGTCCTTGAGAGTGTTGTCCAAACACTCCTTGGGCTCTGGCAGGTTTGGGGTTGTGACCAAACCCTGGGGAAAAAAAACAGAATTTTTGGAATCAAAGTGCTTTTCCTTTCCTACTGAATACAGTAGGGAAGTGAGTGGACAGATGCAAAAATGTGCATTATACATAGAAAATCTGTGTGGACAAATAAGCTCATTCATCATAGGTGGCACAGCAGGTTTGCAGCTATTTCCATACTTAAATATTCAGAAATGTGTGAAACCCTGTACCTTCAAATCTCTACATCATGCTCTCAACGTTTGCCAGCCGTGTATTTTCTCTAAGCATCACACATGGATGTGGTGAAGGCTCTTTGTGAAAAAGAAACCAACTCAACATCTGGTTCAATGCAATCAAATCAATGCAAAATAAAACAAAAAAAATCTGAAATTACACACTTTTAGCTACTAAAAAAATCTGTACGTGCTTTTCAGCTTTGCAAGGACTTTCACAGCCCAAATTTTCTTATTTGAAACAGATGGCAGTGGTGTTTACTGGAGGCTCTTTTCCACCAAAAATCCACAAAGCAAAAGTTGTTTTCAAGAAGTTTCTTTTTAACCATTCAACAGTAAAGTATTTTGCACCAAAATACACCATTTCCAACTGACCATATTAAAAATAAACTGGCCTTAAACTGTCTGAAATCAGCACTCCCTGAGACTGACTTTAAAGAACACCAAAGGGTTTTGTTGACTAATTATATTAGAAATCCTTTTTTCAACTGATAAGTAAAACACTAATTGGCTCTAACTGATGTGAACTTCAGATATCCCAGCACTGTGCTAATGGTCCTCCTGTCCTTCACTTGGAAGAAGGGAGAACTCCAAGGTCCTTTCAGCCCAGCAGTTTTAGCCTGTGGCTTGATGACTTCAACAAACAACAATATTCATCTAAAAACCATCTCCTCTTAGGTCTCTCTCAGGTCTGGGCAAGAGAGGAGAGACTCAGGAGGAGAATAAGTGATAGCAGGATTTCTTGCTCTGGTGGACGTGAGACAGAAAGCAAGAAGGGGTGGATTTAAGTGCTTATATAGCCCTGCACAGAGCTAGGGATGGATGGTCAACACTCCTACAGATGGTGCAAGTTGACCACTGTCACCCAAATACGAGAATCTCCAATCAAATCCTCTGATATCCATCAAGGTCTTGTCCCAAAACAACCCTCACTGTAAATGAACCACATAGAACTGTGAAAAAAAAGAATTTTCCTATTATTGCAAGGGGCAGGGAGTGCCTAAGCAGGGCATTAAAAACCCCTGTGTTTCTCCCTGCTACACTGGGTTAACTCCTGGGATCACAGAGCACATGCAGAGATATGAGCAGTGCCCTCTTTAGGATACAAATGCACAACCCTACAAAATTTTGTTCTCACTTTCTTCCTGAATATTAAGTTCAGGCAATATTTACCACACTCCATCCTTCATGATTTTATTACTCTTAATTTTATTTTATAATTTTATTACTTTTAATTTTCCTGAAAATGGAATTCAGTAGAGTTTTACTGCATACTTCTATTTTTCTCTCTAAGTGATGGTTCCAAACAGGAATATAACAACATCCATAACAGAAAGCAGGCTGCAGACCCCACCAAGGTATGTGACAGCTCATTTAATATAACAACTCTTTGAGGTATTATTCCAGATAAGTGATCCTAATGCACTGCCACATTTTCTGCCATTAGCCTCGAGGTCTCAATCACAGCTGTTTAGTTAAATATCATGTTAAATTCCCTGGGTTGAGTTTTTCACAAAAGTTAACAAATACAGGCTCAGAATAAATGCTTGCTCTCACACAGGTGACAGGGCATAGCAGGATCTGTACCTGTCCCTGCCCTCCTGGATAACTCCACTGCCCTACACTGGCTATTCAAAGCTTACCCTGGCAGACAGCTACAGCCACTTCCAAAATAATTAGAAATAATCTGCACATTAAGTGATATCCAGCACAGCTATTCTGAGCATTCATTTCAGTGGCCTCAGAGAGAAAGTGCCTCAGCTGCTCCCACAGGTGACTGAGAAGAGCTTTGATGTTCTCCAGAGAAGATGTGCTCTGCTCAAGTTTGAGTACTCAGCTCTGGCACATTGGATGTCTCATACTGTCAACTAACAAGGAAATTGCTGTTTGAAAGCCCTCAAGAATTACAACCATTATCAGCCTTTTAGTTTTTCTCCTGTCTCCACCTATTTACAGAAGTCTAGCAAACACCCAATTTGATTCTCTACTGTGCACTCAAAATGACTTTTTCCTTTAAGGAGCCCTAAAGCACAGGAGGTTGTGGATGTGTGGTGCTTACACTGCTGTGACATTGGAGTGACTGTGGAGCAGTGTCTGCACTCAGAGCACCCACTCAGGGATGCCAAGACAGAAAACATACAGTTAAAAACTAACACCTAGATCTCCAAATATCATGTGCCTTGTTTTAACAACCACTTGTAACCCCTGAGGAGAAAACAGCACAAGGGAAGAGCTCAGTGTCCCGTTCCTTTACCAGCCCATAACTCAATGACCAATCCCCACTCCACACAGTCCAGGTTTGGCAGGTAGAGATGACTCTTCCCCCTAAAATGAACTTCTAAGATAAGCAAAACATGCTGGTGTCTGCAGTGGTCAATGGGACAAGAACACACAGATGTGATCAAAGCTGGGCTGCAGAGCTGCTTTTGTGCTTCGTACTAATGTAGTGTTGGGGTTTGTTTTGATTTGTTATTCAAATACATCTTGTCACAAAGTACTTCTGAATCATAGTTTGATCATAGAAGTTGACTCATTTCTCCCCAAGGATATAAACACAGTATCTCACATATCCATCAACAGGCTGAACTTGTTTTTACCCTCTATTTGTGATATGAGTGCCTGGAACATGAGTTTGGTCAACAGACACAAATGTTAAGAGAAAGAACATGTTAGAGACTGCAGCCTGTACATACCTGACACCAAATGCCCAAGCAATTCTGATTTAATTGAAAAACAAAAAATTAAAAAAGACATTTTGTATACAATACTCAAATTACATTTTGAAATAAACTGCCTTTCCTCTTATGCTTTCTACAAAAACACATATAAAGCCACGTGTATAAATAGTCCAGTTCCCACACCAGGAGCTGCACAGTTGTAAATTGTAAATAAACCTCTACTTCTCTGGAACAACCCCAGCAACTCAAAGTGTCTTACTGGCCAATTATAAGTCATTTCCCTCATTCACTGCTACCGGAATTACCTGCTGTATTTTCCTCTGTTCAAACAGGATAAATATAAGCTGCAGGAACCAGAGGGCCATTTGTCTGGTCTTACTTAAATTTGATTGATGTAAGGAAAATTACCACCTCACCTGCAGCAAAGCACTTTGCTGTGGGCAGACGTGTCTGAGTGGATCATGCTTTGGCCTGTCACTTCAATTGCTGCCCTGGAGAGCAGCTAATGAGAAAGGGAAGGGACAGGTGCATATAAAAATCTAAGAACTGACACAAATACAATGGTTTTACCTTGGAGAGAAACCTCCCTTTTTCAGTTTGTCAAGGAGGTAGTGCAGTAAATACCAGTCACTGTAGTAAATATCAGAGGCTGTTAATTTACTGTGCACGAACCACTCGAAATAACCTTCATCTAAAGCACCTCATTGACTGCACAGTACCAACTTCAGAAGGCTGTTTCTCATGCTCTCACATGATCTTCAGGTCATGCTTTTTGTCAGGGAGTTTATTTTCCTGTAGCTCCTGGCAGCACCATTATGGAAGCCCCTACTCAGGTAAGTAGCAAATACCTACATCTCCATCATTTATTTTGTCCTGCTGACACCTCAGATAAATGTGATCCATCACTGCCAGTCATTACTGCTGCAGTGCCTTTGAAGCAGAGATACTGTTGGCAGAGATACTCTGACAAACCTCAAGAACATCCCCCATCCCAAAAAGCCCAGAAATGATGCAGGTTTTTAAGTAAGTTCAGCTGTCACTGAGTAAAGATGGCTCTGAGGTTGCTTAGACTTTAGAGAGTTAAGCAAATCCTATGAATATATCATACAAAAATATTCTGGAGTGTTCTGCACACTTTTAGAGGTCACAGACACTCCATGTTGTACATATGTCAATTCATATGCCAGCTTGGATAGTGAGCACTAAGTTGTATTTTTCAAGTAAATACATCTGTTCAGTTCTCCCCCTCCAGTTTCACTCCACTTGAATATCTTCTGCCTCCAACAGCCAAGGAGGTTCTGCCTCAGTCACCAGCAAGTCATGAGCCACAGAAAAAAACTCCTTATATTTAAGGTCAGGTTGCAGGTCCACTTATCTGAAATGTTCAAGACAAACTTGAAAGAAAAAACACCACCACCACGGCTAAGACTGGCAACTTACTGAGATTTGAGCAGCAAAAATAAAACATATATTATAAAAATAAAGCCTTTGCTAAGCACCAGTAAGTTTAGGATGTAGAGAAAAAAAATGACCTAGACATGAACTGTTATAGTGAGCAAGGGCATCATAAGTGTAAACCTAAAGTTTATACATTGTATGAACCCAAAGTTTTCCAAGACTAACCCAAGGCTGGATTCTGCCCATCCTACATATCAGTGTTGCCCTAAGCAGCGAACAACTGAACCCTCTAAACTTATTGTGAGCTTTAATTAAGATTTTCTTATGTATTTGTGCTCCAGTTGACCCTTGCTATTGGTTTGGACTGGTGAACATCATCCCACAACCTCCTTTAGTCTGACCATTCAGTCATCCCAGACCCCCTTATAACCTCTGTGATAACCACAACTTACCACTCTGGCTGGGAATCCCCTTCTTCCAGTGCCTTTCCTTCAACCCCAAATGTTGGCTGAAGCAAACTTCAGGATTTGTACCCCAAATCCCCCACACCTCCCACATTAAGTGCAACAAATAGCATTATCCCCACCCCTAGTAATCTAATACACTGGATCTAACAGGCAGACACAGCAGAAGTGTCTGCTAACCAGCCAACCTGTGTGAAAGGCAGGTGAATCCTTCTTCACCACTCAATACTTATCTTTTTATTTCGGATTTTTATGATACAGAGAATTTCAGAATACCCTGTGGATCACAACACTCCTTCCAGCTCTCAACTCTCCTGGGCTGTCTATCTGCTTATTTCCAGTTTAAAACTCAGCCTTGAAACATACTTCTTGATTTAGGCTGCTCCCTCTGAGAGACTCCACAGTATTACACCAAAAGATCAATTCTTTCTCCCTTTCCTCACAAAATGCATTTCGAGGCAGTAATAAATGCTAGAAATTCCAATATGCTGCACAGAGTGCTGTTCACCCTGGGAGCTGTAATGATAGGTGATGGGTGTTGGTATTTTCACAAAAAAGAATCCAAGAGCCTGCAAGAAATTGGAGAAGATTGAAACTATCACACAACACTCCTGCAAAAAAAAATTTAAAAAAAAGGACGGGAGAGACATCCCCAAACAAAATATGAGTCTCATTTGCTCATGCATTTCATTTTTCATCACGGCCAAACTACCAGCTCACCTTGTTGCTGGTGACAGACTGGTTGCCAGTGCTCACAAACACTTTTTGTGCTTTATTCCTATCAGAGTTAAAGGACATAAATAAGGAGAGAAGGAATTTTGAAAAGCTTTTGTGACAATCCAACAAAAACCTGGACAATTCACCTCTTAGGAGAATTACTGAACTGCACAGCCTGTGCTACAGAGCTGAGAAACAAAGGTGGCAGGGATGGAGTTCCCAGCTACCAGGGCAAGGAGATCACACACAATGTCACTTTATTGACCTTCCTGCTCACGTTTTTGCTGGCCAGCTCAGGGTTGATGTAACAGTCCACAATTCCCAAGGCACTCATGGACAGATCCAAAGGCTTGGGACAGCAGGTGTGCAGGAGGCCCCATATTCCTTCAAGATATCCAAAATCCAACCTGCCAGGGAGCACATGTTGATACCATGGAACAAGTTCAGCCTTCGTGATGTGCAGGCAGTGTTGGAAATTTGGTGCAGGAGGACAAAAATGCTGCATGTTCCAGCTGTGGAAGCTTTTCCCTGGCACAGAATTCCCTCTGTGGGGAAGCTCAAGACATTTCCTTTTGGGACTGGCACCAAAAGGCTGTCTGATGAAAGAAATCATGTCAAGTTGCACCACACCTCACTTGAAAACCAACAGCTTCTGCCAAGTCTCCATGAGCCATTCCCTGAGGCCTCCAGGACACTTTCTCATTAATAATGGTATTATTTGCTACTGTTTAGATGCAGAAGTTCACCACGTAGGCAACAACCACCTCAACACTGTGGAAAAAGCGCTTTTCCTTAGGCATGGAACACACAGAGTGCCTTTCCTTGTCTCTGCTGAAGAGGTTTCTGTTAGAACTGGGGAAAAAATATTAATATTAAAAACATTAATAAAAATCCAATTCCATAGCAAGAAAGGGAATAAACCCAGCAAATAAAGGTTGCATTGTGGAAACAAAAAGTTTCAGAAATCTATGTGAAAATCCAGTTTGATATATTTTCCCCAGGACTGAAAGTAGTTCTTCAACAGAACAAGGACCTTGCAAAGACACTTAAAGCACCAAAGTTAACCAAACAAAGCCAAGATTGTGGTCAATACAAATTCACATTCAATACTTCAAGATTGATTATATTTAGCAGGAAGACTTAAGATCTGACTGATGGAAAAGCTGGAAACATCTGACTGAAACAACAGACACTATGCAGTGAAGATAATTAAGTATTTAAAGAGCTTATTTAAGGCTGGTAAGATTTTCTATAACTTAGAGACTTTCAATCATGATCAATCTCTTACTGTTCTCCTTTATTCATATGGTATTGCTCATGATGCAAGAATGACTTGTTAATTCTATGGCTTTCATATTGTAAAAGATCAAATTAGCTTAAACATTTTTTTCTTTCTGTCATGACAGCTGTAAGTAAGATGAGATATGTGAAAAACAATTAAAATTTCTTATGAATGTAGAACTGCTACAACCAGGGCTGAGGCATGGGGAAAATTCACATCCTCCATGTTGAAATTAAATCTTGGAAGAGGGAATAGTCTAGTCTCTATTGAAACTATCACAGCTTTCATGAAGATTATTAAAATTTCCCCTTTGCTCAGGAAATACCAATAATCCCACTCTAAAGATTATAACAGGGCTGTGATTCCATGCAGAGAACAAGACATGATGATGAAATTGAGGTAATTCTGTAACAATGATTTCCCTCAGTGTCCTTGACTAAATGCAGAGTTAACTAAAGCTCAATTCTATCCCATTGGCAGAGCTTTAGAGAGGACCTTGCATGTGGTGAAAGGGTTGTGTCTTGGAGATAAAGAATGCATTTTTCCTAATTACTGGCAGTGTGCAATTCAATCTCAGATGGTGGAATTAAGCCTTGTCTGCCTTCAAATGTGTCACCTGATCCATACAGCTTTTAATAATAATTCTGTCACAGAATCCCAGAAGGATTTGAGTTGGAAGGGACCTTCAAGACCATCTTGTCCCACCCCCTGCCATGGGCAGGGACACCTTCCACTATCCCAGGTTGCTCCAACCTGGCCTTGGACACTTCCAGGGATGGAGCAGCCACAGCTTCTTCTGGGCAACCTCTCCCTTCCTGGAAGGCAGTAGAAAATAAACAGAGAACTCAATTGTCAGAGGCCATTTACACAATCAAATCTCAAGCTCTCAGAGCTCTGAATGCATAATTTAATATTGGCACCAAGTGAACATCCTCCATTTTAAATCCTGAAAAAGAAATTCATGAAACAGTTTCACCCTTAGGGACTCCTGATGGTTAAATAAACAATTTTATATCAAATGGTTTTTTACAGCAAGATTTCAGTTTTCAAAATCATTTGGGTTTGTCACTACAGCAATAATCATAAAACTTTCCACCAGCTGAGCTATTGCTGCATGTTCTGAATGGCCTCAGCCAAAATCAGCAAATTCAACGTGCCAAAATTCTTGGTCATCCCTAAAGGCAAACAAGTGAATGATCTGCAGGGCTCACCAAGTACAGAAAGGTATGAACCACAGGTAGGGTTAAGTAGAACGGAGGTGGTAGAAAACAGTGTCAGAATAAGCACAAAAACTGTCTGTATTTAGAGTTTCAACCTCAAAGTCATGGATAATACTGACAAATCACTATTTGATGAGCAATCTGGGTCAGAAGACAACAATGCCATAGTGCTGATTAAAAGGCAGTCTGATATGGTCAGCACTGTTCACAGGTCAGTCAGAAAGTCACAAGCAGCAACAACAAAAGACGGATTTGCTGGAATATGAAGGAAATAACAGGAAAAAACACAGAAGCAAGCAACCCAAACCTCTTCAATTTTAATTTGTGTCTGTACCCTGCTGAGGCAACAAACAGTTTGTGAGTTGTAGTCTGTCATGTAAGTCAGTATTAGCTGCAGGGTAATAAATAGGACAGTAAAACATATGCAAAGTCTGATTTATAGGATCCAAAGAGAGAGAGTCCAAGTCTTGGAGCTATTTGAATCTTCCTCACATGCAAACAAGCAGTGATGCAAAGTTTCCTGCTGAGGAAGAAAGAGAGAGGCAAGAGATGCAGTGAAGAGAAAATAAGGTGGGGAAAAAAAAAGAAAGATGAAAGAGGATTGGAATAACTTCTTTAGAGAGGGGGTTTTGCCTATCTGGGCACCAAAACACAGTCACAGAACACTTTGGGTTGGAAGGGACACTACAGGTTCACTTGTTCCACCCCCTGCCATGGGCAGGGACACCTTCCACTATCCCAGGTTGCTCGAACCTGGCCTTGGACACTTCCAGGGATGGGGCAGCCACAGCTTCTCTGGGCACCCTGTGCCAGGGCCTCTCCACCCTCACAGGGAGGAGTTTCTTCCCAACATCAAATCTAAATCTCCCCTCTTCTAGTTTAAAATCATTCCTGTTCACCTTGAAGGTGTTCAGCAGGCAGTGTGGACTGCAGGGAGCTAGAAAACATTTTTTTTTTCTTCTATAATTTCTAGGCCCATTATTAAAATAGTTGCAGGGCTTACTGGAATCATCCCCCTATTTGACTGCTGCTCAGCAGGTTTCAGGTCTTAGATCTAAAGCATGTTTTTAAGTCACAGCTGGACAGTGGCAACAGGGACCCAGTGACCTGGAACCAGTGTCCCAGCACCAGCAGAAGTGGGGAGCAAATGGTGGTATTTACCTTGGCAGAAGATGAAAACATCTGAGCAAAGCTAAAAAGCAGTGGTGACTGTATGAGAGGAGTATTTCATCATTTTACAGCCAGAAAGAATGCTGGGAAATGGTTTCCTTCAAAAAATGAAGCATTCTTCAGTTGGGTAGAGGCGGGAAAGAGGACTGCAAAATCTCCTCTCAAAACTGCAATTTTGCCTATTTTCTTGACTCAAATAATCTCAGCGTTGAATGGCGAATGAACTTCAAATTGATCATTCTTTCCTTAACACAGAAACAGGCTCTTTAATCTCTTCATTCAGAGAGGACAAATGCAAATATAATCAACATCAGCTTCTCCCTGGAGTTCAGCTACACTGGCTCTGAAAGCAAAGCACCTCAGCTCCACCATTCAGAGCTAAATGCTGTGCAAACTTGCAAAATCCCATTCACCTGAATTCCTAACAACTTGCTGAATGGTCTCCATCAGCACCACTAACAGACTCCCACAGACTTGTAGCCTGGAAGCTAAGAAGATTCTGGAGCTGCCATAATAATCCTGAGCTCTGAGCTCCTTCCAATGTTTTTTCCTTTGCACACTTTCAAACCTCTTTCCTTTTGGATTAGAGGTTCAGCTTGTAAATGCCAACCTGCAAATGCAGGAGGAGTTTCACAAGTGCCCACAGATGAAAGCAGTTGCAGTGTATGTAGTGATGTGCCAAAAGGAGGGTCTGACACAGAGCTGGAAGTCTCTGAAGGCTGAGCACCCACAAGAGGAGATTGTTTAGAAAAGCTTAGACCTCAACACAATCCAAGGTGGTTGGGGGGGTACAAAGCAAAAGCAAGCTAAGTAAAATAAATCAGGGTGAAGAAAGGAATCAACAACTTGTTTTTAACTCTTTTGTATCTTTGCGATTTTTTAAACAATAAAAGCAAATGTAAAAGCTGGGCACACGTTTCACACATCACACACAGCACAGGTTCACCGTTTGTGTCTGGTTTTAGGACCAGACTCAGAGCACTGAGCAGTTTTCACCATGTACCTGCTGAGTTAAACACATGGTGCAACTGCAGTGACAAGCAGCAAACCAGAACAGACCCAGAGAAAGAACAGCAAACAACTCTGACAAAGAACCCACCACCCCTCTGGTGTCACTCAAGGCATCAGTTTCTCACGTGACTGATAAAAGATGACCAGTCCCAAATATCACAAGGACAACAGAAAGCCACTCAGACAAGAGATTATTTTCCAACCAAATGCTTTGAAAAGACAAAACTAAAGAGAATTAGAACATACCCACAGAGGTCTGTAGAGGGGCTCTCTGTTGGGTGCTCCTATAGCACCAGAACAAGTCCTAGGAAAATGCCAGGAGCCTCAAAAGCATTTGCATCAGGTAGCAACGAAATAATTTTGAGGGACTTTCTGAAGAGTGAAAATCTCAGCAAAGTCAGCTCATGAAAAATAGGTTATAGATGCTGTAATATTCCCTCTTTATCAGCTCTGCACTGATTTCCATCATATATTGAATAATTAATTTAGGCATCCAGAATATCTGAAAGGGATCAGGGAAAAAACCTGCAAACAATCTTCCATACACACACAGAGAACTCAAGATATTACCCACAACCTTAATGTGACAAGTGTCCTGGAAGGACACAGGCATTAACACAGGCCTTAAATGATAAGATTTGAGCCAATTTCCACAGTGTTTTAACCATCTTTACACGAGCCAAACCTACATTTGGTTCAGAATTAGAGTAACTGCTACACAGCTTCTACTTAAAAGAAAATTACAGACAAGAAACATTCCATTCAGGTGTGAGCAGTGCAGCAAGACAGAGAATCTCTGGGGTTTTATTTAAACTGGCCAGTACAAAATTGTATTAAATTACTGTATGTGTAACAGTGAGAGATAAGACAGAGAAGAGCTATTTCCACTGGAGCACCAAAGGATGGTAAGGTGTACAGAGGGAAATGAGAGGTTTCTCTGGCCTGGCCACTATGATTTCAGAGTGCAAAAAGAAGAATAAATGTATTGTTGTTTCTACAAACCCTGCAAGAGTCAGCACTGGCACATCCAGCAAAGAGCTGTCCACAGAACAGCATTTGCACAGTACTACAACTGCACCTCCTGCCACTACATACACTGTCATAATTTGAAACCAACACACTTACGTTCTTTTGTATAAGATTTCCAGCAATTACTTCACAATAACACAATGTCCTTAGTAAGGATGTCCACAGACAAGCAAGGTGGAGTGTGTTTAATTTCACTGATCATTTCATCTACTGAAACAGGTATTTATTGTCCAGTCTAGGGTGTAAAAGTACACGTGCATTTCAAAGCAAAATTTCTATTTCAGTATGTACCAAATATAAACATTCAAATATTGATAAATGTAAATAACTTGCTATTCTCAATAAATACCTTATGCTTAGGGAAGCAAGCAGAGTTTTACATCATAAAGATACATAAACACACTTTTAAAGCTTAACCATAAAACTTCTATGATTTATGTTCATCTGATCAAGAGAAGCAGAGCATTACAATGGATTTAGCAAGTTTAGGAGCAGGACTATCAACTGAGCAAAACTTCAATTACAGACTAATTTCACATATGCTCAAGTACATTCTTGCAATTCAACAAACATCTCTTCACAATTAAACAATTGCAATTTCCTTTCCTTTCAGCCTGTGCACACGCATTACAATTTTGTTATTACTCACACTAAAATTGGTCAGCCTGGTTGGAAGCAGCCAGTGTGTCACAGAGCTGTACCAGACTAACCATGAGTCACTTAACCTTACCTGCTTCTTCATCAGGAATGAGGAGCAGGAGTGGACATTCCTATAACAATATGACTCTCCTAAAGTTTATTCCAGGTAGGTGTGTCTGCCTGAGTAACCCAGCAAGGAATTCATCGACATCTCTCCTCATGGACATCCAACTACTCGTGGGTTTATCTTATTCTGTTAATTTTTCCCTGTTTATATCAACAAATATGCAAGTGCCAGGCACCTTCTCAACTTGGAATATTCTGGTACCTGGTTGTCTGAAGACTGCCCTCCCTCTCTTTGGCTGTGACACAATCCTAGCCATGCTACTCCTGGCAACTCAGCTCCATCTTACTCATGAATTAATTCCTCCAGATTTGAACAAGATGCAAGATCACCAAGTGGGAATTAAAAGCACTTGGCATCTCACAGGAGCATTCTCTTCACGATCTGTGTAGTCTTGAACATCTGCACCACACAACACTCCAAGGTCTCATAAAGGCATCAGTACCCTGATCATCCACTGACAGTCAGTTGGCAGAAAGCACAGTGGACAACTTGATCTCAGTTCTGCAGTCACCCTCCATTTTCATGGGAAAGTCACACATTTTTAGATTAATAAAATAATACTCTTTGAGCAGACCCACACTTCAAATTCCTCCCCCCCTCACATCACCCCCACCCCAGACATAGAATATCCCAGGAGCAACTTGGACACCTTCTGGTCTCACCACCTAAGAGTCCCTGTGCTGCAGCTCAGGGTAAGTTTAAAAAGTAAAGAAATAAAAAGGCAGCACAGTCAACATCACATGACCATGGGCATCATGAATTATTAAGACACACCTTGCAGTGTGACAGGCACAAGTTCAGCTCTTGAATCCTGGTAATTAAGAAGGCTAAAATTTAAGCATCCTTCAAGAACTCCTGGTGCCTCTACTCTGTGCTTCAAGCCACCAGCAGAATCAACCCCAACATTTACTCCCAGCAGTCTACAGCAGTCTCTCCTGACATGCAAGGTTATTTCTGCCTCATAAAATATTTTAAGAGAAAGCAAGCGAAGCTGACCAACAGGCAAATTCTTT
Organism: Calyptomena viridis; assembly: GCA_013390005.1. NCBI lineage: Eukaryota > Metazoa > Chordata > Aves > Passeriformes > Eurylaimidae > Calyptomena > Calyptomena viridis. The sequence continues at coordinate 1,941,727 of WEIV01021285.1, forward strand.
AGGTGACTACGCCAAGTCTCTGCAGACACCATGCATTACCTCAAAAGCTCATGAAGACATCTGTGTCTACATTTGACATTCAAATATTTAAGCTACTAATTTAAATTCACGTCACTTTTACCCTTTTTCTTTTCTTATTTTAACATGAATGAAAGAAGAGGGTCCAGCAGAACATCAGCTTTTATACAGAGCTGTCATCTGCGAGGAAATACCCCTCTGGCATGAAGGTGCTGCTTTAATACCACCTACCTTTCACAATTAACTCTGCATAATTGGAGACTCCAGACCCCCCGTCGGAGCGGATGACACAGCGGTACTTGCTGATGCTGCGCTGGGACGTGTCGGCCACGCTGACAGTGGCAGAGAAGCGCCGGTGGTTCACCACTCGAGTGACCATCAGGGCCGTGTCCCTCCCATTCCACTGCTGCAAGGGTGGAGGAAAATGAGAGTTAAAAACACACACAGACTGTGCATTTATGCATCCGTGTGTTAGTTCAATCTTTGTGATGCTCAATATTGTTCAGACCTGTGTGTTCACGTCGACGGGAGACATTTTACACAAGCACAGTTTTTCAAAAGAAGGCTGACAGCTTTACCCTCAAGAAACCCAAAGGGATGTGAAACTCACATGTGAGGGTGGGGAGGCCCTGGCACAGGTTGCCCAGAGAAGCTGTGGCTGCCCCATCCCTGGAAGTGTTCAAGGCCAGGTTGGATGGGGTTTGGAGCAACTTGGGATAATGGAAGGTGCCCCTGCCTACAACAGGCAGTTGGAACACAATGGTCTTTGAAGAAGTCCCTTCCAACCCAAACCGTTCTGTAATTCTATTTAAGTTTTCATTTCTATTTAATTTTTGAAACACATTTGGGCATTTGATATGTTATGTATTATAGGGCTACGAAGATGCTGAAGAGTCTAAAGGGGAAACCATACAAGGAACAGCTGAGGTCACTTGGCTTGTTCAGTCTGGAGGACACTGAGGTCACACCTAATTGGGGTCTGCAGCTTCCTCATGAGAGGCAGCACCAATATCTGCTCTCTGTGACTGGTGACAGGACACAAGAACAGCTGGAGCTGTCAGGGCAGGATCTCAGAAAAGTTTCTTCCCCCAGAGGGTGCTTGGGCACTGAACAGGCTCCCCAGGGTTTGGGCACAGCCCCAAGGCTGCCAGAGCTCAGGGAGGGTTTGGACAATGCTCTCAAAGACAGGATGGGATTATTGGGGTGTCCTGGGCAGGGCCAGGAGTTGGATTCCATAATCCTTGTGGGTTCCTTCCAGCTCAGGATATTCTCGGATTAGTTACTCCAAAGGCTGGACAGTGACAGCTCTGACTGTGCAATTCTATCCAGTGTAATTAGAGGCCCAGCTTGGATATGAAAGCACAGCAACTGAAGGCTTTGTGTACCTGGGAAAGAGCTAAAAATGAATAGATTCCATGAAGTTGACATTTTCAGATGTAAAACTTTGATTCTGGACCAATTTAAATAAATTGGTTGGATGAGCAGACACCCTTGTATGTCCAACACTCCTCAATAAACCTCTCTACCAATGCCAGACTACAGTTTTCCAACTGGAAAAGAGACAGATGAAGAATTAGCCAAAAATAGTTCTCCACAGCATAAATATGTCAATTTGTTCATTGGTCGAGTTTATTGGGAATTTCAAAGGAAAGACACTGCTGCTTTCCAGTAATCAGTTTTTAGGGGTGTTTCCAAGGCTATTTTCATTAAATGTTTCAATTTTAGAGAATGGAAAGCAGGCTTCCATCAACAACCATCATGGTTTCCTACCAAAACTCTGCTTCTCATAGGGAAAGGTTCACACTGTTCCAGGTCAGAACTGTTTTTACACACATCTGTTCCTAACTGGAAATATTTCACTGAAAGCACTCAAAAAATATAAAGAATGAGCCCAAAAATGGATGCTAGAAGCACACAATAGGTAAAGAAATCACAGCTAAGAACGTAATTTTTAGGAGAACAGCTGTGATGAGAGCACAGTTACTGACTGCAAAATCATCTTTACATGACGCCAACTACATTTCTCACCAGCTTAAGCCTTTTCCCCCAGTACTAATTTTCATTTTTATGAGTAGGGAAACTGATTCCTCTATTTAAACTAAATTTGAAAACGCTATTTTGAAAATTTATTAAAATGTCTGAAGTCAATTATAAAGTTTGATACAATCTGTTCGTTATTTGACTACAAAGGCCCTTCCTGTCTGTCTCAGATATTACAAATACGGGGTGATCAGACCCTCAGTCACATCTGTCCAAGCTGAGAATAAAATCTGTCGACTGGCTTAAGTGTTCTGAAAGTTTATGTTGGCCCTGCACAAGGCAAGAGAATTCTCTTGACTTATTTGGGACATGAAGCATCTCAACTATTTTAGAAAGTACTGGAATGATAATGCTGGGAGTCCACATATCAGAGCACTTGAAAGGGCAGGAGAAATAATTTTATCCTTCACTGGCAAACACACCCTCCATGCACTGATGAATGTTCAGGGTGATGTCTGTTCCATTTCTAACAAGGAAAATGAGTTCTCACAGTTGGTACTGTACCCACCTGAAGAGCAGGACCCAGACTCTCAAGTCCAGCCAGTAAATTGAAAATAACACACCCAAGGAGGCAATGCTTTGGTCCTTTACTGAGTGACCAAAATAATCTGCTGTCAACACAGTCAAGGGAAACTGGGAGCAAGAAAAACAGTGGCTACAAACTTCTGCCTGTTTTCACCATCCAGGTGATCCCAGATCAGTAATCCCAACCCTTGAAGTAGATTTTCCTTTGAACATATTGTCACTGACTCTGGGCTAAGAACCTTTTTGGAGGGTGAGAGGAAAGCAAATTGCATAATAAAGCACAAGAGAAGAGCTATTCAACTTGTTCTCTCTCCTCTGCTTTATGACTGTTTACAGGTACATGGGCATTTGTTTGAAATCAAAATTCTGCTGCCACTCCCATTTTTTCCATTTTCTGTATCATGGTTCTGTACTTAAACTCTCACCTAGACAGGATTTAAGGCAGTTCTCAAAGTGAAAAGATTTTGCCCCACCACCAGCCTTTCTCTACCTATTTATTTTACTTGTAACATTAAACCAAACCAAACGAGGAAAACAACCCCAAAAAGGGTTTTACCTGGAGCCAGAGCTTGTCATGCTGGGACCATTTTCCCCCAGCAATGCACTGGAACGTCGCGTTCTGTCCCACGTTCACCTCCACGTTCTGGAGCCGTAGGAAATGAGGTGCTTTTCCTGACAAAAGAGGCAAAATAATGCAAGGGTAGAGCAAGGCAGTAACTGTGTTACACCAGCCCAGATGGAAACACTCAGCAAAGCATTAGGGTTGTCCTTGACAAGAGTGTTTTTGCAAAATAAATCTGCCCTTCAGTGTTTAACTGCTCCCTGCAGAGAGAGGTGGATGATGGATCTGAGAGAGGATGGCCTAAGGGATCTTAGAGAGCCCTGGCACTTCTAAAAACACAGATTTGGATCAAATCACAAGTTCATGGTCATTGGCACAATTTCTTATTGCTTGCTATAAAGAGTGATTGAGTAATTTCTTTTCTTCAGAAAACTGTGTTTCTAAAAAGGTCAAAAAAAATCAAATGCTTCCGAGCTTGTCAAGCATGACTGACCCAAAACACATTTTCACAAGGGTCTTTTATCCTTTTTATTTTATTGACTATCAAATACGTCCTAGACCTTTAGAATAATGCATCATTAATATCAAATCTGATGTTAAATTAAATATTCATAGAACTGATAATATCGTATCACTGGTTTAGTTTAAGATCACTGATATGAGTGTCTTGCTGATACTAAATTCAACATTAGTTCAAAATTAAACCAGTGATTTTAAAATGCAAACATCAAATTTTTTCTCAAAGGAACTAGACTAGAGGATTATCTTTTTGACTAAATACCAGGCTCAGTTACATCTCTAATTTAACTTACAATAATACAAACAAGATTACAGCAGGGAATCTGACACCTCGGAACAAGCTTATTTCTGAACAGGCTTCAGAAGGTTTGTAAACCATTTGAAAACTTTTAGTAGGACACACAGGCCTATAAAGCTTAGAGGTTTTCAACTTCAACTTTACATTTTTTTGTATCATTAGACACTGATGAAATACATCATTTCAGAGGACATTCCAACCCATATTCTCTTATTGGAATCAAACATTTTGAAACGGCTGTGGGAATCTGTGGCTGTGCCTCAAGTCTGACACACAAGTATTTGTGTCCCACAGATATATAACCACAGCACACATGTCTCTACATCATGTCAAAAGGTTTTATCCACCTCTGGGGCCCATCCTCCCTGTGCTCAGTGTGCTGACAGCTCCTGAAGGACAGGGACTGTACCATCCTGCCTTTCTGGGCATCAGGAATTTGCAGCAACGTTTACTGGAAAACCTCCATGTGACACAGAATATTCTACATGGTATTTTCAGGCTCATTCTAGTATTTTCTGCCTGAAGCCTACAACAGGCAGATGTAAGTCAGCTCCAAATGCATTGCAATACCAAAATCCTGGTCCTGGAGCCTGGGGCTGTCCTGTGATGGCTCATGCACAGAGTCAACGAGCTTTTAGCACAATGAAAATGGACATTCCAGGTGCATTCCAACACAGGATAAAGGAAAAAAACAAAGGCAACAGCAGCAAGATTTTTATTTTTCTGCATTACTGTGCCACTATGGGCATTTCACTGTTTTTGCTGATACTTGGGTTTGTCTGTCATCTGTGAAGGTAAAGCAGAAATGAAGAAATAAGGCCAATGATTTCAGTAACCTCCAGGGTCATTGGGAGCTTCATGTTCCTTGTGTTTTGATTTATAACAATTGTAAAACGAGTCTGAGGGGCAAAGCCTGCACAAGGAAATGGAGCACGTGGGTGACATTTACCCGGTGACTGTCACTGCTGAACACTGGGAATCAAGACAGGAGAAGCACTTAGAGACTGCAGGGAATGTGCAGCTTGTAATGAGCTCTGAATGCTGCAGGTTGGAAATAGATTAAACGACCCCAAACAACCCTGTTGGAATCATTTTGGTGTTGAGTGACCAAGAATGCCCTTCATTTTGAAGAAGGACCTGCATATACTCGACGAAATGGACTCAAAATCAGTTTACTTGATGAAGCAGGGGTGTAATACAGCATCCTGCCTAACTTTTTAAAAATCTCAATTTTCTTGTTGAGGCTTTGCCCCATGGTTTGTTCAGTGGCCTTTTTCCCACTGAAAAGGGAGCAGCCATCACCCACCACACTATGTAAGGCACACAGATCATTTGGGGATTGGTGTGGATGCTGCCAGTTATCAGCAACATCTGGTTAATACAGACTGTAAGTAGTTCTTAATGAAGGAAAGGCACCCAAAGGCCTGAGCAACGAGCACATGGTAAATACAAATGTAATTTACTTAAACAGCAATTAAGCACACTGCAGTTATCAGAAATGTCCTGTTAAACTTGAGCAGAACCATGTCTGTCACATTGAATGGCAGCTGTTCTTTGACATTCTGATTGCAGCAAAACCAGTTGATGTGATCCACGATTTTTTTTTTGTGAGCAGCTGTCACTGACTTACTGAAATGATGAGCCAGTGAGAGGGGCTCTTAACAGCTTTACAAGAAACTCTGTATTACATACAAAATACAGACAAAGTCCTCAAGCCACACTGTAGGTGCATAAAGAAACCAAACAAGTTCAGATTCAAAAACTGAGGCTCAAAGTTTCTTTAAATATAAGTAAATAAGTCTAAGCTTATTGTTGTGGCTGCAATAGAAGAAACATAGCACTAACATTTATGAACAGCACAATGAACCTGCATTAGATTCTACTCCTGTGCAAGTGCACTGCGTGAATAAGACTTTTTTTAAGTATCTTTACAAGGGTGCTTAGTGGGTTTAATGTTTATTGACTGAGACTGACCTTTGGGATATGTCCTTTGCCAAGGAAACACTGAAACAATTTGTTTGCTGGTTCTTTTCTTAGTTAAGCACACAGGTTATTATGAGAAGCTTTTTCAGATTGTTTTCTCCAGCAACACAATTCAAAATAATAAAACCATCAGTTTTAAGTGTTCATAACAAGAAAAGACATAATTACAGAGTCCTGGTTCTAGCTGTAGACTGAGAGACTTCTGCACAACTTGCAAAGTTAGGTAATTGTACAAGTCTGGTTTTTAGGGGTCTTGGAGAGATACAAGACATTTTAGTGCTGACCCGACTGGGTAAATCACTCCTGCAAACTCTGGCACACAACACAGCAAGACAGAAAAACAAGGAGTGCTCACTGCATGGGTGGGCAAGAACTCTGACTTCATCCACAGCTATGTATCCAGGATGTCCTTTCAGAGAGACTGATTCAAATATCACCTGAAATACAAAAGAAAGGAAAAAAAAAATCTTAAAAAAAGAGAACATCTGCATTAGTCATTTCACCATATCCTGCTCTTATTCCAGTGTCTGAGTCATTCAAGGCATTTCATGGTTAAATAATGAAGGGATATCCAAGGTAATTCAGTATATTCATACATTACAAATCTGTTTGGTATGCAAAACAAAAAGAGCAGCAGTCACTAGGATTAGAGACAACTAATTGTTGATTTGGAAAAGCAAAAAGTCCCCTGTGTTTATATGCACACCTGTAGCCACTTTAAGCCCCAGTCCAAGAACATTAAGTGGACAATCATTTGACATCTTGTTCTCAATATGGCTCAGAAAATTGGAAAAAGCTGCACATGAGATAGAATTCTCTATTTAATCAGTATTTAATCAGTAACCATGCTTGGATCCTTCTGGAGAGAACTTTCATTGGACATGCAGGTCCTTGCAGTATTGGAAAGCAAATAACCAGCAAAAGATAATGCTGGATTTCAGTTACTGGACTGAAATAAGAATTTCCCAGATATAATAAAGTTGTGTCTACCTTTCCCTGGATTGAATGAACATGATCTGAGAATGGATATTCTTAAAAACCATGGGCAGCATTTCTCCACATTAATGGTTCACTAACTAGCATTTCTAGTTTTATTTATCTATCTGGATAACAAAACCATTCAACTAATGTGGGTCAGTAAAGAGGAATATTCAATCACAGATGAACAAAAATATAATTTTTCCCTAGGGGTTTGTGATTTTTACCTGGAAAATTGCCCTGAAGTATTTTGTTACTAAAAATATACAGACTATCCAAAAAATCAGCAGTGCAGGAAAAAAAATAAAAACAAAACCTGAAAGCTGATAATGAGATCATTAAAATTAAATTAATTGCTGACCCCCTCAAGGGAGGCTGTGGAGAGGAAGGTGCTGATCTCAATGTGGTGACCAGTGACAGGACACAGGGAAATGGAACAAAGCTGAGTCAGGACAAGTTCACGTTGGACACTGGGAAAAATTCCTTTTCTGGGAGGGAGGTCTGTCCCTGGAACAGGCTCTCCAGGGAAGTGCTCACAGCTCCAAGGCTGGCAGAGCTCATGGAGCATCTGAAGGACACTCTCAGTGACATGCTCCATGCAAGGAGCAGGGAGTTGGACTGGATCCTTAAAGGCCCTTTCCAACCCCAGTCATGCTATGACTCTACAAGGAATGGGAAGTTTATAAATGTTAAACTGCAATAGAAAAAAGAAAAATGCAGATTGATTATTTAACATCTTTGGTGATGCTACTGCTCAAATTAGTGATTCTATTCCCAAAGGAATGAAGTGGTATCCTTTAATGTGTTCCAAAAATGAATGGGTGGAGATGTAATGTATTTTCCCAGTTTCATTCCATCTTACTAATGTTCACACTGTACTGAAGTGCTCATTTTTGCAGGAGTGTATGATAAGGTTTTCAAGGACAACCACTGCCATCAGAACAGTATTCTAGTGCAGCTCCTGGTTCCAGGGCAGAAACAATTTCAGTAATTTGTAACTTCCAAAATTCACTACTAGAACACAAAGTTAACTACTTAAAACCTGTTTTTAACACTACTTTTCATTCTAAATGAAAGCTGGTGTTTCCAGTTCAGCCTTTTCTTTATCTCCTTCATCAGAACATTTAATACAAGAAAAGGTTCAACTCTCCAAATGCTGCTCACTGCAAACCCTGGCTACAAATATAAACCACTATGTCCCCTTCCTTAGGTCAGAATTGCTGCTAATAATTTCCAGAACATAGTTTCTACTCATGGCTTCCTAAGATCTCTCCCCCCCAGTTCAAAATCCAGCCAGATGTGAGATCTCCTGAAACACAGCCATAAGTAAAAAAAAATTATAAACACAGGTAAGACACAAAAAATGAACAGGCAAAGACAAACTAAGTAAAGCTCAGGTGCTAAAAATATGTAGAAACAAATTTCTACTCCAGGGTGGACAAAAAAACAAGCTGTCCAAGGAGCAATGGGAGAAAGCAAGTGTCTGGAAGATAAAATATCCAAAAACCATCAACAAGTGCTCTGTGTTATCAAGGTGCTGGATAGGCTTTTTAGGGACTATATAAACTAAGAGTATAAAATAGGAGTCCTTGGTATGGAAATCATAATTACTTTAGAAATTAAATGTCATTCCCGATAAAAATTACACTTACTGGGAAGGTCATGACAGGCACTACTGCAACTCCCCTCAGACTTGAATTAAAGTGCAACACTGCAGCTACAAAACCTTATTTTAGCTTTGCATTTGTGAGAAGCCAAAAGCCACAATAAACTAATTCTCTATTTCCTGCAAGCCAAGAACTTGAAAAGAAATCTTCTCCAAGGCATTGGCATCAGCCATTATTGTGTGGCAGAAGTAAGCATTGATACACAGAGAATTGTCTTTGGTTAACTACCAACATGCACAGGGCATTTAATACAACACAATTGAACTTAATCCAGCAACGACCAGGCCAGGCTTTAAAAAATCCATGTACACTGGTACAACATCCACTGAGGAGAGGATTCCTCTCAGTTCAAGCAATATTGTTTAACTATTTTTTTTCTCTGTTCTGTGTTGCACTCAGATCATCTTGTTATTTCCCAGTTCAAACTTCATATTTTTCTTTTTCTGTGTTTTTCAGCATCTCATCCCTACCAAAGTGAAAAGCATGGAAGCAACCAGGTGTTCCTGAAACCAGGGAAGTGAGACCCAACATGAGGAAAAGGCAGGACTAAATGCTTATGGGGCTCATTTCTGCAAATTTCACACTGAATATCCTTCATGTCCTTTTAAAATCAGTTGGAAATACAGCATAATGGTTGAGACACAGGCATTTAACAACACTTTGCATTTAAGGAGCTTGTCAGAAATTACTATAGATGACAAAACCCAAAGCTTTACGCCTAAAAACAACATTCTTCAATGCTCCTGGGAACTGCAAATACAAAGTCATTTCATGTTTCCTTGCCAATAAACAGCCCCACACTTCAGCCCTGTGATTTACCCACAATGTCTGTGTTAGCACAGCCCGGGCTCATCTGTTGTGCTACAACACTTCTCTCCAGGCCTGGATCAATAACTTTCCTTGCTATACATCAAAAAAAACACCTTCCTGGCAGATTCTAGAGCTGCCCTTGGTGCATTCTGGGACCGAGTTCATCCTCATGGCAAGCAGTAATTCAGGATTACACGCATTACCTTCCTCCAAGAACTATTAACGGCTTTTTCTCGCTACACTAAAAACATTTGCAGGCTGGGAATCCAAGTATGAGTAACTCTAGGGCAGACAAGATAAATCTCCACCACTCCCACATTTCCATCTCAGCCACGAGCTTTTGCAGCCAGATGATCCCAGTGACCCTTGCACAGAACTGCCAAACTTAAAACACAACCTCTGGCAGAAGATTCTTGTGGGGGAAAAAAAGTTCTTGTTGAAGCCTCAGAGCCACGGCAGACAGCTCCCACTTTTTTGTCCGAGGTTTTGAGGCACATCACAACTCAGGATGCATTAAGAGTATAATCCATATTTTGCCTGGTGCAGATTTCAATATTTAGGAAAAATGCTGGGTATTCCCCATGTTATCTGGTGCTACTGGAAAACAGAACACTTGTCCAGGAATGCAATTTTGATTTAAAGCTGACAGATAAATGACAAATGTGATGGTGGGGAGGCCCTGGCACAGGGTGCCCAGAGAAGCTGTGGCTGCCCCATCCCTGGAAGTGTCCAAGGCCAGGTTGGAGCAACCTGGGATAGTGGAAGGTGTCCCTGCCCATGGCAGGGGGGTGGAATGAGATGGGCTTTAAGGTCCCTTCCAACCCAAACCATCCTAGGATTTTGTTAAATAACACTGATGGAACATCCTAGATCCTGAATGTGAAATGAGACACTCCTCAGGCAGCAACACACCCAAGATTGTCATCCTGCCACCTCTGGACTTCTTGAGCCAGAAGTGTCACTTTAGGGTAGAAATTACTAATCATTTTTCTTGTTCATTTTAAAAGCCACACTTAAGGATTAAGAATCTAAGTTTAAGCAGAAGGAAACATCACTCTCATTCATCAAAAAGTAAAAAAAAGTAAAAATAAGAAGCCCCTTACATTTTCTAGGAAGGAACTACTCCTGAGAAGTTACTGCTGCCTTCCAAGCCATTCATTTTTGCCATGCAGTCGAAAAATCTTGTTTGATTTAAAGGATTTTTTTTTCCCCAGGAAAAGCAAACTTGACCTGCAAAGGGACTAGTAAAAGACCTAAGTGAGGCTCAGAAAGCCTGCTATTGATATATCTGAGAGCAGGATCCCTCTTAGTGCGAGATCAGACTGGCTTTGCCAGGTTTTTCAAGCACTGATTATCTGGGTGAAAGATCACTTCTGTTATCTGTGCAGAGCACCTCCTAGGAAGCAAATTCTGGTTCATGGCCAGGCTCATCACGTTAATATGAGCAGAGCAGAAGCACTTCAGTGCCTTCAGAACAGAGCCAAGTTGTGCACTGCCCTTAAAACACCACTTCCCACACATCTGCATCTCTATCCCTTCCTCTCATGGATTCTGCCCATCTCCACAACTTTCAGAGGCAGAACATTAAAGCACATTCTACTTCAGCTCAGATTTTACAGACCTCCTACCCAGTTATTAGAAGCCAAAAAAAGGGTTTTATACCTGCTGTTTTCTACCCACAGACTATTTGCTGCCTTTTCATAGTTTATTCTATTGTAATTCCTATCTCACTCATGTCCTTTATTAATATCATATGCACATGAAATTTCTTGCAAGGTTTAGGATGCTATTACCTTCCAGGCTGGTTTTTTGTCTGTGTGTCTTGAATATAAGACAAGACAAAAATATTCCTTTAACACTTAACAAGAAGTATGCGAGTCCATTGTGTGCAAATTTAAAAATTAAAAGTAAAACAATTCCTGTAAAGTTGTCACATGAAGCTTGAAGTGAACAAATAACAAGTAGCTGTAAAATGAACATAACGAAAAAGCAACTTATCCATTACATTCCTCTACTTCATGCTTGTTTTAAAAATAAAATACTAACAGAACAAATACAACTATTTGCTAAAAGTAATGTAAATATATATAATAGAAATATACTATAAATAATATATATAATATAAAATGACATAATTAAATATAATTATTTAGCTAAATATAAGCTAAAAAGTCAAGGAACTGAGATCTGGTGAAGAATATACTCATTTGGACAACATGGTATAAGATTTTATTAGGAGCTTATGTCCTCACACCCCTTATATGAGCACAAGAAAAGTTCAGATGCAAAGTCAAGTCAACAAATGTTCTTTTTTTATGGAACCAAGGTCCAAAAACAGTTCAGGCAAATTTCTGCAGGGTACAGTTACACATCTAGAAATTCAGCTGTATTTACAGTTACACAGTGCCATGGAAAGGGCCAACAAAAGTTGCTTTATGTGCCCATTCTATGATAAACAAGTGGATCTTAACTTGCCAATAATTTGACTCCCATCCATCACTCTGTGACCTGACAACAACTAAAGAAAAAGAGTGAAGCAAAAAGAAATATATCAAAATACAACCACTACAAGCCAATTTATTCACATAGGAAAAAGCCAGTGAGGTGAGGGGCGATTCTCAAAGCACCTACTGCCAACAACTGATGCCCAAAGGAAAGCGAGGGAAAAACACGACCAACTCCTACCTGATAAAAATGTGGCCAGAACGTGCTGATGGCGAGCTCTGCCTTCACCCATCCCTCTGTCACAACTCCCGAGACATTCCATATGGGATTGCCCTGTGGGCCCCCGTTCACCTTGACATAGACGTTGAGGGAGCCGGGGCTCGAACGGTCCCTGCTGGACAAATAGTAGTGGAAGTCGATGCAGTGAGTGTCATTTTCCTTCAGGGTAGGCAGCAGCAGGTGAGCTTTCTGCCCCGATGCTCGCCCAGAGCTGTTCACCATCATGAAGGAGCCTACAGGGGAAAGAAAAAGAAGAAAAAGTGGCTTTCCTTGGCTTTTTCAGCATAAAGAGCTCCATCAGAAAAGTCAGCAATTCCCTCAGAAGCCACGAAAACACAATGTTCCTCGAAGAAATCAAACCAGCCAGTTGTTAAGTAACAGAATGAAAGGATGTTAAAATTGCAGGGTGTGCACACCAGCAGGTTCAGGGCCAACTAGGACCATTTTAATTAGGTAACTTAAACAACAAAATAAAAATGCTATTTTGCTTATTTTTTTTATTACTCTGTGATAAAACAGTCACTCTAAACAAAAGCACGTTCCCATTTCAGCGGCAACCAGGTTCTTCTACTGCATCAAAGGCACATTCAATACAAGGTAACAGGGTGAGCGAGAGGATGAAAGGAAACAGCCTCAAGTTGCACCAGGAGAGGTTTAGATTGGATTTTAGGGAAAAATTCCTTCATGGAAAGGGTTGTAAAGCACTGAAACAGCCTGTGGAGTTGCCATCCCTGGAAGTGTTCAAAATATGTGTGGAAAGCACTTGAGGACATGGTGTAGTGGGGAACATGATTGGTGACTGGATTTGATCTTTCAAGATCTTTTCCAACCTTAACAATTCTCTGATTCAATACAAAAACCACAACAGACCAAATTCTCAGCTGATATTTGCCCACATGGCCTTTGACACTCCAGGCCAACCTATACCTACGAACCCTGACACCTGAAACTTCTGAAGCTTCTAAAGTGTCAAGAAAACCCTAATTTTCAGAGCCTAAATGAACGAGGCTTGTTGGCAGAACAGCAGCATCTTGACTAGTAACAATCCAACAGGACAATTATTCTTGCAGGAGGGAAGGGCAGGCTGAGTTTAGGGAGGGAAATACATACTAATGCAATTTCTGGGTTTGTTAACCTGGATTCTTGCATCATAATAACCACGGCACTTGATGTTGAACTTGCATTTTGATACATCAAGCAGTTATTTGATAGCACATTGTGCCTTGACTCATCTCACAGAGGCATCAAGGTGACAAATGTGAGCAATAAGGGAGAACATTATGAGAGTTATTTGATTCAATTCTGCTCAAAGGATCTCCTTTATGTGAGTACAGACACTCACACTCAGAAAAAGATGGAGAAAACACTGAGACAACAGGGCATGGGGAAATCTGTATCCACAGCCAGGAATAACAACTTTTAATCAAACACAGCCCTCTTGACACTCTCTGTTTTGATGCTGCTGCCGAGGCAATGCTACAAATGTATTTCTCTGCTAGTGTCTTGCAGTTCACAGAAGATTGAGTCTGAAAAGCCCTGCCTCACTTCTAACCTATTGACTTGCCCCATTTCCCACTGTAGCAGATGAGCCACACAAACATTTGGATCAATTCTGTGCAATGAGCAGTCATATATCCTAAATTTATAACAGGTATGAGCAACTTTCTCTCACAAAAGTGTTTTCTCCCCTCTGTGTTTATATGATACATATGCATTTTGTAAACGATTGACAAGCACAGATTCAGAAGGAAGTCAAACACACAAAAAAAAAGAAAAAATAAAAAATCACACACATTAAACTTGGAAAACTCAAGCAAAATAAGCACAGCTGGGGAAGAGGCTCTGCTAAGAAATAGGAAAAATTATAGGCAAGATGGTCACAGGAAATCCTGTCCTTCATTCTGATTGTCAACAGGCTTGGAGAGGTAACAGACTGGAAACCTGACACAGCCAGGTTTGGTAAGACTGATTGTGACAATTCCATGAGGGCTGGAGCCCCTCTGCTCTGGAGCCAGGCTGGGAGAGCTGGGGGCGTCCAGGCTGGAGAAGGAAAGGCTCCAGGGAGACCTTAGAGCCCCTTCCTGTGCCTAAAGGGGCTCCAAGGGAGCTGGAGAGGGACTTTGGACAAGGGCCTGGAGTGACAGAACAAGGGGCATGACTTCAAGATGAAAGAGTGTAGATTTAGATCAGATATTAGGAAGAAATTCTGCCCTGTGAGGGTGGGGAGGCCCTGGCACAGGTTGCCCAGAGAAGCTGTGGCTGCCCCATCCCTGGAAGTGTCCAAGGCCAGGCTGGACAGGGCTTGGAGCAACTGGGATGGTGGAAGGTGTCCCTGCTCATCACACCAGATGGAACTGGATGGTCTTTAAGGATCCTTCCAACACAAACCATTCTCAGACTATGATCTCTGTGAGACGATCTTCTCTTACAAATAAAGCAGAAGCAATTGCAAGAACCCCTCTTCTACAGAGAATTTTGGAGGAAAGACACTGTAAAGGTGCTAAGGGCAGCACAGTCTAGAGGAGCAGAGCAGGTGCTGGGCAATGTCCTGCCTGCACCATTTCAATGCCACCCAAGCACAGTGAAGGCAAGTCTCCATGTACCAGACCTCACCCTTGAGGAGGGTGGTGCAGGCAACTGAACCACTCAAAGGAAAGCAGAGCCCCTGTGCATCCAACAGGGGTTTTGACCAACTGCCTCCTACACCGGGGAGGAACCCAGAAAAACAGATTTTTACACCATAATTAGTTGGATCATATGACAAAGCATTCAACTTCTGGGCATCTTTCTCAACTTTTCTCTTTTTAATTTGGGTAATAGGCAGATTTCCTACCCTGAAGAATCGTGTGTCTAACACAATATTGTCTTGAGCTGGGGAAGGTATGTGTTTCAATGACAGAAAAAGTTTCCAGGTTCATATATAAAAATAACGAGCTTTCCTCTAGGAGAAAAAACATAAGCTTTTATAAAAAGTTCCAAGTAATAATTACAATTTTATTTTTTGCCACCCACAAAAAATGAATCACAATCTATTTGCAGTGACAACGGCCTTTTGTGCACCTGCTGACTATTGTAGGGAGAGTGTGGAGTCTGAATCCAGCAGCAAGTAAAGTACCCATGCACCAAAAAGCACTTAGCAAAATAATTAGTCTTGGTTACTAAAAGAACAGGCTTACAAACAATTGTCACGGGCAAATTATCCATAGCTTGCTATTTATAGCATACTATTTTTTTTAATACAACATGCCTAGAAATACAGGAGGAAATGAGAAACTGTCTCAAGAAAAGTCCTGATAAGAGGTATTATTTTATATGACAGTGGAAAAGATGAAAAATTTCCACTTATAGTAGGATCTCTGTCAGAGAAAAGCACTCACACCTTGTTTAAATGAGTTTGTCGTCCACTGACTGTACCACAGCTTTGTTTCTGCAGAGACTTGGTGCAGCTTTCACTACAAACCCTTCCCCTGGTTAATCTGGGCACAACCCACACCACAGGATCACAAAGATCCACCTCAAGCCTGGCCATCCTAGGGCCTAAAAAATTATAGATTCATCAAGATAATCACTGACACTGGGTACAAGAATCTATACAATTCAGCTGTGAATAAATGATACCCTGTATCCTGTGAATTGGCCTCCAGACACAGACAGTTTCAGTGTGACCTCGAGCAGGAATCCTGTCCTCTGGGACCTTCACAAGGCTGCTCTGCATGTTCCAAAATCCACTATCCTATTATAAATGACCATGTCCAGTGGAGCTTGTCTGGGCAGGATCCATCACTTAGGATTAGGTGAGAGATCATGAAAATATCTTCCAACAGGAAAGAAATAAAACAAAACCAAACCAGAAGAGCCTTTTGAAGACAAATGTGGTTTTCATTACTATCCTTAACAAAAATTGACATATTGTGATTCAGGGTTTGACAGCTTTCTTTAGGCTGAGCACAGAATTGAACTGATGGGACTTATTGCCAACTTATAGGCCTATATGTGCAAATAAAACAGATACAATCTGGTCTGGCACCAACAAATCACTTGTCACATTTTCCACTCATAAAAACAACTAGAGAATGAATTAGCATGTCACAAATGGAAATTATTGATCAATAGATGCCTGAAAGCCTCCTGAATGTCTACAGGCAACAATCTGAACAAAACAAAAGGTATCTTGGAGAAACTCTTATTTAGACCATTGCATATCCAATTGGGAAAAACAGTAACAGAAGAAATAAAAATGTCATTTAGCCTTGTTGTCTTGTTTACTTCCATCCAAACAGTTCAAATGTCAAAGTCAATGCTGAACTGAAAAAATGAGTTTGGGGGAAAAAAAAATTACCTATGCTGTGTAAAAATTCTTTTTTTACGTTTATTGGACACAGAAGTATAAACTCATTACAACAAATTGAATATGAGGTCAATTAAACTTGGTGCTCTTGGATCAACAAGTTAGATTAAGTAATATCTTGCTGGTTTTATCCTGAACAATTAAAAATGAATGTGTTCTGTTCAGACCAGCCAGGAACAAGCAGGATGGGAAGATGGTAAATAAATTCATTTTCAAAAATCCGCTCCAACGGCAGGAACATAAAACACCACTCTCTCCTAGTTATTAAACATACCACTGGAAATTGGGGGATTAAACCATGAAGTGCTCTCTAACTGGCCATAAATTTCAATTTTTCCCCTGCTTGGTGCATAATGATGCCTTGATAAGCGTCCTATTATTGATGCATCTGCAACATATATCCTCTTTCTGGAGCCGAAGCGCTGCTCTGTAGCAGATGGTGGCTATTGTGTTTACACATCAGCACTTTATGATTGCCTTCCCTCACGTCTGCAGTAAAAGGGAAGCTGTAATTGGGTTTTTAATGGCTTTGCACATTGTTCATTAAGATTACATGAGTGTGTGCTGACAAATGACAGCTGAAGAAACGAGAGCCCCTCGTCACCACCCAGCAAACCTTGGCTGGTGCTGTTTCACTGCTGTTTAAAAAGTGAAATTACAGCAACTATTACAGACTGAATGTAAACTTGAAAAGAAAGCTGCCAAAATGCTCAACTGCAAAATGAGGCTTGTAAACCCTGAGAACCAGACTCGGGTCCACAATGTTCTTTTAAAGAGCAAACTCCTTCCCAACAATAAGAAATGTGTTTTTCATCAGGTGCACGAGCGTGTTTTAAGACACAGTTTTGTTCATCGACACAGAACAGTTTGTCTCCAAGACAGTAAGTCTGACACCAGTCCTTGTTAAGGCAGAACAAAGCAACGTGGAATAATCCCCATTGAAGGGTCTGAGGCCAAGCCCCTGCTCAAAGCAGCTCAGCTGTGACCTTAGCACTGAGCCTTCCAAACCTCCCGGGGGATTGTCCATCTCCTCTGGAAAACCTGCTCCATTGCTTGACCGTCCTCAGAACTTTTCCTTATATCCAATCTAAAACCTCTCGTTTCAAGTTATACCCCTTGTCTCTCTCTGCAGTAAAGATTTTAATGTGAATATTCCCAATAACCTCCGTGTAGGAAGGTATAGACTTGTGAGGTGTGACTTCCCCTTGCAGGAGCGTCTTCACTCTTTCCCAGTATTTCATTCCCGATGGATTATAGTCAGAGCCCCTTCACTGTCTTGCACACTGACCCAGAAGTCCTTAATCCCAGATTTTAGTAAAGAAGGACAGATCAAGGCAAGAGGCCTCTGCCAGCCAGCCAAGAAAGCTCACATCTGATAAGATTTTCACAGACTGTTTTTGCACAAACTTTTGGTAAAAGCATATACTTTTAACACTGTCAAGTCAATCTGAATGCCATAAAACAGATATTGAAAACCGTGCATACTAAATATGAAAAATACATTTAAAAACAATATAAGAAAAAGACCATCTACCTCAACACTTGGTTTCCAGCAGTGACGAAGTGGTCACTTTAAACACAACATAAGAATCAAGGAGAATTTACCATTTCAAGCTTTTCACAGTCAGCAATATCAAGATTTTTCAAGTCAAAAGCTCCATCTATCCAAACTTTTATTGATTAGCTATACATTGATTTTCCCATCATTTCTGTTGAGTCAGTCAGGAATAAAACTCTGCCAAGAAGTTCTAGAGTTTAATTATACATTATGCTGAGGAAAATAAATCAGTATTTCCATGGATTTGCTTTAAGCTACTGTCACTTAAATTGTAGTTCTTATTTTCTGAAAACATATGATTTCCTACCTGCTCCACACTTTCCACATTTTTATGTCCCTATTCATGTACAATAAGAGAACAGAGCTCAGAAATCTCTTCCCCTGACTGATGTACTACAGGCACCAGCATTTGAACAAACTCAGAATTAAAAAAGGTGTATCTCATAACCACATTCCTTTTCCAAGTTTTAGGAAAAAATCAGACCCATGGGGTTAATTCTCAAATATGAGTCATACTGAATTAATCTACTGGTGAAATAAAAAGACTTTGATTCACAGATGAGTATAAATGGCAAGTTGAGTTCAGTATCATTCATGAGTACAATACATTCACTTGGGAAACTGCTGGATAATAGGGAAGTATTTTTTAAAGAGACAGTCTGCTATTTGTAAAGAGCTTTTCCTCTGGAAATTAATGTTAGGAAAAGAATTATGTTGTTGAGGGATTTTTCTAAGAAAAATCTTCTCAGAAAATGAATCATCCCATAATACAGCAAATATTTGCTGTACTTACTTAAAGAAAATTAAGATTGTGGCATAAAAGCCTCACCAGTCCTCCCTAAGGTGTGTGACAAAAGCAGATCTGGTTTGCCCATTTCCAAAATGTCTTTGGGAGGGGACAAGTTTGCAGCTATCCTGCCTACATATAAATCCAAATATTTATAGGACAATACTCAGAACTAGGAAAACCCGGTTTTCCACAAGCTCCTAATTGCCAGCTGCAGAATTTTCATTGATTCCACTGACTGAGCCATAAACTGCTGCATTTCCGGTGGCATCCAGACAATGCTACCCATGAAACACATGTAGTTTGTTGTCAAACTACTCTCTTTTCCAAAATCTGAATAATGGTGACCCACAGACACTGAGAGATGCTCACAAGCCAGGAATGGCCTCCAGCCAAGGGACAGCTGCCCTTTATTCCCCCATGAGGTAAATGTTGAAACAAGTAACATCTACTGCAGGGGCTTCAGGAACCCAGAGGGGACACCTTAAACTACTCCTGAGAGAAGAGACAAGGCAAAAATATATACAGCATTATGGGGAAAAAAAGGAAAAAAATCACATTTGAGTGGCTTGCTGGCGGATCAGTCACCAAACCCTCTTCAACTATGAAAACCAGATGGGAAGAGATCAAATGAGTGATAAGCCAACAAGTGCCTAATTAGCAGAGGGCTTTAATGGGATTTCTGCAAGAACTGTCAAGCAGGGAGCTGGGAAGGAGCCTATTTGTTAATGGGATGCTCTTTTAACCTTGCAAGAATATTTAAATCAAATGAAAACAGCTCCTTCCCTGCTGCTGTTGAAAGCATTCTGATAAGGTAACATCATGTACAACTCTTGGTCACATCATCCCGTGGCCTTTCCAAGGACAGCCAAGACAGACACTGACAAGATAAAGATAATGAGCAGGACTCTGCTTCTGACTCAGGAATTTTCTCAGTGACAAATGGGGATTTTTTTCATTGGCCCCAAAATATTAAACTGAAACGTGAAGGCAGAACTCTCCTAAAAATAAAAATGAAAAGCAGCACTTGTGAGCAGCCAACACATGGAGGCAAGAGGAAATTTTCAAGCACAGGAGGGACTTTTTGTCTCAGTTTCTCACAGAGGTATGGTCTAGAACTGCAAGAAAACTGACTGTACCACCTGTACAGAAATGACAAGGCATAAAAAAAAAAGCTCTTCCCTATTGCTGGTTTCTGGCCCCAGCTCCAGGCCAGAGTAGTCTCCAGGAAACCTGTTAGATCCAGTGTGGAAAACCAGCACAAAGAGGTTAATTCTCATCTGTATGGACACAAACACATCAATACCACTTCACTACACATCAAAATGCTACAAAAGCTTGTTTTGAAGATAGTTGGTGGGTCAGACAGTTACTGAGGGCATTGGCATCTAACAGTTCTAGTCCACCAGAAGAACTGTAGAGTTTATCACAAAGATTCCTGACAAAATTCCCACTTCAGTGGTGCAAGGTGACATCCAGAATTGCTGTCCACCACAGTCCTTCCCTCCTTAAAAATCAACATGAAGAACTGCTGTCAAATGACATTTTTCTCTTTATCAGCCAACTCAAACTTTTATTTACAATATAAATCTTTGCTCATGAGAACTGAGGAGAGAACTACTGCTCTACAGTTACAGTCATGTGAGAACTGTTCTGCTTATCATGGAATGGTTTGGGTTGGAAAGGACCTTCGAGACACTCTCATTCCACCCCCTGCCATGGGAAGGGGCACCTTCCACCATATCCCAGGCTGCTCCAAGCCCCATTCAACCTGCCCTTGAACACTTCCAGGGATGGGGCATCCTTATGTGCAACCTATCTCCTGCTTATCTCTAGGCTCCACTGGTAATTCCACAGTTTTGTTCCCACATTCCATACACTTTTCTTTAATAAAAGACTGACTGCCACAGCTCAAAGTCCAGGTTCACTGAGAAGCAAAAAACTGTGTGTGCTGTAGAGTCAGAAACAATTCTATAAGTCTCAACAGTGAAAAACTATTTAATAGATTGACTGCCAGCATTCAGTGGTGCTAAGGTCACTGCAGTAGTATCCCTCAACTGTGTCCTTATTCCATTATTCATAAATATGGTATAATTGGTTGGCAATAGTTTAAAAAAAAGCTCCATTAGCAATGGAGCTACAACAGTCTATCAGATAAAGGCATCTTGTAATAATAAACATACAATTCTCTGCAAATTTAATTATCTTTGTTACATCATCTTTCAAAACTGATGAAAATGTACACTCAACCCTGAAAACTGAACAGGTTTATTTGCTTTTTAATCCCAGTAGTCTGAAAACTCCTTATCCTTACAATCATTATGTTACCACTTTGGTAAAATGTAGGCAATGATTTAAACACTTAATAATGTTTAGGTTATTAAATGGGCAAATTAAAAAAAAAATGGGGGGAATGGCCATAACTCAACATAATATCCTCATTTAAAGAAATCACAAATCTTGTCCTTAGCACACAAGAGCTTTATCACAGCTGAGCCTTGAAAACAAAATGAATTGTAGGGACCATGAGTCAGCTTTTGCTCAAAGCTTCTCCCAAACACTGTTCAGGAAGGCTCAGGATTCAGCTGAACATCAAATCTGATCTCACCTGATTTAACCTTTGGCATCAACTGCTGCAAATGCACCTTTCTTGCATGGAAAGTGCAGTATTGCAGTAAGAAGCCTCTGTAAAACCCCTCTGAAAAAATCTCACCAAAAATTTAAGTTCAAGATATTTAACTGTAAAATGGTTTGGGTTGGAAGGGACTTTTCTTCAAGACCATCTCATTCCATCCCCTGCCATGGGCAGGGACACCTCCCACTATCCCAGGTGGCTCCAACGTGGCCTTGGACACTTCCAGGGATGGGGCAGCCACAGCTTCTCTGGGCAACCTGTGCCAGTAATGAGCATAATTTGTAACTGGATGCTGAAGAGCTCTCTCAGGATGAAATACCAGCAGTAAAGGTGTTCATAGTGGTCAATTAAGACCATTCTCAACAAGCAATTGCTACTTATTCTGCAAGTCTCAGCTTGGTATTCAAATATGGTACTTATTTTAAAAATAAAATTCTGTATCCTGTCAAAATCCAAGGGTTAAAAATAAAAATCTCTCCAACCAGGTAGATAAAGAATCAAAATATGTTTTCTGTTGGTGACTACAAGCAACTGAATAATCAAATTACCACATTTCAGCTCTTACAACATCAGCTCCTCACAGGAGGCAGCAAGACTAAGTCAAAAAAGTCTGTTGTTTCTCAGTATAAAAACCATTAACAAACACATGATTTGATGAGCCTGAATGGACATGACACGCATAAAATTAGGATTAAAAACTGTTTTCAAATGCTCTCTTTCCTATCAATGCCTGATATATGTGTAATGGTCAAAAGACAAAAATCCCCAAACCTAATAAAACACGATTATCCTCACAGACTGTCCTGCTTTATCCAGACACAATGGCTGCTCAAGTCATTCCAAACTCAACAACAGCTCTTTGTCAGGGAAGCCTTTGTTCTCCACTTTGGTGTTGATCTTATCTTTCAACTCTCTTTTCTCTCCCAACACATCCTTCCATTTTTTGCCTAATTCTCTTCTCTAACGATTTCAAAGATAAAGGACACAGGCTCCAAACTCCACTACACCTTCCCAAGGATGCAGCAGATGGATGTTGGACGCAGCCTCACATGTGCGCATGGATGGCTCCTACTCTAAAGCCACCCTATCAGGTGGTTACCCTGGNTGCATGGATGGCTCCAGGTACTATATAAGGTTCCATTTAATTTGGCTACTCTAAAGTCACCCTATCAGGTGGTTACCCTGGTGTTTCTCAAGGCTCTCAGCACCACTCTTCTGAGTCCAGAAAAGCCCTGCTGTGCCTCCAATGCCTCAGCAAAGACAGCTGTACCCAGAGCTTTCTGCTCCTGGGAAGTTAATAAACTCTGCTTATCTTCTTGCTGCTGTGTTTAATTAAAACTGACATAAAATCTAAATTGCTGGGCCAGTTGGACCCTAAAGGTTGAACCAACAAAGACTTTGTGGAAGCCACTCCCGAAGAGCCTTTGGCAGCTGCCAGAAGTATTTTGGTGAAAACATCACTTTATGGGAAGCACTGAACTCGGTAGTTCAAACACGTTTATTTTCAACACATCAGGCTCTTTCTTTGCTTAATCATTAAGGACAAATAGCTAAATATATTTTATTACATAATTCTACAGTATTAGAAACAGTTTACATGTCAGCCAGAATTAAATGTCTCATTAGCAGGCATGCAGCTCCACTGCCAGCCAACACTTATGATCTCTGCAACTCGGGTAAGATTCCCATATGTTTTGTACATGCAACATTTTCTAGGAGACTGGAATCATTCCCTTTTATATTTGTGGCAGAAAACACATATTAAATGTAACGCTGAAAGGCAACTACAGCAAATGATGTCTGAAGAGGAATTGTTTCTTCAACAGTTTGTTTTTACATAACTGTGTTCTGACCATATGGTCACTTCTGTGCACGTTCAAGGAACCATCACTACAGCTCTCAACTCAGAACATGTGAAAGGTTATATGCTGAGCTATTTTTGCACCACTTTTTCAACTCTGTTTCCAAGTGTTGGGTGCTGCTATTCTGGGTGTGCTGCACAATAGGCAAGGATGGGATTTGGCACAGTGAATTCACAAATAATTCAGGCCACCTCCCAAGGCACCCAGAGTATGGCAGCACAATTTCTCAAAAGGAGCAGCTCAGAAGTGCCAAAGCAGAGGCTGCTGCAGACCATGGTGGAGGCGTGTTGGCACAGGGGGAAGGAGCCTCAGTCATCCCATCCCACGACTTCCCCAGCTGGGATCACTGTCATTTGCTCATTCCCATGGGAACTAAATTAGACCAGATTCTCCTTTTGAACACAACGTTTGTTTGCCTATTTTAACTCCTGTTACAACTTCAGCAACTTAAACAGTTCTCTTTCTCAGGGGGATTTTACTGTTCAGAGGGACATTTTCTGGCTGAATGTTACTGACTTACTCTTCAATGAGAGAAAAGGAAATGTCACCTTGGAGCAGCTCAGCTGCCACCAGTCCTGGCATTCAGAGAAGGTACCTAAGCCTCCATGATAAAAGACAAATTCAATCCAAATAGAAGATATTTCTCCATCAGATGATTCATCTGGTGACTGGTTCATACCACGAGACAATAATTGTGCTTACAAACACCCAAAACATGCACTTGAATTCAAAGATTTTTAAACCTGATCCATCATTACCCAAAAGTCTAATCATTATTTGAAGAAACACCTGAGAGTTATTGAAACTTGACAAATATTTTTGCTCAAATAACTACACAGTTGTGTAACAAAGTATGGTTTTGAACAGCTTGAAATATGCTGCCTTTGAGCCACTGTACACATGCCCCTGTTTTAATCAAATAGGCTTAGTACACTTAAAGGACACATAACTTGCAATATTTTATCATGTTTCACTTATAATCTATTTGATATCAGGCACCAACAGGATTATCAGTATCTACAAAAGCTGTTACTCCCCTGTGCTTTTTTTGAGCTGGTTGCCTGTGTAAATATTTTTTACTAAATTGCCCAAAAGTACAGAGAGATTTATTTCCTGTGGACTGCAGTTCATTTAGAACCAAACAATGTTTTATGCATGTTGTTAAATTTTTATTAGAAATTAATGGTATCTACTGAATCACATTTTCTGGTCCAGATTTTCCTGCTCAAAACTACCAGGGCAGTGTATTACAAGAGCCATTCTGAGCTCTGCAGGGGATGGCAGATTGACTTCATACCACTGTCTGGGTAAAAACTTCAGATATTCTAATTGGCGAGTTCCTTGATCCATCTAAATCCACCTTTTTCCTTGCTAGGTAACTATTCCATGGTACCTGCCACACCAAAATGACTGGTTTATATGGCCATAAACACATTGAATTAAGAGGACTTCATTTCATTCAAATAACAGGTAAATACAGCCACGTTACAAACACTGCACCAGTTGTGGGCACTTGGTTTAACTGGATCACACATTCCCACTGGAAGGGACCACAGCGTCCACGGCACATCTGGTGCCACCTCTCTGCTCCAGCAGGGCCATCCCAGAGCACATGGCACAGGATTGTGTCCAGAGAGGTCTGGAATATCTGCAGTGAGGGAGACTCCACACCTTCTCTGCGTGATCTGTTCCAGTGCTCGGTCACTGCACAGCAAAGAAGTTCTTCCTCATGTCCAGGTGGAGCTTCCTGGGCACCAGTTTCTGCCTCTTGTCCCATCACTGGGCACCACTGAGCAGAGCCTGGTCCATCTCTGCCCCCTCCCTGCACACCCTGACACACAGGGATCAGGTGCCCTCTGTCCTCCCTTCTGAAGAACAGCTCCAAAAAAATTTTTCTTTCAGTGCCACTCAGCTTATCCAATGCTCCATATTCTTTCATGAAATGCAATTAATGTATTATTAGGAAAAGCGTTTGGCAGATCAGTTGTTAACCCTCTGCCACATTTGGCTATTTGCTGTCTTCAAAGTCCACAGAGAATTTTGTTTCCCCTGAAGATTACTTTATATAGTAAATTCTGAGGAGGCATTTCAAAAGCTTGGAAAGCTAGTAAGTCCAGCTTTAAACCATTTTATACTGGCACAGTAATTTCTGCACAATGGAAAGTCATAGCTTTCCTCTGCTGGTTTGTCTGCCATGCTGGGCTCACCCTCAGTGGATTCATCTATTTGTTATTGTTTCAATCATTTTCCCTAGAAGCTTTCTAGGATCATTCCATTTTCTTTTCTCGAAAGAAAAAAAATCTCACTGATCTTCTTTTCAGTGATCAGTTAAACAGCTATTAAAAAAAAAAAAAACACACTAGCAAAACAGTATCTTCAGTTAAAAATTCCCTCAAAGTCTTGTGGTTTCTCACCAAAACCACAACTGGCTGTTGGCTCAACAGTACCTTGGTCTGACATCCATGAGAAAAGTCCATGAAAAGACATACTAATTTCTGGAATTAAGACTAGTGCAAAGTAATCATTTGGACCCTCTGAAGTGCACATTTTTCTCCAAGTGAAGCAGCTAATTACTCATGTTCTCCCTGAATCACCAGTTCTCACTTCCTGCAATAGGAGATTTAAATAAACCTAGTCTCTCCTATTAACTTATTTTAAAGTTGTCTCTTCATCCCAATCTCAAGTGTCTACACTACAGCTGGAAATTATTCTTAGTAGACTCCTTTCCCTTTTTCTGAGTATAATGCCATTTTTACACTCAAAGTTGACATTTATTTGAAAGGCTGAGAGAATTTGGGCTGCTCAGTCTGGAGAAGGGCAGGTTCTGGGGAGACCATGGAGCACCTTCCAGTGCCTGAAGAGGCTGCAAGAAAGATAGAGAGGGACGTGGGACAAGGAGGGACAGGACAAGAGGGAATAGTTTTAAACTGTCAGAAGGTTGGTCTAGATTAGATGTGAAGAGGAAATTCTTCCCTGTGAGGGGGGGAGGCCCTGGCACAGGTTGCCCAGAGAAGCTGTGGCTGCCCCATCCCTGGAAGTGTCCAAGGCCAGGTTGGAGCAACCTGGGATAGTGGAAGGTGTCCCTGCCCATGGCAGGAGGTGGAATGAGATGGTCTTGAAGGTCCTTTCCAACCCAAACCATTCCATGATTCTGTGATACACTTCCAGATCCAAACTTCAACTTTCCTACTTACAGCCTCATCTTAATTCTTCCACTGGAAGCAGTGGTAAGATCTGCATGTACTTCACAAAAAGAGCAGCTCTCCAACACACTTTCAATTCACTAATTCTATTTATGAAAATTGTTGTAATTTAAGCAGATATAAAACATTTTGTGGGGATTACACATTTTACTCATTAGCAGACAAAGAACAGCCAGAGAGATTTCTGGCATAAATAGGAATAAAAACTAAAATTTTAAATTAAGTCTCTTGGAACAATATAAAACATTGAGACTTGATTGGATGTTAGGCAATTACAGCAGAGCATTTCAGATGGCCAAGAGGTAAAGTGAAAACTTCAGTCATGTTCTCAGAACCTGAATGCAGCTTCAGAACTGGCATGACTTCAAAGAGGAACAGAGATTTTTCCACAGGCAAAGCTTATCCTGCAATTCCAAGACTTTGCAGCTGAAACAGGTTGTAAACACCTTGAGTAGAAGGAACTCAAATTAAAATATACTTGAGCAGTTCCCTCAGGTTCTGATCCTGCTCTAAATGACCCAGACAAATGAACCTCCCCCCTGAACTCAGCTTGATCACCATCAGTGCCAAATTATTAACAAGCATTTTCTCAGCAGGATTATCTATCTCTGAAAAATAATTACTCCTCATGGTCTTGCAAACAAACAAGCCATTTATGTAGGATTTACAGTGAGTTAACTAGTATTTTCACAAATTCCTGCAAATAGGCTGACCTTCTAAGCACATGGACACAATTAAGCTTTCAGCTTTCCCACTAATCTCTCCTACACAAATCCAGTCCAGGATCATATTTCTACTCCTCTCAATTTAACATATCAAATTCTAGTCTTACTGAAGAGTTATTTGTGTTCTAGACAGCCCCGAGAGCCAACACTGTTCTTACATGGATTTTGGGATAGAGATTTTTCTAACATCCACATCTTGTTCGTTTTTAGAACCAAGTTTAAACAGACAAGTGAGTTTCTAGCAAACCAGGATGATTTTCACTCAGCTTTTCACTTTTGAGTTCCAACTAAGAGCTGAAAGAACAGAACTTGAATCCCATCCTCCACATACACACAAATGCACATCCCAGGTTCCTGTCAGCCTCTGGACATGACACTTTTTAATCCACTGACAGTAATATTGTAATTTTGGAGGTACATTAGATTTGCCAAAATCAACTGCTGTGTGACAGGTATTCACTGTACTTCTACTGCCACTAGAAATGCTGCCTGGTGTCATTTATTCCCTTACTCCTTCAGCTGCCTTCACAATTCCAGACTAAGCATTAAAGACATCTCTTGCTTGTAAGAAAATACACCATATTCTCTTGAAAAACATGTCTTTCTGCATGTCATGCAGTTACAAGCTGCTGATGTTTCCCTGAAGTGATTAAAGCTCTCAGATCTCTTCATGCAAGAAAACTACCCTGATAACTTCATCTTTTGCAGATACATCCCTTGAATCTTCCAAATATTTGTCAAGTAAGGGTTCAGAACTCCTGTCTGATCTCTGCAGCACACAGGTAGCATGAGAATCAGCAGGATACTTTAACCTAAACCATCCTGGCTTAAGAAGGCAACTCAAAAGGAGAACTGAGTGCCACTGTTGATTTCTAGATTGCACTCACCCAGAGAGTCTTGGAGACAAAAAGCACAGGAGAAATAAGAAAACATGTCCAAATGCATAATTGAGTAAGAATATTTCCTCCAATAGTTCAGTATAAGACAAAACAAATAATTGCAAAACCTTTTTTATTAACATTACTTAAACTTGCAATGCAATTCAAGTAACAGGCAGTTTAAAACATAGCAGTGTTCACAGTATAAGCACCAAGAACAACACCCTGCATTAAAACCAACACTTTGTCTACAAACAGTAAAAATGCTAATAGCTTAAGACATAGTCCCTCTTAATGCTCTGCTTAGAAACACACCATTTCCAAGGGCTGAGTAAGAAATGTACCCCAGATGGAACTCTGCTGACTGGGATACAAATGGAAAAACTACCTGTGGATTAACAAAGCTCTTTTCCATTTGTTTATAGTGTTCTCTCAGCTTTGGTGCACAGAGCCCTGGGATGTGAGGGACCAGAGGAAGGGAGTCTGAGCAGTCCTCCCACCTCACAATTTCCTTTGCAGATTTGCCTGCTTATACTGGAAGGAAGAATCCAATTTCCAAACCCCCAGGCAGCCCATTTAAAACACAACTTTCCATTTTGAACACATACCACTTGCAGCTTGTGCTTTGAACACAATTATGTTCCACCCTCGGCCTATTGCACTACAAACTGGTAACACACCCAAGGTTCATATTTGTAACACAGGTATCTTTATGAAATTTGGATTTCATAGTGCTGTGGATGCCACATGCTAAATGTAAACCTTCCTCCAAAAAAAAAAAAAATCAGCTTTAAGAAACTTAACTATTTTTCTTTTCTTGTAAAGTATTGGATCTATTATTACATAGTTTTAAACAGTTCAAAATTTCTTTAGTCAGTGTATCACGACAATGAATTAATAATAATTAAGATAATTTGCGCCATTTGGATCCATTTCTATTTTATACTCACACAGTCTATATCAAGGGGACTAATTTGGAAGAACAGCAGAGTGCAATTTCTTCCTGTTCTCACAATCTGTCAGACTCAGCATGCAACTGTTTCCCCATCAGAGCTGTGTTTCTAAAGAGTATATCCTCAACCCTCCTGGAACTCTTTGGGTCATTAACATACCTATTTTTCCCTAATATATTTTTGTTACACATCAGTGTCAAAGATTGTTTTAACCACTTGTTACTTCAGAAACTACTGAACAAATCTACTTCTTACACAATGATGCTGCAAATCAAGAAGCATCTAAAATTCCACATAGCACCAAATTCTGAAGTATTTTTTGGGTGGGGGTTTTTTTCAGAAGTGTTAAATAAAAGGCTGGACAGCTAAACTGTCCAAGTCACATCACCACATGTTTCCAAGGACTTTAATCAACACTGTGATCACACTGGAAACTAAGGACACTGACCATGAACTGCAGCAACAGCAATGACAGCAAAGCAGTGATGCTTTTTCAACAGAGCAAACACACTCCCTGCAGCTCCTGGCACCTCTAAACTACATCTCACACTACAAGTACAATTCTCAAGTGCCTGTGGCCTGTCCATTTCTGCATTCTGGAACATGTGTGCCTGGGTTTGGGTGCCATCCTTGCCCATGGCAGGGGCCTTGAAACTAGATGATGCCTATGGTCCCTTCCAAGCCAAGCCTTTCTATGATTTCATGAACTCAACCACAAGATTTGACAGCCAAAGTCTCAGGGACGCTTATCAGATGTGCTAAAACGTGAAGCACTACTTATCCACAACTTCAAAATAAATGTGAATTTAAAGACTCATCAAGTTGCTGGAATTAGTACTGCAATGTCCAAGTTGTTCTACAGGTCAAGTCAAGCCACAATCTCTGGGTTTCCCTCCTCAGCCTGGTGCTTGCAAGCACCATGTGCAGAATGCCGTGGGAATATGTAGACAAGGATACTCAGGGCAGTCCATAACCAGGAATGAAGCCATGAAATGATGTTGCTGCCTCCTCCCCCAAACCTCCAGCAGCTCCTTAAAAATCAATATCTTCCTAATCCATGTAAATATTGAGAGCACAGTTCTACCTTCAAAGCAAAGACAGAGTGAACATTAAGGTCAGCCTGAAATTAGTCCTATTGGTTTTTATTTCATCAATGTGATTTTCTACTTCAGATAAAGAATATAAAAATTGACATTCCCCACTTGATAAGCAACTAATTAGTCTGGTATTTTCTCTTTAGATTCAGCTAGCCCCCAGTGCTTTCAAATAAAATAGTGCAAGAAATCTTACACCGAACAGTTGCAGAATAACACCTTTCAGAGACACCCTCCTAAGGCTGGATAATTAGTTATCAACCTTGAAACCTTCAAACTGAAGATGTTTCAGGCTTATTATACAGGGAAAAATCAGAAGAAAGAGAAATTCTATTCAGCTACTGAGAATTACAGCAAATTTGCTAGTGCTTGAAGATCTGCTACAAGAGAATTTGTTGCCAAGACAAATTTTAAATAAACGAAGGAACTGAAGGTCACCTCCAACACCATAAAATTCAGATTTTCTTTTCTTTGATAAATCAGCTGAGACACCTTCCTCATGTTTTATTGTCCTGATACCTCAACTTCACTGGGATTTGCCCCTTTCTGCCCCGAAGATGTCCCAAAACTGAAAGCAGATGCAAAAAGTGTGCAAGGAAAACAAGTTGTCCTTCTTCCCCAAAGTGTCCAACCAGTGCAGCTTCCCTGATTAAAGGCAAACATAACAGGAAGTGCTCCCTAATTAATGGCGAGACATGTCCTTAGTGTTCTAAAGCCAGAATTACTCAAATCTATATACCCCATCACAAAGTGTAGCAGCATAATTTAGTCCCTTATTCCAGGCTTAGGGAAGAGTACACACTTTTATGGTACTCATTGGGGTATGTGCTGGTGCATATGTTTGTGAAGAAACATGGATTTATCTTGTTCTGTCCTTATAGATTTCCTTCTCTTTAATGAATAAGTCATTAGGATAACAACAGCCAAGCCCTATTTCACTCATAAAAAGGCCCTTCAAGGCTGATATTGTCTCATCTCAACATATTAACTCCTGAGTTTTATTTTTGCTTCACAAGGCATCCAGGTGCAGCATAGATACATACAATGATTTTCTATGGTGAATAATGAAATAGAAAAGGACAAAAAACAAGATATCTTTATGTCTCACTTGAATTTCCAATAAATCCTGGAAGTGTCCAAGGCCAGGCTGGCCACTAGTATTATTTACAGCACCCATCTGACTTTGCTCATTTGCACCTGCTGGAAGAGTATCCAAGAGATTCCTTCAGAAATTAGGGATACAGAGTTATCACTATGCTCCAAATCCTGTGTTTATTTGCCTTTTCCCTGTTTACTGGTATGTTCTATCAGTTCTGCTCACAGAGTTCAAGGACTTAAAACACACTTATATCTGTTAAAACTCCAATTACAAGCATATTCCCCAGTCCTGACATGCTACCAGAGGATTTCAGAACCAAGGGTCAGACTTTGAGCTTCACTTATTAACATGCAAGTTAGTTGTGTAATTCCTAGTTGGGAGCTGGGCAAGATATTTCAGTGAACACTCTGTCAACCAGTTCAAAGACCAAAGTCTTTTTAATGAACTCTGGTGCAGTAATGAAAAATGAGGTGCTAATACATTAGGAATATTATTCAGACATCTCAGGGGTTCAGCTGCTTCTCCCATCCCTGTCTCTGCTGCCTTCATCAAAAGCCAAACAAACATGAGGTTGTAACTCCCTGGAAGATTTAATCTCAGCAAGGGTAATGTTATGCTCAGCAAAATAAAGAAATATTCTCAGACTTTCCTGGTATCAGTTATCTCTCAGAGAGGAAAATACCCCTAGAGAAAGCACTACAAACACCCAGTTCTTCACACCAGCATTCCATGTGGGATCAGCTTTCCATGCCATGCTGCTCTACCAACCCCTGTAAGGAATGTGGCAGCACATGCTTTCAATTGCTCTTTCTCTGCTTGCATGGAAGCAGGATCTTGTGGAAATCATCTAAGTGGCCATCCTGATGCAAACTAGATTTTTTTTAATCCATCAGGCCATATGCTGAAGAAAAGTTCATGGAGATCCATGTCTCAGCTCCCTGTGAAATTCTGGCAGAAGGTTTTGGATGCCAGTTGAATTCCTGACCCAGCCATGCAGTTAAATGCAACAAAAAAGATTGTTGTGGGGGGAATTACACAAGCTGATAAATCACCACCATGAGAAGGGGTTGAGCAAAACCTTGTGTGAGTGGTTTTTCCCACTAACAGGGACACTTCTCTCATTTATGAATTATTCACCAATCCAGTTTGACACCTCTGAAATTGTCTGGGCTCTGTAATGGCCCAAATCCTGTATGTGGCATTTTTTCAGCTGATGAGTTACTCACTGTTCATTGCTGCTCATCCCAACATGTGCCTCTAAGCAACAAAAGCACTGCTTCTATTCCTGGATTGAATCCCTGAGCCTTTTACAAGTGAGGAACAACTGCTTCCACGACAAATACAAATATCAAAGGCTTTTTTTTCCAAGCAGACTAAAATTCTCAGTAACAGGCATTTGCCCAAATTTCTAAGCTTCTCACTCTCTAAAGACCCAAACCCACTGACACTGTGACTGATTTCCCAGTGTTTCTCTTGCTCTCTAATTTGATTTTTATTTGGCCTTGATCAAGAGAATAAGATGAACATGCATGAGAATGACCAGCCCTGGCAGGGTCAGACAGGGGGACCAGAGGGAGCATGCCAGCAGATTTTGAATGGACTGCTGCAGTTTTGGGAGCTGGGGCAATATTTACAGAGAAGACTTGTTTTTCCAACCACTGAACCAACCTTTTCCTGTAGTGGGAGAAAGAAACACCAACCTGGTGTTTGTGATAGAACTAACCTGGAAAAAAAAACCCCACATAACCACTGATGCACAAGAAAGACACAGCATGCAACACATTCCCAGCATAGTATGTCAACAGCAAAGCTGGCAAGAGCTTTAATTCTTAAAAGAATTCTGATCAATGTTTTATATTGCTTTGTAATGTTTTGCATAATACAAAGAAAAAAATCTGGCACAGGTAACCACAGTGGAGAAGCTGTGGCTGTTCCATCCCTGGAAGTGTCCAAGGCCAGGCTGGACGGGGCTTGGAGCAACCTGGGGTGGTGGAAGGAACCCCCCATGGCAGGGGGTTGGAATAAGATGTCTTTTTCTCCCCCTCCCCCTAAGAATGCATGTTCTTGGACTGGAATATGACCAGAAAGTTGCCCAATATCATTGAAGTTACACAGAATAACTTAAGACTTCAGCTGGCATCCTGCACTTGCAAGTCATCAACCCACGTGTGTGTATTTCTAGGGGACAATCACAGGAGCTGTATCACCATCCACGGGGATTTGGGACAACAGTGTGTCTGCATTGCAAGTGTCTCCACTGTCACCATCTCACAGAGACATGAAAAAGATTTATGTTGTCAGCTCGCAGATGAGCAACCAAGCATGGAAACACAGGTTTTCTGTAATAGCTATTTGGAAATAAGTGCCAGTGTATATTGCAGATGCTGTTTCAAAACACATCTATCTCAAGTTTTGGGTTTTTTTTTAAATTCTAACACACTTCTAAAATAGCTGTTCAAATCTTAAGGACTGTGCCTCAGCAGAGAATACAGCTGAGGACCAGTATAAAGATGAATGTCACTCATCCAAAGAGCTTTATTCCTAAAATTACCACAGATCCTGTCTGTGCTTTGTCACAAACAAGTGACTCTGACAAGCCCTATTTCTGTAAAACATAGAACAATATCTGCCTCCTTTAACACTTTGTTTTTCTCTAGTTTTTCACTCAGTTTCAATTTGGCTTTCTAACACCTGTTTTGGATAATCAATAGAGACCCAGCAGCAGCAAACACTCCCAACAGCACCAGTTCAGTTAAATCTATGGAAGTACAGTTGGAGTGAAGATGGATTGCATGTGCATGTGGTAAATGTGACCCTCTAAAGAGTCCCAATTCCTGCTGCTGTAAGAGGAATTCAGCCTCTCAGGGTCTCTGCTTCAATGGGCTGAAGTCAAAGACTGAAGTGATTAAGATAAACTACCCACGGTATTTCTACCCTTTGTGTCCAATTGAACAAGTAAATATTGCTCAGACCAGAGTGGAAGGAAAAGTCACAACCTAAAGGAAAGCATTTTCACTGGAATGTAAAAATCCTAGACAATAATTCACTACTATCATCTTTTCTTCTTGATCTGCTTCATCAAAAGCAAAGATAAAGCCCTGAGCAGGGCAGTGGTTTTCCACCAAACACAGAGTGACAGAGACCAGGTGGCAAAATAAAATAAGCTTGACTTCTCAACTGAACATGCAGAACATGATGCAAGTGAAGAAGAAGCTCTAGAAGGAAGAAACTGTGTCCTGGGCTCATGCCCAGCACTGTGGGGAGCAGGGGAAGGGGGGATTTTCCCCTCTGTCCTTCTCAGGTGAGACCCCAGAGTTGCCTCCAGCTCTGGCTCCCAGTACAGGAAGGACATGGAGCTGCTGGAGCAGAGGAGGCACCAGGATGATCACAGGGATGGAGCAGCTCTGCTGTGAGGAAAGGCTGAGGGAATTCGGATTATTCACTCTGGAAAAGAGAAGCTTCGAGTTAACCTAATTGTGGCCTTTCAGTACCTGAAGGGAGATGACAAAAAAGATGGAGAGAGGCAATTTTCAAGGCTCTGGAGTGACAGGACAAATGGAAATGGCTTCAAACTGACAGAGAGTATGTTTAGATTGGATATTAGGAAGAAATTGTTCCCTGCGAGGATGGGAGATGAAAAAAAGATGGAGAGAGGCAATTTTCAAGGCTCTGGAGTGACAGGACAAATGGGAATGGCTTCAAACTGACAGAGAGTATGTTTAGATTGGATATTAGGAAGAAATTGTTCCCTGTGAGGGTGGGGAGGCCCTGGCACAGGGTGCCCAGAGAAGCTGTGGCTGCCCCATCCCTAGAAGTGTCTAAGGCCAGGTTGGAGCAACCTGGGATAGTGGAAGGTGTCCCTGCCCATGGCAGGGGAGTGGAACAAAATGATCTTTAAGGTCCCTTCCAACCCAAACCACTCCATGATTCTAAGAAACAATAAATTACCAGTGAAGAAAAATTTGCCTTCTACAAATTGCTCACCTCCACAAATATTCTCAATGTCATTCCAGGGCACTTCAGCTGCTCTTTTTCATATTTTGATGTATGGACAAGTGTTCAAAAATCTCTCCTTGCCAGCTCTGGAAAAGCATTCAGCCATGTGCCAAGAGGCTGACTGGGAAAGCACAACTGGATCCCTCAGAGCGTCACTGGGAATTCTGGTGATCCAATTACACCAGTTCAGTCAAGGAAGGCAAGAGTTGGACATTCCCACAGAAAGTCGAGAGGCAAACTGGAATTCTGAACAACCTACATGGAAATTAAAAGCCCACACAGTCCTGCCTGTTCCATCCCTCCTCAGCAAAACAAAAAAGGATGTGTGTGTGTATAGAATTACTGTACACTAATGCATAGTAGAGTACTTCATCAACAGGAAATAACCACAAGAAAAAGAAAAAAATTCCACAAAACACCATTAAATAGCCAGTCACTCTCTAACTTTTCTGATCTTGATAAACATTTTGTGTTTTGGGGGGAAAAGCTCCTTCTTATCTGTCCACAAACAAGTTTAACCTGGTGTCTTCTGGGTGTTAATTACTTTTGAATTGCAAGTGTCCATTTTTGTCAATACTTAAAATTACATCAAATGGGCACAGATAGTAATTATTTTTTACAAGTACATTACAAGCAGACAGAAGACTTTAAATAAATGTGGGGCATGGATGAGACAAGGCAGTAGTTTCTCCTGAGAATTTCAAGCATATTATTTTATCCAAATATTCAAAATGGGTGTATTGATTTCTCTCATTGTTCCACTAATTCGACATTTTTAGTTTTTCCCCCACCTAATTTACTTTATCCCCTGGCTCTCTCATGCTTTGAGCCCTCAGTATTTGCAGTGGAGTTCACTGCTCACACACACCATATGTTCAAGTAGAAGTTATTCAAATCCTTTGAGACATTTAGAACGTGCTAAGATATTATGACCTTTGAAAAGCACCATGAATAAGACAGACAGGTTGCAGAATGGGAAAAATTACTTTTTTTTTTCCTTGGGAAAACAACTGCAGTTGATAGAAAAAAAATTAAATCCTCAACTGTTGCACACTGGCCAAGCTCCAAGAAACTTGAGAGAGAGGAGAGATGCACTGAAACCACCATGTGAGGATGAGCAAGAAAAAAAAAAACAACAACCAAAACCCCCACAAAACAAACCAGAAAAGCCCACAAAGGTCCATTTTGCATAAGGAGACAACGCTGACTTTGTTATTTGCAAAGATCCTACAGTAAGCACAGATATTTGAGTTTAAGTGGAATTCCTTCCCTGATGATAGAATTTAAGACCTCATCCTAAGTGCTAAGAAACTCAAATGGCAGAGACACGGCAAAGTTTGTGAAAAGATTGTCCTATGACAGTGAACAACCCACCTCCTCCTTACAAATTATTCTGAAGGCTCACGTGGTCATCCTGGATTTCACCAAAAGCTCACAAAAGCCAGAAGTTTATTGTTGCACAAGAGTTCGTGGATGAGCTTCTCCACCTCTCCTAAAGGTTCCATTCCTTCCTGGAAGAGGAAATGGCTCACTGGTAACAAGGTGTCTGTGTCACTGCTCACAACACAGCTCAGAGAAATCCAGGTTCTACTACTGTGAAAATATTCCAACACACGTGATGAGTAAGGGCAAAGAGATGGAAAAGGAAGGACATTCTCACCACTAGTGTCCAAAGAACAGGATGATAGACAGGACTGCTTTATTCTCTGCTCTCAAACATAACCAGACAATTTTATGCTGTAGTAATTGCACTCTTGTGTACAGATGTCAAAATCAACCTGGGATCCAAAGCCCACATTCTGGGAAAACTGACAGTTTGATGACAAAAGTAATGCTTAAATGTTTCCTTGTTGACTGCAAGAATTAGTTTGGAAACAGAGTTAACAAAAAATAAAGTTTTTTTCATAAAAGAATCAATATTTATGGCTTTGTTCTATTTACTGTTTATGAAGATACTTACGTTAACTCTTATCCACCAAGACAAACAACAATCATTCCTTCAGGACAAAGCAATGTCTTCACAGCCAGAAAAACAAGTGAACAAGTGAAGTGTTGAAAAATTTGACATATAGACAATAAGCATCTAGACAAGCTAATAAGCAGAATGTCCTTTAAAACTAGCACCAAAAATCCATAAAATACTCCTCCACTTGAGAAGAGCACACAGACTGGCCAAATGTCATGTTTAGGATATACAGAATGCACGAACATGTTATTCTGACTACAACTGAAGTCCAAATGGATGATTAATGTTTAATTAAAGTAGTCAATTCAAAAGATAAAAGAGAATAGAAACACAATGGCAGCACAGATGATGCCATAAATACTGAAGGAAACTCATATGAGAATATTATACCTCCAGAACTACAACAGACTTCTGGGGGAAGATCCATTTTAAAGTAACTTCCCAGCAATGCCCCATTTTTAGTGTAACTTCAGCACCTTTTTCTCTCCCCACTTATTCCACTCTCCAGCCTAGATTTTCCAGCAGTGGTTGCAGTAAACTCTGCAACACTATTCCAACAAAACTACAAGAGTTTAGATGTATAAAACACTCTTTCAATCAAAACCTGGTGGAAAGCTGCCTCCTCTTTCTCCCCACCCCGAGTTACAGCTTAGCAAGTGTAGCATTTCCCCTACTCTTGTTCTTCAAAGTCTCTACTTGATGTATTTCCCTTTATTCCAAAGAATTATCAGTGTCCATAGCCCTCTCCCATGTCTAGTTCACAATATCTTGTTCTTAAATGTCCCACCAGCTCAGATATTCCAGTACCATCTGCCCATTTTATTCCCAGAACATCTTTATCATTCAACGTTCATCGTCTCCCCACCTCTATTTTCCAAAGGCTGTTAAACTCATATTTTTTCCAGCATCCCTTAATACTTTTAGATCCTCAGGACCCCAGACCACTCCAGTTTGACCTTTGTTGTACCTTTATCTCTTTTCCAACATCTTTCCCATGGCAGGGGAGCTCCACTTGCTGCAGCCACCCCAACAGCCCTGAGGAGATGCCACAATTTTCACTCAATTTGCTCACTCATCCCAGGATTTGTTTGCTTTTTATTGTGCTTTTAATGCTGCTGAACTATGCATTAAAGGAATCAGCATTATCTTTTATAACCCTCTTTTCTATTACTGCCTTGGTTTTTTTTTAACTGTGTGATTACTTATATTCCCCTTTTCAGCTTTTACAGCTTCATTGCCTTACATTTCTCTACAACTCCCAAACCATAGATTGTCCCAACCTCAGGGCTAGAACAAGTCCTAATATATTTCCATTCATTTCATTACAAATAAACTTTCTATAAAACCTAAAGTTTGTATTTTCAGTATCTTGCTGCAGAATTCCCAGTCAAACTCCTGCAAGAAATTCCACAGGCCAAATTTAGGAGTTTTCATTATGACAATTTAGTACATAGCAAAGGGATAAAATAAGCAAGCCCAGCTCAAACAGTGATTTCTGATCTTCAATGTATTCCATCTCCAGTTTATCATCTCTTAGTTTATTATTATCTCTTAGTTTATTTAATTTATACAAACATCAGAGGATGATGCAATTCCTTCCTCTATATCAGATTATGCTCATTATTCTTTTATCTCTTCTATACAAGAAATAATCCACTTTTTCTGGACTATCCCAAGAGCATTCCATTACCTTCCCAAAATACACAAATAATACATGACTTCAGCAACCAGGTGAAAGCAAACAAGTCTTTAAATGTCAAACAGTGACCACAACTGCTTTAAAAAAAAATCCAACTCCAAAACCTGGGAATATTGCAAATGAGACACTAACTCAGGATAATTGCCTCTGGTTTAACATTTGAAAGCTGTGCCACCTGCACCCCAGACTCCTGTTATTTTCAGGGGAGACACCTCATTTAGGCAGGAAAGAACTGGTGACAGTCACCACAGTTAACTGAGCTGGGCACAGGGGCTTGAAATGCCTCTAACAACTGCTGGGATGAAAAAGAGTAAGTGCTGAAATCAGGGTTTAATGGGTGTCCTCTGTATTTTAAGATTTTTAGCATCACTTGAGGTGACACAGGCAATGCACAAGCCTGTAACTGCAGGGAGAGGGATCCTCCACAAGCAGCAGGAATGTTCCATTTCACTCCTTCCTGCCCCACTTCATCTCCAAGAAAACCAGGAGACAACCAAGGGAAAATGAAGCAAATCTGCATCAGAGCCAGCTTGCAAAATCCTGCAGGATAACTGCAAAATCATCCCAGGAATGTCACAGAATCATAACAGTGGGAGAGGGAGGCCTGGCACAGTTATCCAGGGCAACTTCATGTAACACCTTGTTACCTCTAGGTTTGTCTTGCTCTTTTGCATTCATTTTATTCAGGGGAAAAAAAAGTATTTTAGGAAAAAATAACCAAACAACAACTGTCAACTTGTTTTTCCTAGAGAAGCAACCATTCTTGCAGTACAAAGTACTTACTTATTCATTCCCAAACAGAATTGGCTACAGGGAAATGATTTAAGCCTCAGTGAACCAGCAAACATGGTGACTTTTTTTCACTACACTGTCCAATCTTTTAGTGTTTATTCAGCTTCTGATACTTTCTGTTCATCTCCTGATATTTTTGAGAGGCTGCTGTTGTGGTTTGTTCAACACCCTGGAACTGGGTTCCTGCTGGAATCAGCGGGGTCTTTCCCTCCCTGATTCCACAGGCTCACGGAGCCGAATCTGCCAATTCACTCAGGTCACAAAGTTGACACTTTTTCTATTTGTAAGTGAAACTTAGAAATGCCTGAAGGAACCCCCCCACACCAGACATTTGTCTGTGCCTCCACCTTTGTGATTCCATCTCCATTCACTAAGTTCTTCTACAAAATTAAACCAAGTCAAACAGATCTTATTTCAGAATTTGATTTAACAAGTTACCTATTCTTTGCCAGTGAGGATCTACCAGAGGGCAGAGAAGGCAGATTGCAGAAACCACTGCCCTGATTCAGCACATGGCACCATTTCGGTCACCTAACAGGTTAAATCCCATTTATCTAGGACTCCCAAATCATTTGTTGCCCCAACCTCTGAGCTGGAACAAGTTGTAATCTTGCTTTTAAAATTAAAACCTAAAGCAAATAAATAATAGCAAATATATTGGAAAAATCTTTCTAAAATTTTAATTAATAATTTTTAGTCTTCCTAAGTTGCTACTGCAGAATAAAGGCAGAGAAGGAAAACTAAAAATACTGTTAAACACTTGGTCATAGAAACTGTATTTCTGCTAAGAGACAGAGATGCATTTGAGCACGCCTGGCAGCTCTAGACCTTGAGTCAAGGTTTCCTTATTTCTGCTTCGGCAGCAAAGAATTTTCTGAAGCATCCCATGGCTTTTTTTGGTCTGTTTTCCTTTTTCCAGAAATACAGAAAAATGTGGGAGTGCCCACTCTCATCCTGATTTATAGAACTGGAAAACACAGACTCAAACCCCACTGCCCAGGCAAAGCCTGTGTGTGATGTGCCTTCTGGGATACAGGTGGGATTCAAACCAAACTCTCATGCTCTGTGCAGGTTCATATCACTGCAGATATGAAACGTGTGACATTTAAATGTAAGAGTAAGAAGTATAACTGTCAGAAGCACAGATATGTTTTGTATCAAAGCTCAAACAGCTTAAAAATTTTTCCTGGATGTCCTATCACATCTGCTCTCGAGGTTCCCTAACTCTGTTAGAAAAGCTTTTCCTTCTTAAACTCTGTCTGCTAAAATTTAATCCAGGTTTCAAGTTTTGAACTGCAAAGATCCAGCTGCATTTACATTCATACCAAGGGAGTTGTTCCCTTAAATGCACTGCATCACTATTCCCTGAGGTCACTCTGTAATCCTGGATTTCAAGGTAACCATGTGCTGCTCCACACCCTGAGCGTGTGAGCAGCTCCAGCACACAGCACTGCACAAGGAAATCCCACGGCAGCCAAGGAATAAAGGAGGCAGGAGTGAGCCCAGCAGGTGAACTGCTGCCCTGCCGCTAAGTTTTCACTCAGAGCACACTATCAAATCTGATCCCACTCAATTTGTGCCAGACTGAGCTTTGACGAGGCACCAATATGAGGAAACAAGCAGAACCTGCAGCTTCCCACAGTCCCTTTGTGAACTGATGTGAAACACTGGGTTTTTTGTTTCCTGGAGCTGAAAACATGGGAGTGCAGGTACCAAAAGGGCATCCTGCAAGAGGGGATTGCTCCCAACTACATTGCTCTCCGCTGGAACACTTAAAAGCCTTTAGAATATATTTTAATCTAAAGCACAGGGGTCACAGAGTAAATGGCCGCACTTGCTCCAAAACACAGGAGACAACTCTAGTTCCCCATGAAAGCAAAACAAATTCAGCACTGAAGAATTCCTCACAGTGTATTTATCCTCATCTCTCACCACACAAATGTTTCCTGTGACTTGAGGCAGATTGGTAAGAGATACAAACTGTCAGGGAACGGGGAAAGGCAATTAGTAAATCACTATCTCTTTTGTAATCACTGATGAAATTTCCATTTTTTTTAATCCCCTACTGCTCACTCGCCCAAACAAGCAAGACATCACCTTGAAAATGAATGCAATTAATTATATTAGCTGAAGCTTTTAAAGCAGAATGGCTTCTCATTTACATTCCTGGCAGATATTCAATAGGATTGCACTACTGTAAGGCTGATTGAACTG
Organism: Calyptomena viridis; assembly: GCA_013390005.1. NCBI lineage: Eukaryota > Metazoa > Chordata > Aves > Passeriformes > Eurylaimidae > Calyptomena > Calyptomena viridis. The sequence continues at coordinate 1,983,660 of WEIV01021285.1, forward strand.
CTGCTGCAGTCAGCCCAGTACCCTGAAAAAATAGTAATTTTAATGTTCATTATGAGATTTTTAGAGGTAACTACTTTGAACTGTTAATATTCTGAAGTAAGAAAAGTGAAAAGACTGCAAAAGGTAGTTTGCTGTGTGTTAACTAAAGCTGAAATCATTTCCTTCTCTTCTGCACCCATCTCTGCTAAGTTTTAACTAATCCAAAATTAGCTGAATTATTTTACATGCCTGAAGTCACTAGTAAAGATGTTATCCAAACCTACAGCTTTTACCTATGCACCTGAACAGCTGCTCTCTTAGCACAGCCGTGGCTGTACTGGCATGAGAGGATTGTAGAATTTATTACCTGTGTCCTGGGATTTCTTCATTTCACCTCGATAGTGCTGTACCAGAGGGCAGCACAGCACTGATGTCCTGCCTCTAAAACACTGGGTAAAAACATCAAACCCAACAGAAATTGTTATTCTGTCCTGAATAAGGGAGGTTTTGTAGCAAACTTTCAATTAGAGACAATAAATGAAGGCAATGATTATGCATGTGTTTGTGGAAACATAATTGGTTTGTGCAAGCATTATTAGTTACAGGGATGTAAATAAGCAGGGGAAAAAAGCAGATTGGTGTTTGGATCACAGGTTGGAGGACAAGGTAATGACAGAAAAACACATTTAATTGCAGACTGGGGACACATTCATGTGCATCCCACTGCAGAATTCCTTCTGGACCAGAGGGGCACGAGAGGCTCAGCTGTGGTCCAAGCACCTTCAGGTAGAGGCAGAGGAGAAGAGCTCAATCCCTCAACTCTAACAAGGAAACACCTTCACAACCAATTAACTTCCAGGACTAAGTGTATGCAAAAGGAATGAAAATACTTCAGTTACTGCCACCCCCAAACCCTATTAAATAAAGCATGGAATGGACTCTGGGGTTCGCAGAATCACACAAAGGTTTGGGTTGAAGGGATCACATCATTCCATCTCCTTGCCCAGGGACACCTTCCACTGGACCAGGTTGTTCCAAACCCTGTCCAAAGCTTTTATTACTTAGAGATCTCTAAGTTCAAGCAGATGTATGTGAATACACATAGAAAATACACAGAGTAGTATTTGGGCTTGGCCACAACCCACCAAATTCTGTCCAGGCTATTGCACTGTACATTTACAACCCCCATGTATGATTCTCAGACGTCCTACCTGCCCTCAGTTTAAAAAGCTTTAAACATAACTATCATCAAATGAGATAATGCTTATTGCCTTTACTCTTGGAATATTGAAAAAGTATTCAGGAAAACACAATCTTCCCACCTGCTTATCTCATGAATTAAAAAAAGAAATACGAAGGCAAGCATAGAGGTGTAGGGTGACTAAAAAACCCCTACTGTTGGTCCTATTCTTTCAATTAAAAGTGGTAAGGGAGAATCATTAGGCTGACTGCAATTAGAGCAAGTAATTAATTTGCAGGAATGTGTCTTCTCTTTTCCTACAAAATATGAAGACTGAGTGGAGTCTTTATAAAGGACTTGATGCAAAGCTTTATTTTAATATGGAAGGTATGAACTCCTTATCTCACAGGAAGGATATTGGTGATTCATCTGCTTCTTAAGACTCTCAGACAAACAGAAAAAGAAATCTAAAGAGAGCTGATGGAATAAGAAAGCCAAAATACTTACATTACCTGTCTTGGAAAGGCTCACAGAGCAGTGTCTGGATCCAAATAAGAATTTCTGAGCAGTTCACACTTTTCTTTAAGCCAATACAGAGATTTTAGCCAAATACATAGATCTCTTTGCTTAGACAGATGTCTGAGAGGGCTAAACCCAGTCTAGACCCTGCAGGCATGAGGTGTATCAAGTTTAGCTAGGCCAGACTAGCTGTGAAGCTGTGGGCAGGACTTGGGCCTGCTCACAAAAAGTGATGAGAAAACCAGTTGTTTGATTTAAACATTTCAACCAAATATATTATCTTTAAGATAATATAATGAAGAGAAAGTTACGCTTTTTGTCCTCACAGAGTGCAAACCTGCAAAAATGTCTGTGCAGACACAAGAACCTCTAGAATGCAGGAGACAGACTCGAGTTACCAGCTTCAGACATTGGTATCCTCCCATGCTGGGTAAGCAGTTTTAGGGCACTGCACACTGTGACCCCACAGTTACTGGGTCCCACCCTGTGTTATCCAACAGCAGAGAAGTCTCCCAAGCACCGACTGCTCTTGGAACAGTCATGGACTTCAGTTGTACATCCAAGACCACAGGACAGAAGTCCCCACATTTAACCCCTGGTTAGTTTTACTTTCCTGAAGACAGGCATGGCTCTGTCAAGCAGCCTAAGACAACATCGCATGGAAGATGATCAAAACATGTAATGAGACAGGGCAGACTGCTAATTACCTTGATGAGCTCATCAATGAGAAGAGCCAAGCTAATTACAACAAAGACCCAATTTTTTCCAAAGTACATGTGCCAAACTATTGTACACGAAAAACACACATCTTCCAACACTATGCACCCTGCAATACAATTGTACAGATTTCTGGGAAGCCAGATCTCACACTGGGGATGCACAGCAGGGATGGAAGCAGAGGTGTCAAGCTCCAGTCAGTGGGAGGTTTGGGGGGACTGAGGCACTGCCTGAAGGAGAAAGGTGGCAGAACATTGTAAAGGTCAAAGATGTGAAAATGTATCTCAACCTGTTGGCAAACTTACTCCACCTGGAAACTACAGGTTTAACAACGCAGCAAATCCACCTCAGAGGATTCGTTTAAGAGCCCTGCCATCCTAATTGGAGTGGATTTGCTTTTGGAGGGAGTTTGCCACTGTGTAGAGGAAAATTTAGTATGACCTTTGAAGCTCTGAGATGCTTCCATACCTTGTGTCTTAGAAGTGCAAATATTTGGGGAGAAAAAAGCTTTTTCTTCAACACATGATTGGAACACACACTTTTTCCTCTTCTAATAAATAAACAGCTTGAATGGATTAAACTTAAAGCTTCAAAAAGAAATCAAACCAGCAGCAGCACTGTGAGGATATGGATTTGGCCTGATTTGTGAAATCACAGTCCACCCTGCCCAAACACCAAAGCATCAGGGACAGAGACAGCCCAGAGTGTAACAGCTCCTTATTTTACAGGGAGTTATGGCTCATTTGGAGCAGCACACTAATTAATACAATCACAGGCAAAACTTCCACAGCTCTCCCAACAGCACACATTAACACAGACTGCCGAGAGACTTGATAAAGTTCAAAGCTTATCTCGTAGCCTGCACACTCCGAGTTGGCTCAGAGCAGCAGCTGGCCAAGTGATCTCCCTTCTTCTCAAAGAGCAAAATTAAATTAGATTAGATCATCTTCTCTCCCTTGTAGAATTAAGATCATGCTATGAAAACAAGCAAATTAGCTTTGCAATCCTGTTTCTCACTTAAAGCCTACAAGGCTGAGGAATGATCTCTGTACCAATTCAGCCGAGTTGCAAGAGTGTGCATGTGCTGTTCTCCTGGCAAACTAAAGAAAGTTTTACAGATCTGTCTCTCCCTGGGCTTGAGGCTGTGAGTGACAGATCCAGAGGGATGAGGGGAAAAAATAGCAAAGGCAATGGATACAAAATCTTGAGGAAAGACACACAGCAATCACAGAATCACAGCATGGTTTGTGTTGGAAGGGACCTTAAAGTTCATCTTGTTCCAACCTGTCCCATGGGCAGGGACACCTTCCACTATCCCAGGATGCTCCAAGCCCTGTCCAACCTGGCCATGATGGTGTGAATAAGAGCCACAATAGTGAGGTCTGAAAGCTTCTTGGTTTGTAGCCATGTAAAAACACTGTGGAGTAAAAGACAAAAACTTAGTTCCAAGACAGAATGAGATTAGGAACATGAATGTTGTATGAGAAGAAAAGCTCAGAGCATAAGGAAACAGAAGGAAAAATGTAGGGACGAGGATTTTTTGGACTTCTAAGCTGGACTGAAGAACAGCAAATGTTTATGGATGGAGGGTGAGGAGTTTTAGTTCAGCTCAGTGATGCCAGATGCCTTATAAAAATCAAACAAATACACGAGAGTAGATTGAATTCAAAGGGGGGCATACAAATGAGATCCTGGGTTTAAACTGTGGTTTCTGGAGCTGATTCACTGCACACCAAGCTGTGAGGTCAGTTGGCAGAGACCACCTAACCAAGCTGATAAAAACATGTCCCCATTAAGTTACCATGCTGCAGCAATCAGACACACTCCACAAGACCATCCTATGCAATCTGTTCTAGACAAACAGCTAATGAGAACTAAGCTAAACCACTTTTTCCTGGTTATGATTCCCCCTTTTGAATATTCCCATAACTATACTGCAAACAACCTAAACCTATAAAACTGAAAGGGGAAAGACATCGGTCTGCTGTGGACAGATGGAGTAGTAAAACTGGCCATGAGAAAGCACAGCAATATCCACTGTACATCTTCGCTCAGCCACCCCAGACTGCATCAAAATTAGCAAGAAGTTAATTTAGCTTATAGTTTGTTTGCTTTTTAATTCCTTGATTATACCCTATTAGGCTGGAGGTGATGGAGAAGGTGATTTGGGTTTTATTGCCAAATTTTTTCACAGCTTGATCTTCGCTACTGTATAAGATGAAGAGGGTATTGCAGGAAAAAACAGAAATACAAATAAGTCTCACATACATGGAGAGCAAGAGGGATGAGTGAAAGGAAGCTTTTGGAGGGTTTATGTTTTCATGTAGTATCTGGATGGTGAGTTTATGGTGCAGACACTCCTGAGGAGGCTTCACTAACACTTATCCCGTGACAATATTAAACACGCTGTTTAAAGCTTTACTGACATGGGTATTAGAGATGTGTTATAGAAGTAAACTAAAAAATGGAAGTGCTGCATAAACTTTCAGTACACAAAACATTTGTTCTAAGGCATCTTAACATGAATCAGAAACAGCTCTGAAGCTCTGAAGCAGGGCTTTCCCTGCCTCCAAGTCAGTCCTTCCCCAGAGCTGCTGCTGTGTGTGCCAGGGCTGCCTGGGAGGGGGGGATAAAACTTGAGCACTCTGCCAACATCCACACAAGGAAATACAGGCTATTTTCAAAATCAAAGGGATGTGGTCAGATCTTAAGAATAATTTTGTTTTAGAAGAAATCAGATGAACCATGAAGACTTGAGCTGTGATACAGGTTTCCCTTTTTGCTTCCCTTACTACACCCTTCTGATCAACACTGATGTTTCCTTGGTATTACGTTAATGCTTGTGCTGTAAGTAAATCCAAAGACAACCAGAAGGAAAAAAACCTCTTTGCCCCATTAGAGAGTTAAATCCTGCCCATAATGACAGAGAAGAATCTTTGTTCATCCATACAAGGCTCACCCAAAGGACCGAGGGCAAGTGCTGCCAGTGAGGGCTTGACACCTCTCTGTATTTATAGACATTTTGCTAATAAAAAGTCAAGCATTTCTCAAGGTAAGAAGTGCTTGTGTTATGGCCTGAAATGTCTCAATTTCCTGTGAATTCCCTGTGACTTGGCTGGTGCCATTTTTCCTGCAGCTGTTCACTCAATTGAGAGTTCACGTCACGAAACATCACAGGGAGAAAAAGAGCCCATGAGAATTCAATGAATACAGCTTTTCATTTGTAAAGATCCTCAAACACATACAATTGCTTTCTTTTGCTTAATTTTCAACATTCATAAACATAATTGCATTTATTTTTCTAGTCAATACTCAAAACAAGTGGTAATTTGTAATATTACAACTTTACATCTCAAAGGAATACGAGCACAACAGTTTCCACTGCCTTCTGAAAGAGGTGAATGACACAGAAGAGGTTGGACTGCCTATGCAGGAGATTATTACATTATTTTTCCCCAAGAGAATGTATTAATATTGTTGCTACCAACCTCCCTTTTGTACATGCATAAACGACTTTTGGAGAATAGACTTAAAAAGCAGCATTTTTCACGTGCCAAATTACATGCACTAAATATCTAATACTGGCAATAACAAATGCTAATATTTCCTAAGCATGAAAAATGAATTTTCTTTTTCCCCACAAATTCTCAAAAGCAACAGTTCTCACTGAAACCAGTGATCAGAGGTTGTTATCACCATTCAATCAATCTGTATCCTTCTAATTAAATAGTAAAGCATCTGAAAATCTGCTTTGTATGAATCTGCATCCTGTTTATTTTGAAGCTGGTGGAAAGACTTCCAGTTATTTCACTATACACTGAATAGGGGAAGAAATATGGTAAGAATTTTTTCACACTGGAATGTTGGATACTGTACCATAGTTTTGTACTCAGATGCTGGGAGTTTAAGTGGTGTGATGGTTTGTGACACAAGTAAAAAAAAAACTAGCTCACCGGGAAAAAGAAGCCAAATGGGAAAAAATAGTAGTGCATTAGCCAGACAATGCACTGCAGCACAGTCAGTCCCTCTAAGAGATGACTTCAGCTCCCATTGAATTTAAGAAATTTCAGGAAATCCCACTGACTCCATGTTAAACAACTGTAAAAAGCTGAAAATTCACAGGGACAGAGTTAGCAAGGCTATTAAAGCTCAGGAGGGGCTGAGCAACAGCCTCAATGACATTTCTTGCCTCTCCTGTGTTCTGCCCAGCCTCTGATTTGATTTAATCCCTCATTATTTTAATGCCTCGATTACTTTCTTGGGTCAATTCTGAGGAGTAATTTTGTCTATGATTTCCCCCTGCATTTCCTTTTGTAAATCCTCATCTATCAGCACTTGTCTGTTCATTCATGGCCTTCTCCTTCCCTTTTTGAAATCTGGCCTGTCCTGACTTTGTTCATGTGCCCCACACAGGTTCTCAGGTCATTCTTCTCTTGGAACTTTTCTTGTTAGGTTTGTCCACCTCTACCCTGCTAACCAACCTTCCAGGATAATGAAGAAATACCCAATGGAGAGGAGGGCCACAAAAAAACCCCTGGAATTCTACAAACTTAAAAATTCACTCTTGAAAGGTTGTGACAAATGCCTGAAATCTCACTACATCTGCAACATTCCTTGATCCTGTTCATTCCTTCAGTATCACTAGAATCTGAATCTCTCTCTTCCTTCTGAAACATTTGTTCCTACTTTAGTCACTGCTTTTCCTCTATTTCTTAATATCCACCAACTACAAATTTATCAGTTTTAGTATTCCATCTAAAACTTCCCCATCCCTCATTCTATTTATGCACCTTGTTTACTCCTGAAACCACACTTATTTCAATACAATTTAAATTAAATTTCATCTACTTGGAAGATATCTCTCTTCCTTTTATTTCCCAACTCCTGAAGCTTTTAAGGCTTTTTATGAGACAGGTTTTTCCATTTGTGTGGCTGTGAAATTCCTTAACTTGGCCCTCAAACAAAAACCAGATTTAACACACTTGGCATGTGGACAACAACTCCTAACAGAGCTCCAAGTAACACATTATGAAAAATCCAGACTGTGTGTTAAGATGCTGAGAGCGACCAGATCCTGCTAGAGCCAAGAGGTGCTGAAAAAAATTCATGTTTTGGCGCTGAAACCATTAAAAACAGGTACAAGAGGAGTTTTCTTGTCCTCCCTCCCAGTGTGATGCTGAGTGACTTTAGGGAAGCGCTTTGAAAATGCCATGGCCTCACTAATGGTGATAAAGGCAAGGTCCTGAATTCACAAACAGCTCTGTTCCTGGCAGCTCTCACATAAAAGGGTCAGAAACAGACTGACAACAGTTCAAATGTGCCATTTAACACTTCAAGGTGCAGGAGCTACACGTGTTCCCAACAGAGAACAATCCCTTCAGGGTCATTACAACTCTTCCTACCAGTCATTCTATCAAATTCCTTTGATATCATTTCCTTACACCGCGTGAGCTCAGAGAAGGCTGCACATCCTTGCTAAACTTGATTTCAGCACCAAAACAGCACCTGCACCTAAGGGAAGATGCTCCTGCTGACCTCTCACAGCAGTGCATGAGGAGGATTTCACCTTCACAATAGGAATGACACAGCATTAAAACCTGAGAGGTAATTTCCTTTCAGCAGAAGCCTCTAGAGGGGTAAATGTTCTTAATTGAATCAACTCTTGCATCTTCAATCATGGAATAAAAGCTAAGTAGTTAGCTTGCTAAGTGTGAGATAATTTACAGGTCTGCAATTTCCCCACATACACAGGTCAAACAGTTCCTCACTGTTTCTATTCCATCCAAAACTAGTACACCCAGTCCCAAAAGAAAGGTTTTACTTGGTGTAGAGTAAGACAGAAAGCAAGTATTTGGTAAGAAGTCCTCCTAAAACTAATTCTTTCAAGTTGCTACCTGTCTGAAATCAGTTCTATGCAGAAGTAGTAATTGCTCATGGTCTTCATTGCTGAAAAAGCAAAACTCTAAATTTGCAGGCAGGATTCAGTTGCTTGCAAGGTTCCATTCCTCCCAAAGCTACTTTCATAAATAGGTCAAAATAGCACGCTTTCCTGGCAGTCTAAACATCAGCATGTATATCCATTAAAGTAAATCCAACAAATCAGCAATCAAACCCCAAAACTCAGCTTAGAATAAAATAGGGATGAAATTCTGAAAACGGGGAAGAATTATTTACAGGAAAGAAACCCAAAACACAGGCATGAAGCTGCAGAGTAAATAGCAAAATAAAAACACATTGGGGAAACTTTCCAGAGATCCCTTTCTGTTTAAACCTTAACAGCTGAGAAATGACTTGGATTTCATTAACAAGCCCCAGACTAATCTGTTTACTTGTATGGAAGTGAAAGAGTGGGGAGAAACATCTTTGACTCATTCTTAGTAATCTCCCCTGCATAAAATATTTTTTTGGAGAAAAAAATATACAGACAGCTGAGCCAAAATTCTTTCTCCCTCAGACAAAATTGGATCGTGATTCATCGTATACACAGATGAATTTTAATTTATTCCTTTAACAAGTTACTTTGTGTGTTTTCTTGCAAGCAAGAATTAATACACCCAGACAGGGGAAAATGTTAATTTTATGGCATCCCTTTCAGATTTACAAATGTTGAGTCTAACTCCTGCTGGCACTCCTTCAGCCTGCAGGGAAAAAAGCCAAGTGTTTGACCTATGCACAGAGGGTCTCTGGCCTTGGTAGAGGTCAACACTGACTCCACATGTCTCAGCTCCTGAACACAATTAAAGGATCCTGCCTATCCAATGTGGGCACTGAGGGACAGTTACCACCTTCCTGAAGGAAAGCTGTTTGGTAATTAATCATTCATGCAGGAACTCCGTGGTGCCACTCACAAAAAGGGGAAGGTGACACAAAGCATTTGGCCTGTAAGACCCACATAAAACTTCCCTCAGTTCAGTGGAGCCCAGGCAGGATTCAGCCATCTGGAATCCATAGCTACACCCTGCCTGTGATGTCTGCCTGCTAAATGAGCAGCTCACGAAGCAACACTAATGATGATGATCCTTCTGTTCTTCCATTGAGAAGCTCAGCGATTCCCCCAGTTACTGGAACAAAGCAACACACCCACTCAGATGTGGGATGAGTCCCCATCCCTCACCTCTGCTGCCAGAGCAAAGGGAATAACTCTGCCCTGATTTCCCAGGGAGGGAAGTGATGAGTTGCACACACCTCAGCTCCCAGGCTGGGGTCACTTCACTGGACACGGGATGCAGACCACAAAAGGCACCACTCAGGATCCAAGTGTGCCTGAAACCTGCCAATTATTATCTCAAAACATCCACCATGCAGCTGGAGATTTAGATTAGATCTTAGGGAAAACTTCTCCACTGAAAGGGTGGTCAGGCATTGGAAGAGCTGCCCAGGGCAGAGGTGGAATCATCATCCCATGAGGGATTTAAAAGACATGGATGTGGCACTTGGGAACAGTTTAGTGGTGGGCTTGGCAGTGCTGGGGGAATGGTTGGACTTGATCTTTGAGGGCTTTTCCAACCTTAATGATTCTACGAAAGATAAAAATGTACCAGTTTCTATCACAAAACCATCCTTTATCAATACCAGGTCCTGTTGCTCTTTGTAGGAAGCTTGTAGACTCTTTATGGAATAAGGATGCAAAGAGAGCCATTTGCACTTGCTAAATTACATACAAGTGCTGTCATTCTGAATACTGCCACTTGTCCCAAACATTTTGCTTATCCATATATTCCTAAAATCTACACTTCTTTCCTAAACAAACTGCCCACTTAGGGAACAATTCAGCAGGAAACAGCAGCGACATGAGCATGCATGGAAATACATATTATATATCACACATAGCCAATTCTATTGTAAGAAATATTGCATATTTCTATGAAAGAAAAGTAGCACTTTAAGTGCCAATTTACATCCGAGAAAGGAAGGGTCCCATTAAGGAGATGGAGACAAACCCTGAGCCTCTGTGTGCTGACTGTTTACCTGCTAACTTGGAGCAGGGAAACTTGACAGAAGTGATTTGGGATTAACAATAAATCTAACAGCAAAGAATTCAGCTGTGCAAATGCACAGGACATGATACCTTTGTATTCAGATAGAATTGTATTTAATGCAATTAAAGTAATTACTTCAGTCTAGTCAGCTCTGGTTAAGTCTCCACTGGAGTTAATTAGCAAATGATGGTAAAATACTTTCAACATTAAATGTGAAATATTTCCATTATACATATTATTCCTGTAACTGCTGCAAGAGCAGCCAGGTCCAGACTCCTTGGAATGCTGCAATCAATGTGGTCACATGAAAAATAAGACCAGCCCTTTTGCTCAGCTGGTTTAAACACAACACATTTTGTACCAACCAAGCATCTGCCTCAAAATAACCACAAAGAAGAGCTCAAGTCCTACTTTCATAGAATCCCAGAATGGTTTGGGTTGGAAGGGACCTTAAAGATCATCTCATTCCACCCCCTGCCATGGGCAGGGACACCTCCCACTATCCCAGGTTGCTCCAACCTGGCCTTGGACACTTCCAGGGATGGGGCAGCCACAGCTTCTCTGGGCACCCTGTGCCAGGGCCTCCCCACCCTCACAGGGTGGGAAAAATTTTACCACCAAGGAAATAACTTCTGTGATCCAACACAAACCAAAGGGCCACATCTATCTCACATCATCACATCAAGAATGAGCATTTGCAGAAAAAGTGCAATGAAATCAGCAAGACTGAAAGAAAGAGATGCAAGACAAATCTACTTGCTGCACACTTTGAACATCTAGAACAGAATTAGTCTTGTGCCCTGCAAGCACTGCCATGAAGAGTATTGAATCCTTGCTTGGGAACATAACTTCAGGCAAATACCTAAAAAAAGATAAAGTAATGATTGAAGGCATAGGGAAGGAAACAAGATGCTGAATGAAGAAAGGTTAAAAGGATTGGGCCCATTTAGTCCTGCAAAATGAAGATTTAACTGCATACAACTACCTAAGAAAGGTCGTAAGAGAACAACTGATGACTTTCCCTAATCAAAAACGGAAGAAAAAATAATGAGATGAAGGCATAGAAAGGAAAATGAAGGATGGAGAACCTTTGTAATTCAAAGAATGGAACAAGCAGCCCCAAAGACGTAGACTGCTCATCACTGAGGGTATTCAGGCTTAAGTAAACACCCATCTGTTAAAAGAGTATTTTGTTATAATCACTCCTGCTATTGTGCATGGAGATGGAACAGAGTCCCACTGAAGTCTGGGGGTTGGATACCTATGATTCATGTCCTTCATGTTTTTGGAGCATTTATTCAGAAGAACAAACATCTGGTTCTAATCCCCCAATTAACACTGTTTCCAGCCCTAAGGAATTAATCATAGAATTCACGGGAAACAGTTTATTTGCTGGCAATGGAGTAAAACAAATTGCCTACAAACTTATACATTGCTAATGGAGCAGTTTAATTGCCTCTTTTTATTTTTTTTTGGCATTTTAATTAAAAAAATAAAGACTAGAAAGACATCCCTGGGCAGAGACCTTTGCAGCAGTGTGTCAGCAGAGAATTACACAGCTCTGGGGAGTCGGGCTCTCATTCACGGCACTGACCTCCTCTGAAGAGCACTCAGAGATCTACTGATGAAAAGCACTGTAAAAAGTGCTAGACAGCAGCATTAGTATTCAGGAGGACACGATTCTGTGGCTTGGTTGAATTCAAAGGGATCTGCTGGTACTTAGGAAAGCCAAAACATTTTCCAGAGGAAAGGGCTGACCAGGCTGGGGGGCTGGCCATGCTTTTTGACAATGTCTCCCAGCAGACTGACTTAGTATCATTGAACCAGCCTGCTCACTTTGGGTTCTTACCATTTCCACAATGTAGTATTTTCATCTATTGCCAGCTACGAAAATAAGGCAGTGTTTAAAACACCATCCCAACAAAGAAAATCTACATGAGTGTGTTCTCACAGAACCAAAGAGTTGGAAGGGACTCTCGAGGATCATGGAGTCCAACCCTCAGCCCTGCACAGGTCCATCCCCAAGAGTCACATCCTGTGCCTGAGAGGATCATCCAAATGCTCCTTGAGCCCTGGCAGCCTTGGGGCTGTGCCCACTGCCCTGGGAGCCTGTTCCTCCCAGTTCATCTCAGAATCCTGCTGGCATTCCCATTCCCTCTGAGTGCTGAGGAGTTTTCCTGGCTATGGCTGGCCACCAAATGCTTATTCCTCTTTGCTCGAGCCCTTACACCCTGCAGCTCAGTAGATTTACACCCTGCAGCTCTCAGCTGCTGTGCACAAATTAAATGGAATGGAAAGTCAATCATAGTATACTCTGCTACTCTGGCTTTAAAGATGTTCCTGCTTGAAGGGGTGGAACGTGCTCTTCATCAGTTTATCCACCTGGTTTTGTCACTTAGATGAAATTTAAGTAAACAACTTTTATCCTCAGAGAGATTTTCAAAGAGTAACCAACACAAACCTGTGCATTACAGTTTTATCCAGCAATAGACCCTCAATAACAGCTCTGAACACCTCCACAAGCTTCAGGGAGTCAACTGACCACTATAATTTCCTTCAAGTTCAGGAGCACTTGGACAGCCTTTGAAAACACAGGTTTTGGTATTAGACCCTTCTGTACTCATTTGCTGTGGCCGATCTTTTTCCATCTACAGATTTTGCCTTTTGTTCTCTGTGAACACTCCTGCAACATCAATCAGCAACATCAGGGATTGACTCATTTCCCCTCATGCTCCTTAAAGTATCTTTAGATAGTATTACTTTATCAGTACATTCCAATTTGATGGCTCTTTTACCTTTGCATCTTACTTCAATAAAGCTTTGTGCAGTTTTTTTTTTTATGTCTAACCTTTATTAAATTTGCAGCTGCTCTAACATTTCTAGATATTTATTAGTGATACCAGATATGGAGAGGGAGAAAACACAAAGCTCTCTATTTATTTAGCTTTGGAGAAGTAATTCTGAAAGCCTTGTTTAAAAAAGTTACACTGTAGTGTTTTGGGGTTGGCTTCACGTTTGATTTTATTTTATTTTGCACGTATAGTTGTTTGTTTGAGGGTTTACTTTAACACTTAGAGTGGAGAAGTATTGAATTCGCCCCCAGTCCAAGCCACCATATAAACCTTCCCATTTATTCCAAATTCAGAATTGCATCAAAACTGTGTAGGTTCCTATTCCCTCAGATCGCCCTGGGATCATTTCATTCCAAGACCTGTTATGCCTCTCTACCTTGGTCTTTACCAGGGCCAAGGAAGAGAACACAACAGGGTGGAAGCTGAAAACCACAGAGATCAAATTGCCACCATTAAAAACACAACAACATCCAGATTCATGAAATCACGTCTTGCAGACAAGACTAAAAACTGCAATTTCCACAACTAACTCCTTTGAGGATGCCACAGCCAAATCAAGTGCTACCAGGGGTTTCACACTTTGAAGGCTCCTGTTCTAAACAATTTCCAATAATAAAACAATTTAAAAACCACAGAACTTAAGCAGCATTCAGTGATGGAGAAAGCACAGCTCAGCTGGTGTCTGGTGTGCTTGGTTTTTACTGACACCAAGCACCCAGGGCTGAAGACTGGGCTGTCTGTCAGTGGTTACAGCAGAGAGCTATTGTTGGATCAGCTCCCAGTGTCCTTACCAGGCAGCCAGCAATTACAAGTCTCTTATCCCAATAATTACAGGCAAAAAAATACCTCTTGAACAACATTCTATTCCAGTTCTGCCATGTAGCTCATGCTCTAACAAGACAGAAATCCTGGTAACTCTCCCTCTGCTGGAAATGTTTTTCTTGCATATAAAAATTCCCATCTGAAGTCCCAGCCTAATCAAGCACTAGTTACTACAACTAATTCTTTAGAAATTTTCTTGTCTTTCCCAGAATTAGAATTTAAAGTAACCAGTTAAGAGCTAAATAGTAACTGGAAGGTCCAATACTCCCAAACATTTCAAAGCTTTCCTTTTCCTGGCCTCTCCAACATGCACCTCCCCAGGTAAGACAGTTCTCTGACCCCAAAACATACACAAAGCTGGCCAAACCTTACGGTATAATATCCAAACCATAATAAGAGAATATATCCAAACCAGAAATAAGAGGAATAAGGAATATAAAACTGTTCAGCAAGGATATCAAATGGTAAGTGTTGCAAAAAGCCATCTTACATTTATGAATTCTGTTGTCAGATCACTGAATAAAATCCTACTCCACTGTTATGGGGACCCAGACCCAGTACACACCCACATAGGAGGAAGAGCTGATTCTCTCCAATAATTGCATCTCCCCACTGCTGATGAGGCTTTTTACTCACCAGTTGGGACAGCAGGATCCATTGTTGGCTTCTCCCAGGTATTGATCTGCTCCCAGGTAAATCCATTGGTTCCCAAGGCGACGCTATAGCCACAATTACTGTAGTGCTCATCAAATGAACAGCCACCTAAAAACCAAGAAAAAGGAAAGCATTCCTGTATTAATTATTTCTCTCTCTTTATGGTAGATTATTCAACTTAGATATTATGTATCCAAGCTTATACAGGAAATAAAAATAAATAAAATTAATTTCCTGAATATTATTTTTCAGGCAGAAGCAAAGATGGTGTCCAAAAATACTTTCATGTTTTCCACACTTTATATGCATTGAAAGCCCATGTTTTCTTCCCTCCACAATACTATTTCTTAGATCAGTCCCCTTTACTTCGACCTGTTATGTTCAAGGACAATTGTACATGATACCTCCACACAGGAATATTTGCATAAACCTCCAAGTAAGATATTTGGGGAAAAAAAAGGAAGGAGGAATGTAAATGGTAAATAAGCACAGCAACACTGTTCCTCACTTATTTTTGCCTTTAGGGCTTGATCATTTTGAACTTGACTTTAACCCTCTCTTGCACACAACACAAAGGTCATGTGGGGTACATGACCACACAATTGCCTCAAGGTCTTTCCAGTCAATACTTCGGAGTTTGTAATTTCTCAACAACAAGAGAATAAGAAGCAGCAGATGGCAACTGGATTTCACACCTTCCAGACTGTTGACTAGAAGGTCTTTATTGCAATTCCTGAAAATACTTGAAAGAAATTGACACTCATAAATAACTTGGCAGCTGTCTGAACACTTGTGAACCAAGGGGAACCCAGGACCAGAGGAATGAAGTTTTGTATTCCAATGCAGATCTTTGAAACTTGCGTCACACAGACAAATCAAGCGACTTTATTCCCCGAGATATTCCCGCGCTGGTGTCCCTTCCATTCCCGGATGGACATTCCTCTTCCCATCCACCCACCTTCGTGTGCCAAATGTATTTCACTACTGGATCCACTGGATCACTTTGAGTCCCTGGGTTTAGACCTGACTCATCCACGGGTGTCTGTGTGCTGCTCCCCTTTTCTCTTGGGGCAGACAAGGATCACTTTCCTCTGCAGACACGAGTCCTCCACAGTCAGCTGGACACATCCAGCATTCCAGGGCTGTGAGGACTGAGCAATGCTCGAGGCAACGCTCACTTGCTGTGCCAGCCAAGCTGCCAATTGCTCCTCTGACACCGATCAGAGCTACATGGACAGATATCCCTGACTGCCCACTCCTTCCCCCAGGCTGCACTGGCTGCACACACACAACAAATAGCTGGTACATCAGTGACCTGTGCTTCCTTTGTCAGAAGGACTATCCAAAACTGGAGGTATAAAGGCTTTCTCTAGTTTTCACCCATGTTCTCTAGCTCCCAGGAAAGCCCGAACTTGTCACAGTTCCTATAAAACTCCTCATGAATTACAAACACAAATATCAATATTTATTAATTCCTTAGTCTGTTAAAGGGTTTGCTGTGCACTCCAACTGCAACTGGTTTTCTAAGCGGTTCTACAAAACTTCACCCAGCATTTCTATTGAAGTATATACTAGAAGGATTTTCTGTGTACAGTACCTGACACCCCAAAACACTTTTGCTAAAGAAAAGTTTAAGAACATCAAGCTTATAAAAAAAAAGAAAGTTTTATATATTGAATATTTTCATTATAAATAGATCTGATTATAGTTGACTTTATGGCCTTTGCAGCCTTGCCTGTTTCAGGAGAACTTCTGCAAAAATTTCTGCATTTACATGCTTTCACAACATTTCAATAATTCTTGCTTTAAATTTCCTGCAGTTGTGAAGCTTTCCCAGGTGTCAAAACAAGCAGGATTACACTTCAACTTTCCCTAATTTCTTTTAAAAAAACCTAATTCAGGTGAAAAAGTTCAAAATTCAAATATCAAACACACTGATTAAAAAGTCTAAGAGACAACACAGGAAATCTGGACTGTGTGGGAGTGAGCACTGCAACTAAAAGTCACCTTTATCACAGTGAGCAGGTCCGAGAGCCAATACCAAATACTCTGCTCTCAGCCTCCTCACAGGGCATTCTAACTTGGATAGATTCACTTTACAGCCCAACTTCAGACACAAAGCATTCCCACACCCCGTGTCCAGCTCACAGCAAAGGGACTGTCTGGGAGCTGTTGCTTTGAAGGAATTGTCAACAAATTCTCTGCTCGAGCCCAACAATTGTATGAGGAAGTTGCACAGGAGCTGCTACAAAGTCCCACAAGCAAAACAAGCAATAGCAGCAAAATATGGGGCAGCAATGCTCATCTTACAGGCACTGCAATTATCAATATTTTGGCATAACCAGCTAAACAGGTTATTTTATCCATGCTGAGGAAGGTGACTTTGGAGGAGCTGGGAAGGGGATATGGTGAGAACTTCTGGAAATTAACTGGGAGCTTCCACTGCTAAAGGAAAACACCTAAGGAAGCTTTAAAGTGCCTTTTCTTAAAGTCAAAGCTAACCTTGTAGTACAGAAAAGATAAACCATGGAGAGCCTTAAAAGCAGCAGCAAGATACCTAAATTTTAAAGAACAAAAAGGTTAGTGGAGAAACTTCCAAACAGAGTGACAGGGCAATAAGTCAGAAGGATTAATGCACTATAAGCAGCACAATTGGAATTTGGAGGTGAATTAGCAGGAAATCAGGAGTCCATTTTAAGGGCTCACACAAGCAGGGTTGTGGGAATACTGGGTACCAAGAACAGTTTCCATCTGTTTCTTGCTCTCGTGACCAGGTTTTTCCAAGCCCCATCCAGCCTGGCCTTGGACATTTCCAGGGATGGAGCAGCCACAGCTTCTCTGGGCAACCTGTGCCAGGGCCTCACCATTCCCACAGTAAAAAAATCCTTCCTTATATCCAATCCTTGGTAAAGCCACTTGGTCACAGTGACTTCTGCTCATATTCTGCCAAATAAGTACATCAGTGGTGGCCTTACTCCTGCCCTTTCTGCAGAACTTGGCAGATGTGGCATCACAGCTTCCCTCATAGGCAGCCAGGTTCTGCAAATTAAGAGATTTTAAGAGTTGACTTAAGTAGGAATAGTAACAAGCAGATGTGTTACTTTCAGTGGTGTCAGGAAATGTTGAACATTTACCTGTGCAGATACCTAAATATGCTGGAACACCTAAATATGCTGGAACAGAAAAAAATGGGAAAAAGAGGTCAGATCCATCCTAACAGAAAATCCTCCATTGTTCAAATCTGTTTGAAGGCAGAACAGGGCTATTCATTAACACTGAAAACCAGTCCTCAAACTGAAGGAAGAAGATACCAGGTTTGGATGTCATCGTTCCAGCCACATATCACAGAGGTGCATGAAGAAAATGGAAACACGGAGTCACCAAAACAGAGTTCTGGGTTTTCACAATTTTTTAACAAGAATGAGGATTTTTTGAAAACAAATTGGGATCGTGGAGCCTTTCCCCTGCTTGGCTGGAAGTTAAACAGTGACAAATGCAGTTTCAGAGGGGCAGAAGAAGAAATGGAGTTGAGTTTGATAGTCTCAGATAATGGGTGTGGTGTTGACCTCTTTTCACGAGATGAAATCTAAACAAGAATGCTTTTCTCTTCCTGAAAAGGGTCATATTGAAGCAAATAATGGCTCATATAAGAAGGATAAAATATCCCTTGTTTTACACTGCAGGCTTGTAACAATGCCACTGCTCATCTGCCTGATGCTAATTAATCTTGAGCAGACCTATCATCAGTTACTGAGACTTGCCCCTGGATTAAATGTAAACCAGCCTCGCATAAATTGAATGGCTCCTTTGAATATATAATTGAATTTGCAGAAGTGTGTGCCAGGGGGGTGTTTAAATAAGTGCACAAATACGATAAAAAGAACTTCACGCCGTAATATCTAATTCAGTAAGCAAAAATAATGGCAGGGCACATTCCAATTAGTGTTTGATTTATTTATTTTAACAAATCCAATTAGTAAAATGTTTTATAAAGTCATCCAATGTCAAACTCTCACGGACTCACCACACAAAACACACAATACTCCTAAAAAGGGACAAAGGAACATTGGTTATCCTGTGGTTCTAAACACACACAGCAAACAGAGCATCAGATATAATTTCATCAAGCACTTATTATATAATTACTATATCATTTATTATATATAATAAGCAATTATTATGTAGTTTCATTAGCAATCCCAAGGTGAGGAGAGGATGGAGACAATGAGAACACAGTCTCATTATCCCACTCCAGGCCTTTTTCTGGGACAGAAGTGTCTTTCTCCCTTATTTATTAAAAAACCCAAACAAACAAGACAACAACAACAAAAAGGGCAGAAATTAAAAAAACATACAATATTTTTCTGTAAACACCCCTTTTGAACATTTTATGAGAGCTGAGATTTAGTCCACAAATTTAGAACTTGGCCACCCCAAAATATAAAGCAAGCAAAGGAAGAAATAAATGCTGTTAGGATGAGGCAGTACTGATGAACTGCAAAATTCCACAAATTAACCCACCACTGCTTCTGATCATCCATTCTCATCCCTTCCCAAGACGTTCTTGTTTACAAGAGCTGCAAGAGATGCATTTGGCTCATTAAGGTAACTCCTAGTGTGGGATTTATTGCATAAAAACCCATTCCTAAGTTATTTTTCAGACTGCAAAGAAGTCATATAACATATTCCTGAGAAATCTTACTATACATTCTTATGGAGGTGGCAGGGAGTGAAGAATCAAAATATGCATTTGGGAGAGAGTGCAATGAAAATGTAAAGTTTGTGCTGAGCTACTTTAAGATGAGATAAATCAAGGGACATTGGAATTTCCTCACCCAGTAAGAATAGTATGTGCTTTTTGTAGTCCTTCCAGAAAGGTGAAGGCAGCAAACATCAGCAATGTGCACACAGGTAACCCAAATTTAAGCTGAACAAGAAAACAGATCTAAATTCTCCAGACCAGACCTATTTCTAATGAGCACCATCCAACAGCCTCAGCTCTCCACAGACATCATGAGAAAGAAAAATTAATGGAAAGACTGGAAGAGAGCCCTTCACAGAACCATCACACCACTCAGGTTGGCAAAGACCTCTAAGACCATTGAGTCCAATCATTAATGACCATGTTCATAACCAACCCATGTCCCCAAGTGCCACATCCATGACTTTTAAACACTTCCAGGGATGGTGATTCCACCACTGCCCTGGGCAGCCTGTACCAATATTTGACAGCCCCTTCCATGAAAAAATTTTTCCAAATCTCTCATCTAAGCCTGATCTGGTGCAACTTGAGGCCACTTGTGACTTGAGGCATCATTAGTTTCACCCCTAACCCCTGAAGAGGATGTGTTTGGGACACAGAGGTACCTCAACAACACAGGAGGGGAAGATTCAGATGGTGACTGGGTATCTCATTTATCAGAAAATCATCCTTCTGCCATCATGTTATCAACCTGCTGTTGTAACTGGCCAATTTCAATGAGTACTTTATTATTCTAATCACTTGTTTATTCTCTATTCACAGATTTCCAAGGAAAAGGTTTCTGAAGAGAGAAGAAAGTTGTGTTTACTGAGTCAAAGGGCACCACATGTTCACAGTGTATTTAAACTCAGATTCCACAAAGGAGACAAAGATGTTCTGACTCCTCCAAGTGCAGGGAAAGCTTTGATCATTTTTTGTGCCTCATTAGCTGACAGAAGATCTACACCAGGAGAAGGTGTGGAACAGACTTTCCAGTGTGTCAGAAGGTATAAACTCTGAAGTTTTCATACCATCTTTCTTCTGATGTCAATTATTTTAAGAGCTGAGAGCTTAAAGGACAAATGCAGATAAGTCATTCAACCACAAAACACAAAAACCAGGCTTCTCAACTTCTGGTGCTCACAGAAGTGCTTCTCTCAAGGTAGCCAAGTGTTTGGGTTTTAGAAGTAAATCAGGGATTTTCCAGTGCCTCAAACATTCCTGTATGTGATTTGGTTTATGCTGGAAGTCATCATGGTCAAGGAATAATCCACCCACCCAGGATAATTCTGTTACTTGTCTCTCCATCTTACTCTTAACACAGTCCTATTAAATTTCCATGTAAGCAGACAAGGTTTTACATACACTCTGGAAGGTGCTAAACCTCGGAGATACCAAAGCCAGGCAATTGGTAGCAGCAGGAACCATTCTTGTTAGATTTGACTAAATTTCATTCTTTTTGTATGTTCCATGTCCTGGTAACAAGATTTTCCAGATTAGAGGGGAAATATGCCAAAAACTTGTGTTTATTTTTAAATGCTGCAATTAAAATTACTTCTCTTTAGAATTAATATATACATATGCAGATGTCTGAAAGGTTTTATTTCCTAAATCAATGTAATCCTTTAAAGTACTGAATGCAGTCCTTCATGGTCCCAAAGCAGGCTCGAGATTGGAATTCTGATTTCAAGTGCTATCAACCTATTAAAGAAGATACTCATAGTATTGTTACATTTCTTTTTAAAGGTTTTTTCATATTACATGCCATCACATTGTTATCTTTGCAGGTTCAATGTTACATATTTATTTCCACACACTTTGAAATAGTTCATGAGCACATTTTCCATGGCCCACATGCACAGATACAGTCAATGTTCCTTGCATAGGAATCTTGTTTAATCAAAGTATTGCTGCCACTTACGGGATGACGTGTGGTCCCCAGGATCAGTGGCACCAATGACACCTTTATGTTGTGAAAGGGACACACTGAGGAGGTGTAACTTTGTCCAGTGAAACACTTCAAGTGTCCTCCCAGTAATAACAAGTTTTTCTTCCAGAACTTCTCTATTGACAGCATTGGTCCCAAATGTGCACCAGAGTCTGGCAGAGCTCATCAATTCTCCTCCTAATCCAGGGAAACACTCTGCTGCAAAGCAAGGCTTGTGCCTGGGATCCCAAAACACACAGAACAAGTGTTTAAGCTCTATTTCCTGAACTTGTCATTTTAAACTGAGCTTTCTTCCCTAAATTCACTATTACAGCTTTCTCTATGCTAAAGCTTGCCTACATGTCTCCTAATTTGAGCCCTAGACCAGCTCATTACTAATTCTGCACTTGATAATCCACCAAGGATCAGTGAAATCACTTTGAAGTACCCAAGGACTAAAACTAACACTAAATGTCATTTGTTTCAGTTTATATGTCCAAATCTGGAGTGACTCATCTAACTTCCCTTCCCAGAATGTATGTCCCTTATTTAATACCAAAAATATCTTTTTGCTTCTGACAGCTGAGCTGTCACTATTTCAATAGCTCAATATTAACATTTTATTGCTTTAGTTAAGCATAAGTATATCCATAGCCATAATCTCACTGAATTATTTTTTCAAGCTACAAAAAAGTCAGTTAATACACTGCACCTTTTCAAACAACTTCAGATTTGCAAGTTTAGTTCCATTCTACTGCAATACACTGAGATTCATGTTAAAAAACTTTTCACACTTGCCTATCCCAATATAGCAAAACTTATAAAATTAACACAGGTTATCAAAAGCACACAAGACACTCCCCGTCATCTTTTCTCATTATTTTAGCTAATAATCTTTTCAATTTATAAATTTAGTGGGTCTCCACCCTTGAAGCAGGCTTCTACTTTAGTCATAGTAGGATGGAATGAAGAGTTCTTTTTAAAAAACACAAATTTGTAACAAATTCTTGGTGTTACACTTGTAGTCTAAATACGAGCCTTACTTTGCTCTGGTTTCCTAAGTTACAGGACAATTTTTTTTCCTAAAATATTGCCAAAACCCATTTGTGGGTATTTTGTGGGTATTGCTTTTCTTTCCTTCCAACATCTGAAAATTCTTGGGGCTAATTATTCAGTCTATCTTAACAGGATTGTCTAACATTCTATTTATGGTGCATTTTCACCAAATTCTACATCAACTGTTGCACTTGAGCCTTCATCAGTCACAGCTCTCTACTGATTTGCTTCATTTCAGCATTTTACATTGTCACACAGATACCTATTCGAGCTGCACAGTCATTTAAATTACATCCTTATTTTATTTTTACCATCCACCAAGGCAAAAAAAACTGTCTGGAGATGGCTGTTTCTCACTTATTTTATATTCCATTAGCAAGTCTCTCTTTCTCAATAAGCTTTTATACAAACTTCAAATTAACGTGTTTGAACTTTAAGCAAGAAGCAGCCGTTGACTGACTCATCATCTTTGGTGATGAATAAAATATTGTCTCAACAAACACCACTTCAGGAATCCCAATACCATCTACAAGTCTTACAATATTTCTTCTTTCCCTGTATTACTGTTGAGGCTCCTGTTTTGGGGGAAGATCTTGCAGCTGTTTCCTCAGAAGTTTGTGGTCAGAAAACACAAAAACCAGCTTAAATACAGGTAGGAAGTCTGGTTTCCTGCCACACCACTGAACACAGGATAGAATTAAACATAATCTTGTTGCACTCAAATATAACTAGAACAGATTTATCATTTTTAGAGAAGAAATTAAGGCTGGAATTTTCATAATCATTCCATTAACCAAACAGTCATCCCAGATGATGCCAATAGAAGTAAATTAAATCAACGTTGAACTTCAGGGAGTCCCTGTCTCCTTGGAAATTCCCAACATTCAGTCTGTCTGTCTGCACTTGGCATTCCCTGAGGCTCCACCAGCACATGAGCAAAGCCCCACCCCAATAACACCTGGCCCAGTTTAGTGACACCTCCCCTTTGCACTCACACCTCCAGTGTGCACAAGGTCCAAAAAGGTCCATGTGCACACACACATCCCTTCTGCACTCCATGTGCTTCCAAAAAGAAATACCAACAGTTTAAGTGTTTTCTTGGAGAAGGCTCTAAAAACACATGTTCATTCTTGCTGAACACCACTGATATTCTGTTCAAACTGCTTCTGAGCACATACAATTAAAGCTTTGTGCAGCACTCCAGAAACTCCTTGATATTTGAGCTGTTATAATTCATACGTAGTAGCTCAACTACCCACTGGTTAAATATCAGATTTATCCAAAAGGATAGCTATCATCTGTCACTGGGTATCAACAAAATCTAATTGGCTGATACAATGGTAATAACTTGCAACGAGTGTTGCAATTGGTATATCTTGCTAAATTTAATAACGTGGTTATTGGGAGCTACTCCCCGAGAATGGCTGTATAAATAACTTTTATTGAGGTCTAACAATTCTTAGAGCTCCAAGTTCATCCATTGCTCAGGTCGAGGTTCTCTCTTACAAATACCCTTTTACTTGTCACTAACAGTTACTGTCTCAAATTACACATCAAGTGCAATGTCAAGGATATTTGAAGATACGTATTTTAAATCATTTTCACTTAAACCATGATCTTCATTCGATGTGTCAGGAGCAAGTCAGCCCCAGAAATGACAGTGGCTCTCCAGGTGCCCTGGAGTCAGACTGGGAGCAAGAGGACAAATACTGGACTATGCAAAAGCTGCTGTAAACTTTGATCAGTTGACTGATGGTTGAGGCACTGACAGTCAGCCAGACATACTAATTTTAATAATCTGACACCTTTTAATTTTTTTCAGTTCATGTAGTCTACCTCTGCATTTCTCATACACCTTTTCCTCCTGGCTGTACCACCTGCATTGCAAGTCCCAGGGTGCTGCTCGGAATCCCAGTGCAGTGGGGCAAACACTGAGTGCTGGAAGCCCCTCCACAGAACACTGTAAACAGGGGAACAAGGGCAGAATTTGCTTGTTTTTAGCCTCCAGACTCCTCTGTGTAAATTCTCTGTCCAAACAGCAAAACACAGAGTAAACACGTGCCAGGAATAAACAGACCTCTGCCTTGGGAGTTCTTGAAAAAATATAAAGCTTTTTTTCTGTTTGACCAAATTTCCTACCATGGTACATAACCATATTGTGCCAAGTGCCTCTAATTACAGCCATGAATCTTTCACTTACAGTCTCTGACCCAAAACGTGCATTTAGCAGAGCTGCAGCATTCAAAACTCAGTGTTAAAGAGGGACAGCACAGGAAAGGAGAGAAAATTCAGAGTAACTTGAGCACAAACGCAGTTATCACTACAAATGGCTCAGTTTGTTAAGAAGGGGCCACCACAGCACATCTCCCCACTTTGGGTGTTATCCTGACACATCCCTGGCCACCTGCAGCTGGTGACAAGTCACAGGCAAGCTCAAAAAATGCCCTCGGTCACTGAGACATCCCCAAAGTCACTCCAAGGCAGCTTGTCCCCATCCACTAATGAGGAAAATAATTTGCTAATAACAGGATATGAAGAGCTCAATGTGTGCCGAGCTGCTCGATTTTAGAGGAATTCCGAACTTTCAAATGAACTAATTCTCAGTATTTTATGTTCACTCTGCATTTCCTTTTGAAACAGCCATAGAAAACTTGTCGTGCAAAACTTAGTAATGAACATACAGAAAAGGATTCCTATTCCAGCAACCAAGGCCTTTTCCCTGTCTTTGGGATAGATAACCTCCAGATAATAATAATGCATTGTCCAACAAAAAATATTTTTCCAGACAGGTTTTCTGAACTCCCCAGTTCTCATTCCTTTAAAGCAGCATCAAGCCTGAACTCTGCCAGGAAGCATTAAATATTTAAAGTATTTTTTTCTAAGACTTGAAAGGCACAAGGTAAAGGAATCTAAAAGCAATCACTTTCCAAAATACTGAATGACCAGATTGTAATAAGAAGCCCTTTTCTGTTGTATAAACCATGGTTTCAGTCATCATTTGATCCTTGGTGAGCTGAGACATGAATCAGGTACTCTGAGCTTTATCCCAAGCTCACCTGCACTGGGTGCTGCAGTCCAAAGGGATGTGGAGATGGGCCAGTGAAGGGCAGATTCTAACAATTTAAATTTGAAACGGGCTTCAAAGCACTTGAACTGACAGCACATCAATACTGCCTTTCAGTGATCTTGGAGGATTGTGTTAACACCTTCTACATGTGTAAAACCTGACACTTTGGAAATACTGTAGACAAATTTCCTATTGCTGTTCTTACACTGAAATAGTCTAAGCTCACAAGTGCAATTCAGATGCACAAAAAGCTCATTTACTGGACATTTACTTCTGGAAATAAGGTCTTACCAGCAATTTAAGGAGAGAATTGTCTTTGCTTAAAAGACTTCTCTTAACATTTGAAATTAAATGATAGTCCCTCTACATAATAAACAAATACCTTCTGCATGATATTTGTTTATCCACATTCTCATCAAGCCCTATAAAGTACCTTTCCATTTGATTTTGGTAGATGAAAGGATATTTGTGAGTATAGCTGCATACAGTATTTAACAGCACAGGAAAGTCCATTAAGGTGCAATGCATTCCAGAGCACCGGGTGAAAGTGCAGATCCTTGGAAGCAAAGAATTTTTAAAAGTGTCCTCCTCAAGATTTCAGCTCTGCAGCTTAACTAAGTTTTTAATAAATTCATTGTCCATTTTTACTGAAGTCATTCTCATTTTATGATGCCTGTGCGTGAATCTGATTCATTAAATATATGATGCCTCAAAAGATTATGATTGTGATATTAAGTCATTCAGAAATTAAATTCAGTTACTGATCAACTGAATTGGTATTAAATATACTTATCCAATTACAACCATACTGCAGCAATTACAGTGATACTTGAGCTAACTACACATGAGGCACTGCAGCCAAAAATGTAAGAGATGGAGTGAAAATGTTTGAAAACACATTTTTGAACTAAAAGAAGAGAGATTTAGGTTAGAATTTAAGATGAAATTCTTTACTCAGATGGCAAGAGATCCTGGCACAGGTTGCCCAGAGAAGCTGTGGCTGCTCCATCCCTGGAAGTGTCCAAGGCCAGGTTGGACGGGGCTTGGAGCAACCTGGGATGGTGTCCCTGACAATGGAAGGGGGTGGAATGAGATGAGCTTTAAGGTCCTTTCCAACCCAGACCATTCTACAATTTTCTTCATGTTTGCCCAATGGTCCTTCTCCTGTTCTCCATATCTAACCCCTCAGGTACCAGCCCCAGCACATTGCACAAAGGTAAAAACAACAATAAATAAGTTTATCATGCACCTCCCATTTGTTAACTATGCATTTTGTGGCCTATCACAACAATTATGGCATCAGATCATCTGGTTTTACCCCAGAGTCCCCTCACAATCCCCTGACCAGCATGTCTGCAACTGGCAAAGGGAAAGACAACAGAGCATTTCCCACAGCTGGCTTAAAACCAGGAGAATGCTCCAGCACGTTCCCAGCCTCAAACACCTTCCCACCTTCCAGGTAGCTGGGCATTGGAACAGGCTCCCCAGGGTTTGGCGACAGCCCCAAGGCTGCCAGAGCTCGGGGAGGGTTTGGACACCAGGGACAGGGTGGGATTGTTGGGGTGTCTGTGCAGGGCCAGCAGTTGGATCCCATGATCTTTGTGGGTTCCTTCCAACTGAGGATTCCATGATTCCATCTATTCCACGATTACGTGAACAAGCCTCTCTTATACCAACCACTTTTTTTCCCCACCCAACCATTTGCAGAATCCATGTGCACTTCTGGAATCTGAACTCCAGGGACATTCTGCACCTCTGCCATCCTCTGCCACATTCTTGGGGACAGCTGGAACCAGGGGATGGGTATTTCTGGCTCAATGCCAGGCTCTGGCCTGGGACAGTGACACTGTGTCTGCAGAGGCAGCATCTGCCACATGCAGATCTCACATTCCAGGGATGAGAAAGGGACTCCAGGACATCTTCCCATGGAAGTGACTGTGCCTGGCAGGCTGTACCCAGGAGGCACAACTGCCTTCCATCACATTCTGCATGTTTTACAAGACAGATTTCTCACCAGGATATCAGTATCAGCTTTGGTCTGAGTTTTTTTTTAATTCTAAGGCACTGTCTCACAGGGAAGAAATAATTGTGATACTTGACTATTGCAGCATTTCTAGCAGTTTAAGACTATTTCAAGATTAGATAATTAATATGAACTTGACAATGATGTCCCAGCTGGAATAAAGACATCGTTTATCTGAAAACACTCATCTGTGGCGAAAACTAATAGAATTTCCCACAACAGAGACTGCAATTAATATGGACTTTAAAAAAAAGCATTATTTAACCAGCAGTTATAATACTATTAGTGTAAAGACTGAAAAGAATTGAAGTAAGGGGACTTGGTCAGGGGATTGTGAGAACTCTGGAGTAAAACAAGATGGTCTGATGGCTAATTGTTCTAACAGGGTACAAAGTGAGCAGACAAATACCACAGTTGCATATGTCAGGTTTTAACATTCTCTTTCCCCAGAGACAGAGATTATACAATCACAGATTAAGTGCATTCAGCTGCAGGACAAGTGTGAACACTGATTTACCGAACACATTTGACCTGACTTTGTTACACCACCAACTTTGAAAGCAGTTACACTTGTGAGCCCACTCCTCTCAGTGCTGGGAGATTTCTCATCTACCCAGAGCTAATTGCCACAACACTTCTATAATGGAGTACTTACCACAAATATTTGATTACACTCAGCTCTGAAAAGAGGAAAAAAAAAGCAAACATGAGCTATTAAAAAGTGACCTCCTTCCTCAGAGCTGACAGCAGCCCTTGGGAACACTGTACTAATGGTGACAGCATGGGCTGGATGCCTTGAGTAAAAATTCCAGCATTTATTAGCAGATCCTCAGCTAAATTAACTAATTTTTATTTTTTAGCCTACACTGAATCATGAAAGAAACAGCTGTACTCAAGAGAACTATGAACCATGACCTGGCATCCCTTGGTATTGTGCCATTTTCTTGCCATTGTCACCAGGGATCATCTAATCAGAGCTTTCTTGGGAAGCCTGGAGGACACCGTGGCGAGGACAGAACAGTGTCAAACTCAAACACTGTTTAGTGCTGTTTAGGAAAAGAAAATAATTGAATTCTGAAGGAGTTTGGACACCAGTTTTGTGCAGCAGGAGTTTGTGAAACCAGAGTTTCACGTTAGCAAAAGTTTGACTGTCCAAGAGCGAGGGTAGTTTGAGTCCCCCAAACCTGTTTTCTGCTGAATGTGAGAGCTGGGGATGCAAGAATGAAGTTACACACATCTACACAATGAGAAAAGGCAAAATACCAAGTGGGTTCAGTCAATGCAAAGTGCCAAGACACATATATCATTGTCCCTTGTTCCTGGGCTCCTCTGTTATTTGTTCTTCAGAAAATACAAGTCCTATCATGATGTTTCTGGATCTCCATAGCCAGTGACGGGCTGGCAAATTGATTCTGTGTCCAACTTGGCATGGCTGGAGAATTCCATGCTTTCCTTCACTTATCCATATGTATTTTCCTACTGAGCAACTCCTGGATTCTGCCTGATCAAGGAAGCTACACGCTCATCACAGGAAAAGTTCTCAATTCTGCCAATACTCCTTATGGCCCTTCTTTGCAACTGTGCTGTGCTGAATTAATCTTTCTAGAGTACCTGTGCTGTACAGAATACTCCTGATGCAATCATCTTACACAGAATACTGCAGATAAAATCATGTTTCATCTATATAATACATTCCTATCCAACCATCTCTATGTTCCCTTTTCAGAAATACATCTCAAACTCATCTCAATCTCCTGGTATTAAAATGCTCCAACAGCTTTGTCACTTCCAACTGATTTCAGATCTTAAACCAAAAATACTAATTAGTCCTGAGATGCATGACCTTGCATTCTATAATGCTGATTTACATCCTATTTTTTTATTTCATCACATTCCAAAACCCTAATTCCTCCAGTCTGGTAATTTTACCCTCATCCAAGTGCATGTGAGGGACTATTCACATTAGCACATTCCTTCTTTTTATGTTGTGAGCAGCAGAGAAATACACTTAAGATTTCAAGAATTACCCTTTAACTTCAGCTAATGAGCCTCCAGTCTGGAACAGCAGAAAGGTATAAAAAGCTAATAATGCCCAAGACAGTCCTAAACTCACACATTTAACTCACTTGTCTATAGTAAAGTTGTGAAATTTGAGTCAGAACTACTACACTAGCTTTTCCAAAGCAGTCACACAAACATGGAATGGTTTGGGTTGGAAGTGACCTTAAGGATCATCCAGTTCCAACCCCCTGCCGTGGGCAGAGACACTTTCCATGACACTGAGCTGCCCATCCCTTGGCACTCCATTTCAAACACAGAGTTTTTCAGTAGCATCCAGGTAAACAGTATATCCGTGTACTGATTTTCCTTGTAAGGTTTCTCTTTTAGGACCTATCTGACTATTTCCAAAAACCTAGACTTCAAATTAAACTTCTCTAGCTTTCTGTCAACTTTAAAAAATTCAGCAGTGAATGAAAAAATTTCTACCCAACTGGATCAATCTTCCATCCATCCAGTTCCACACTTCATAATATTAAAAGTGTTGACTATGTAATTTAATATCCCAGATAAACTCTGTGGACTAACATGCTGGCACTGATTAAACTGGGCATTTATATATTAGAACCTGATTTTCAGTCCTGTCAAATTGAGAGTGTTTCACAGATTAGAGTGATGATGAGAAACATAAGAACAAGCACACTTGGTCTAAAACCTTTCATTTAACAAGCTTCAATTTGAGCATCTCCTTGATGCTCAAAAAAAACTTGAAGCTCCTGTTTTGACATGAAGCATCAATAATCCAGAATTAGTAACTCAGAAGTACCTTTAGTAGCACAAGCTTAGATTTTGAATCTTGGGAGAATTTTACAATATTGCTGATTCACACTGTTTAAAAAAGCATGATGGCTCTTACCCTGGCTTTGCAAGTTTACTTTTTTATATACATATAAAAATAAGTATATCCATATCCATAGCTAGGAAAAGATCCTTTCTTTGTGCTATCTGCAAAATTCAGGGAGTTGATCTCTATTACACCTGGTAGTAGCTGTTGCTTTTCCTTCACAGTGAGGGAAAATATGATAAAAAGAGCAATCAGTGCTGTGCTTTCCATGCAAGGCAGGCAACAGGTAACTCACTGAGGACACCAGGTGAGAGTGCTCAGTTAGGAACCAACCCATGGAAACTTGTTGAAAGCACCCCTTGTTTCACAATAAAATGATCCATACAATCTCTGGGAATCACTACAACAAAACAGGTAAAGCAGAAAAAATAACTCAAGTTCTTTTTAAGGTTATTTTGCTAAATTCCACAGGACCACACTATCATAAAGCTTATTAATTGAACAGTGATGTGGCAATGAGGAGTATAAGTCATAAGTGTTGACTCTTCTCCTCTGCTCGTGCACAGTGCATTTATATTTGAGTGGAAGAGCTGTGACCCAGGTCAGCAAACTCAAGTGTCCTGTACAACTGCTCAGAGCAAAAAACCCACCAATCCCACATCATTTTACACTGTCGTTGGTCACTTACGATTTTCTATAAGACATCTGAACACATGAAAACCATACAATTGGAATGGTTTGGGTTGGAAGGGACCTTAAAAATCATCTCATTCCATCCCTGCCATGGGCAGAGACACCTTCCACTGTCCCAGGTTGCTCCAAGCTCTGCCCAACCCGGCCTTGGACACTTCCAGGGATGGGGCAGCCACAGCTAAATAAGACAGTCACAGATAAATAAGTGTGTCTACCAGGGGATTTAGTTTATTTGCTATATTGTATGATTTTTCAGTTAGCTTAGCAGATTTCTAGACTTCTACAAAGGTCACAATTCCTTCCATTAAGACATGATTTTCTAGAACAGCCAAAAAGCCTTTACCTGGTTTTAATGAGATTGTGGTCTTCACATACTCTTAAGCTACTCTGTACAATGTCTAACATGGGATATATTTACAAGGTTGCCAGGGATACATGTAGCAGTTTACTGAATGATCCATTTTATCTTTTTTATGAAGTTCTTAAATTATGTTCCTTTTCTATGTGCCTTTTTTAAAAGCTTGATCTGCTTGAAACCTCATGCACCACAGGCATGTAGAGACATCATTAAATTATAATATTCTTATTTTAATCTTTAAATTATTGAAATTGCTGCCATTCAGTACTAGCATTTTTAGGCAAGTATGAAGTGTTTTCTAAGAGTCTTAAATCTTTCTGCTAAGATATCAATCACAGGTCTTTTCCAAAAGTGTCTCCTGGAACGGATATTCATCCTTTTTATTTATGCCAAAGATGAAAACTATATACCCAGCTGAATATGTAACTTTCCATTTACTTGTATTATCATCACACCCCAGAGACCTAAATGATGGCCAGAATCTGAACAAATGCACTTGATTGAGCTAAACCTCTTAATTTCCTTCGAGTTTGTGTTACACTCTACACTAGAAAGTCCATAGTGAGACTCAGTAATGTATTCTAAATCTGGATGAATAAAAGGGGAGGCCAAGAGTTTGGGATTAATTCAAGCAGTCCAAATGCCAGGGTAAGATTTTCACTAGTAAACACTAATTTATCTGCTGAGACTTTGCTTTCCTGTGTCTGAGCAGAGAGGGCCAGGAATCCTCGTGAGAGGAGGATGCTTTGGATGGGCAAGTTGAAGACTTCTAGACCACCTTAATTTTGCTTTAACTTGTTTTCTAAAACATGGTTTAGAAGCTGCACTGGCCAATAATGATGCCCAAGTCCTTTGAACGTATCTTTATTGTCCCTTTAAGGGAGATGCTTGGTGACACAGGCAGCAGTGGGACATACCAGGACAAGAGATCTCCATGAACCAACCAGTCAGGCACCATGTGCAAATGCCAGAGCATCTCCTCTGCAGTTCCACTCCACCATGTAATCCCAGTGTGTAATATTTAGGCTGGTGGAATACACTCAGAGGATAATGTACACTATATTTTTAACAGCAAAGTCCTTGGCTGGTACCTTAACTCACCATTTCAGAATACTGACCCATCAAGTTTATACCCATTACTTCCCGACAAATAAAAAAGTAGTTGCCATTTATTCACCCCATTTTAATTTGCCTGCCCACCAGCAAGCCAGTCTCACTCAAGAAGGTGTCACAGTCTTTTAAATACAAGACTCCAAGTGCTGGCTTTGATTCCTTCTGACTTGAGTATTTCATGGCATAGGGAGACAGACTGTGGATACTGACAACTCCAGATTAGGAAAAATAAAAAGCAACTTCAAGTCTGAAGTCTCATCTATGTCCTTTCCCCACAGAGGACTATGCAGGCTTTAGCAAATTCAGGTCATTAGGTGTTTTCATTACTCCTCAAAACAGTCACTGTTTTTCTTATCCAAGTAACACACTTCCTCTGCCTCAAGGATGCAAAAGCCTTCACAAAATTTGGAACTGTCAACCACCACCATCTTCACCTTCTCTTCTCCAGGCTGAACAACCCCAGCTCTCTCAGCCTGTCTTCACAGGAGAGCTGATCCAGCCTCTGATCAACTTGGTGCCTCCTCTGGACTCTCTCCCTGTCCTTCCCGTGCTGGAGGCAGCTCTGCACTGGGGTCTCACCAGAGCACAGGGACAGAACACCTTCCTTCACCCTGCTGGTCACACTGAAATGCAAGTCCTGTTTAGGATCCTTTGGTGTGTGACCCTGTAGTCACACCCACACCACTGAGCTGGGACACGGCCCCTTCACAGCAGCAGCTCCAGGACCCAAGTCCTGCTCGACTCCCCACATCCAGGATTCCTCACCAGCTCAACCCCAGCAGAGTCTCAGACATCTGGATCCTTAAAACAATATAACTGTGAAGCAACAAAAAGTAACAGCTTGAGGCTGTTTGTAGCAGGGACCCCAAACAGAGGAACCCTTGGGCTTTTATGCCCTCACAGTCTAAGGGTGCCAAACTCTGGTGTCCTCAGCTCCTACCATGTCTCTGGGTGTCCCTCACCCAGCATTGCCACAGGTTCCTGTGGCCTTTGATGCCCTAAGGTTGGGAATTCACAACCCCTTGCTTGGGGTTCCCACCCTGAGCCCAACCTGCAGCTGCCCCCGAGGTACCCACAGTGGTTCCTCAACAGCTCCTGCTGCTCTAGAGACAAAAAACCTCGGTTGGGTAAAACCCACAGCCCTGCTCACACTGAACATACAGAGAAACAGCACGTGGCAGCTCCTCCCCTGGTCCCACACTAATTCCCAAGCACACACCCCTGTCATGTTCACATTCACGAGTGAGCAAACTCCTGGTGCCTGTGACTATAAAGCTTTCACATACAATTCAAGTTTAAAATTCCCTGGAAGGCAAACAGTGCTGGAACCACTTTCATAACGTGGAATCACAGGCGAGACGTGTGGCCAAATGATTCAACACATCCTTAGGTGACTACATTAAAATAATGGATAAGGGCTATCAATTAGCAGGTCAGGCATTTCCCTTCCAAATTGTATCATGGAAAAGACTAAATAGGAGAATAACCATACTTCACTTACAGGAAAAGCAGTATTTCTGAAAAAAAAAATGTTTTCTGTTCAGTACTTGTCATCAATTTAGATTATGTGAAAAAGTCTGCTGAGTGTTACTTTATAGACCCTTTAATAGAATTTTCTGGCATTAGGATAATGCTGCAATAAAAGCAGTGCTTTTCACTTAACTGTGAGAAACTTAAATACTGAGACACTTTTAATTTGGGCTTGTTTGTAAATCTCTCTAACACCAGACACCAGGAAGAGTGAGCTGGACAAGTAAATAAGAGCAGAGTATTAGGAGCAGGACATACACATGGAGAGACAAGTCTGAAGACCTCCTTTGACAACTGCTCAGTGTATTAGGAAATGTGGTTTACCTTCAGAAGTGGCCTCTGATAGTGAATTTGCTGAAGAATTATTTCAATAAAACCTTCTAAAATGCTGAGTTGAATTCATACTTCTTGAAGGGATTGTCTGCCACTGAAACAACTGTATTGTCTCTCCTTTCCCTCTCCTGTACTAAACTGAAACAACCTCCATCACCTCCCCTCCTTCACCCATCACCAGCTCTGACAGCTCCACGTCTCACCTTTCACAGTTATCCATGTTTCTTTCTAATACAGCATCACACAATTCAAAATCAAGATACAGCAGCAGAAAGTAATTTTTGTGCTTTTCCTCCTCTTCCCCTTTTAACTGATAATCCTAGGTGGGAAAAAAAAAATAAAGTCACCGCTTAAATTTAATTAATGGAGTTGAAAATTTCTGTTAAAAAGTCAACTGCAGAATCAGGAATGGAGAAAAATTAGATTGAAATAAGTAAGTGGCTCATGGCCTTGCCACTGCCCCAAATGAACAAATGTTCTCACAGTACAGAAAGCAAGTGAAAGCAAGGGTTTAATTGCATTTTTTGTGGTACAAGTGGACATATTAAAACTAAGCATGGTGAAAGAGGGAAGTTAATTTGATAAATCTTCTAGGGCTGCAGAAAGGACAGCTGGTATTTAAAAAGCAAAATACTACAGTGAGCTTCCCCTCTTCCTCCCCTCATCCTTACTCTTATCAAAGCATCCCAGAGCTCTTACAAGCTTTATCAGCCCTTCCCACCAACACAACTGATCCATTCAAGTGTTTCGGTGGACTTGGGGATGGATCCAAAATCTAACATGCTGCTCTTCCTCGTGTAGATCCTTCCCTTCTTCTGAGAACAAAACTCTGATCTCCCTGAGAAATTATAAAAACTTAGAGGGGGAAAAGCAAAAAATAAACGAAATACATGATTTTTTTTCCATCACTGTGTAAGAAAATGCCCCCTGGTTCCAATTACTGTTATGCAGCAGAGTCCATGACATGTTTAGATTTGAACCTGTCATGGCATCACACAAGGCTCCCTACAAGTTCCCTGCTTTAATACAGTTTCACAGGCAGAAATGTCACTTAATCCCTTGGTAAATTGCTTTAAACAAGATTGCTAAGTATGAAGAGCTTTCCAGCATTCCAAGTAAGTTATCACACAGTTGCCAACTCCTTGAAACAGAACCCAGAAGTGCCAAACTCAATTTCATCCCGTTCTGCCAGTGTTACACAATCTCCTGGTGTTTTTCTGCCTTCCACG
This sequence comes from Calyptomena viridis, assembly GCA_013390005.1. Taxonomy (NCBI): domain Eukaryota; kingdom Metazoa; phylum Chordata; class Aves; order Passeriformes; family Eurylaimidae; genus Calyptomena; species Calyptomena viridis. The sequence goes on from WEIV01021285.1 coordinate 2,019,274, forward strand.
ATCCCAGCACTCAGTGGAGCTGCAATGCCCTTTCCCACAAACACAACTGGAATAGCAGAGCTCATTTAAGTGCAAAAACTTGAACATATTAGAAAGCTTTTGCTTGTGCACCTGCCCAGGGAAGTTTACATCGACTCTACTCAGGAGTAACTTCAACACAGAGCTGCCACTAGGACACAGTTACTCCACAAAACCCCTTCTGCTGAGCATTTAAGGACTGACTGGGGAAACATCGGGGGCTACAGGGAACTGTAACATTCAGAAACATCAGTTTCCTGAAGATGCCTCATACTGCTGTTTCTGAAGCACATGATGTGTTAGATTTTAGGAAGAAATCCTTCCCTGTGAGGGTGGGGAGGCCCTGGCACAGGTTGCCCAGAAAAGCTGTGGCTGCTCCATCCCTGGAAGTGTCCAGGGTAGTGTTGGATGGGGCTTGGAACAACCTGGGATAGTGGAAGGTGTCCCTGCCCGTGGCAGGGGGGTTGGAACTGGCTGATGTTTAAGTCCTTTCCAACACAAATCATTTGTGATCTTTATTAAATATATACAGGATTTTCTTACTTAAAATTCCTGTGCTCTTTCCACCTTGCACTGAGCATCTGGTTTGTTTTTTTTTTTTAATAAACAGATCTTAAATAACTGAAGATTCTTGTATTTAAATTACCAAAGGCCTGATAAAAATTTCAGCCAGCAGCTGCTGTTCACAAGCAGCACTCTGGAGACAGACCATCACAGGATACTGGGAGGGAGAGAAACAGCATGAGAGCAAAATTCATTTGGTTTGTTGCTGTTTCCAGAGGAGCTTTCCCCATGCCACCAAGCCCCTGCAGCTCCGAGCATCATCTGGAAAAGAAACCTATGTGGGAAAATAACTACAGCAGCTTCCCCTGCCACCACATGGATGGAAAACTGTGCCAAGCAGGAACATGGATAATCTTCCCCTGTTACCTGAGCTGCAATTAGGAGAGCCAGGATTTCTTCTGCATTCACACAACACAGGAATACAAGCAGCTTGTGCTTCACAAGGAATATCCTCATGCTCAGGGCATTCAGGCAATGACGTGATCTTGTAATTCAAGAACTCCTCAGAGAGTATTTCGTTGTTCTACAGGAATACAAGTGACTTTAAACTGTCTTTCAAATTAAACAGCATCAGTTCCCCCCAGAGGCTGAGTTAGATTTGTGTCTGCTTTACATCACAGAAAGTGATTGCTGTGGCCACTGTTTCCTGACTTGAATGGAGTAATTCCATAAGCAGCGTGGAAATGGAAAATTCTCCATTTTTCTCATGATTCCCACAAATGAAACTGTCGCCATTTTGAAATGCAATCCCTAAAAATCCATCTCTAATCGATCTCTAAAAATCATAGAATCACTTGACTTGGAAAAGACCTCCAAGATCAGAGTCACATCATTTACCCCAGCACTGCCAAAGCCACCACTAACCCATGTCCCCCCAAGTTCTACATCTACATCCCTTTTCAATCCCTCCAGGGTTGGAGACTTTGGAGACTCTACCACTGCCCTGGGGAGCCTGTCCCAATGCTGGACAACCCTTTCCATGAAGATATTTTTCCCTAAACCTCCTCTGGCACAACTTGAGATCATGTTACCACACACAAAGCAAAACCAGTAAGAAACAGTAAACAACTCTGCTGAAAGCTCCCAGTTTTTTGCACATGGAACTTCCTTGGGCAATTCTGTACTCACAGCTGTGACCCTGCAAATGGAAGTGCAGATCAAACCCTAACTCTTAATGATTTTTCCAAAGCCTCTAAGCCAGTAAGGCTTTGCTAAACTCAGGAGTCACAAAATCTATTGTTTCTTTACCCTGAAACACTTACAGAACTTGTCAATATTCAGAAAAATCACCATTCAAAGCTCCTGCAGCTGCAAGTTATTTGGAAAGCAAAGTGAGGTAATTAAGTTCAGATGCTGAATGGAAGTAATAATGAAAATACATTACTCAGGTGAGAAATATAAAGTTTGAGAAGTCTGAACTTGGTCTTAATTCACAAGGAAAACTCTATGTAGTTCCAGGATGAACTCCTGGAATCCAAGGGCATTTGGATGCTTGTGACACTTGGGATTTCTGTCCCTTCCCACTTATACAATGGGTGCTGCAAGTTTTAGTATTAGAGAAGTGTTCTCACTGGAAGCACCAGGTACTTCTAGCAGCAAAAAAATCCTAAATTGTAACTTTGCATCCTCTTATTTTCTCCTCATGTTTATCTACATGGAGGATGATACACAGGAGGAAAAAAAGCTGCAGTTGAGCAAAGAAAATTTATTCTCTTTCATGTGAACTGTAGTGCTCAGACATCCTCCACAGGAGGAGAGGTCTCACTAAAAACCTCAGTCTTCCTATTCAACAGTGCAACAACCAAACATCAGCATCATCAGCTGTTTTCCTGCTCTGTTTTGCAAACAGCAAACCAAGCCAAGCCCTCAAGCTCTGAAGATCTGAACAGACCCCGAGGCACAGCCAGTAGGTAGCAGAAAACTTCTTCCAATGCTGCAGAAAATGTAGATGACCTGGATAACCTTGGTTTCCAGACTTAGCTGCCAGCACTGCCATAATTAGCACATCAAAAATTATGCAGAAATTAGCTCTTTCCATTTGGAGTTTCTACACAGAGCCAAATTCTTCCCATTCTCAGCCACTGTCACACATCCAATGGCCAAACATGTCATCAGAGGGCTAAGCAGCCACGTGCAGGTTTGCTCCACACTGCTCAACTCATCCAAAACTCCTCAGGTGCCCCAACACCTACTCTATAATAACCATAACCAGATGATTTATCTCCATGAGATACAAATCCCAATTTCAGTCAAATGATCTGGCTCCTGAAATGGTGAGGACAGAAAGGATGGAGACAACACTTTCTTACTTTTAGTTCCTTACAGCTTGCCCAGACAATAAGAAAGCAACTGCACACAGGTCTCTGCTCTTCAGATGATGCCAAGACCTTCTGGCACTACCCTCACTTATTTGAAGGAAAAAAAACCTGAATTAAAAAAAACCAATTTGGAATAGCTTACTTCAAACTCCTGGATTTGTGGGATATGGCTTTAGCTGTTTTCTGGTAAATCACTTAAACATTTATCTCTGTACAATTCTATGTACAAGATCTTTGGACTTGCCTGTTTAAGCCATGGGAATTTAACCAACCTGTTCTCTAAGCAGTGGATATGGTACTGACAGAGCCTAACAAAGAAGTCACACCAAATTTACAGAACAAAACTAGATCCACCATGGCAACAAGTCAGCAAACAGCAAAAACTCCCTCTAAAACTGGAAAGCAGTCTCCCCTCTAATCACACTGATACCAGGTGTATAATTCCTAAATACAGTAATTTCTGGTACACTCCACAAAAATAAAACATTGCACTCTGTGTACAAATATTCTCTGAAAACATGTTTACAGATGCACACTGTCTTGCAATAAAAACTGCATCTGTAAGACTGCCTGGGATGATTTTCATCCACGTAGGAAATAATCAGCTGTTTACAAATCTAGGATAGCAAATAAGCACAAGACTTCAAATAGATATATATATCTATCTACTTTAAAGCAAAATACTGTGGACAACTACAGCTAAACAGGCAAAAACAACAACTAGATTTGTTCCAAGGCATGTAGTTGTCAAAGCAGAGCTCTCCTCTATTCATTTACATGTCTCTAACCACACACTCCCAAAAATGTAGAGACAAAAGGCTAATGAGACAACTCAACCTGGAACTCTTATTTGGGGTTTTTTTGGTTGGTTGATTTTTACATTGGGTTTTTTGGGATTTGTGGGAGGGGTGTTTGGGGTTTTTTGTGGAATGGAGACAGGACGGGAGCCTTAAGGGGTTCATTTCTGCTGTGTTTTGACTTTTTTAAATATAGAACATTATTAAAGTCTTAGACAGCAAGGAGACTCATCCAGCCCTACCCTCAGAATCCAAGCAGCATTACCAGACCTCTATTCTAATAGACATACAAACACAAAAATATTTCAAGAGCAGATAAAACCAGTTCCACTCAGATAGGAGAGAGAAAGAAAATAAAAATCCCTTTGCAAGAGATCACTGAAGCATTGAAAAAAGGTCAACTTCAAACAGACCTCAGCAGGTTGAAGCTGAGAGTTGAACAGAGTATAATCCTGAGCAGAAATCTCTGGTGGCTTCAGTGGCTTTTTCCCTCTCTTTGGTTGAGGCCAAATAATAAGGTGGGTCAAGTGGCCTTCAGAGAAACAGCAGCTCAAAGACTCAGGCACAGCATTAGCTTTGATGACCTTAAAGAAGGAATCATGGCCCAAGACAAGCATTACTTCATCAGGAACCAGAGCCAAACTGGAGGTCTCTATGCTGGGAAGATTCAAAAGCCTTTGAGCTATAAATTACTGGTTCCACACACTCACAACCACCAATTTCAGCCTGAAGTGTGGAGCCAAAATGAACTTGTGTAGGAGCTGTGTAAAGCCCTTGTGAGGATGAGTGTACTCTGCTCCAACTCTCTGCACTGAGTAATAGTCAAATATCTGAATTTTTCACGTGATACAACTTAGTGCTGAAATATAGAGGAATCATAAAAATTTCAGAGCCACATTTAAACTTCTGGAGTTTGGCAAAAGAGCATTTGCCATGTAAGGCTGCAAATACCACCCCAGTCTTTAGCATGGAACGTGTACAGCAATACAAGAACACAAACACACACCACATGGCTACTCAACCAGGAGACTGTTTCCAAAAAAGCCACAGTGAAAAGACTCTTAAAGATGATAAAAAAAAGTTTTGTGAACCAAAGTTAATCAATAGGAATGAATGACACCATTAAAACATGCCAAAACCAGCAACAACCAACCACAATGTGATATTCAGCAGAAATACACTTTCTGAATGATTGTTCCTTTAGACCTTACATTCCCACAATGTCATTACAGCACTTCCTGAGCACCTCCTGGAACAGCAGCTCACTGACCTGAGCCAGACAGAGCAGAACCAAACGCAGCTCAGCACCCACTAATTTGGGACCTACTACCAAAATTTGGTACTACTCCCCACCTACTTCCTCCTCATCCCCCTGCAAAATTTTACCCAAGATTAAATCCTGTTTTGAATTCAGCTGAAGTTGGTAATTTGCTTCAAAAGTGAATGATCAAGGAAAAGGGAAAGAACAGCTGGTAAAGGTAACTTGCCATGGAAGTTAAGTTTAGGAATCTCAGGCTAAAAATGCTTCATGTTATTACTGTCAGCCACCCTTCAAGTGCACTGAAAACCTGAGTGCACATCACAGGCCATACCTGTGTAGATAAGAACCTGTTCTTACATGGTGAGAAGTAGGTCACAGATGCCTGATTTGGCCAGCTAAAAATGTGTCTAGAGTCCCTCTAAGTTCTCTAAAACCTGAATTCTCTAAAACCTGTAAAAGTACCACAGAGCAGGGCACAGCTCCCTGCTTGTCCCAGTCTGGGACTGGGTACAGCAAACAGATGTGAGATTGCATAAATATAAAATACAGGCAGAGTCTCATTGTTTTGTGCTTTGAAATGTATGCAATTTCCAAGTGTGAAATTGCAAGGTATTTCCACATTTTCATCCAAATTACAAGAATGTAGAGGGCACAGATCTGCTGTTTCTGCTGGATGGGTTCCAAGCTCAGGGCACAAAACTTCTGGTCCCACAGTTGTCACTGCCCTCTGTAGAGCAGAGCAGACTCATCCAACCCAGCACCTGGAGAATTTTGCCCCATTATTTTCATCACATGAACAAGGAGGAGAGAAAAGCAGGAAAATTGGACTTCCCTCTCTCTCTCCTGATCCCTGCAAGCCACTTATCACTCTCTCAAAACCAGAGAGAAATTACCTGCTACATTTCTACTTTCCTGCTTATAATGAGTAGTTTCCTGTTGTAGTCATTCATGGCTGCTCAGGATTTCTACTGTAATGGCACAAAAAAGCTCCAACAAACTCTAAGCCAGTGCATCAACAAAATGTTTATTATACCTTGCAAACCACCTCTTTTTTTCCTCTGGCTGTTTGCACTGAAAAAAAGACCATTAAATGTGGTTGTTTCATCAACTGCAATTTTCTCCTTGTTTTTTTGTTTGTTTTCATGGAGAGTTCAGTACAGAACACAGAAACAAAAGGCTTACACAGTGTTAATCTTCCTGTACCAAAGGATCTGCAAGTACAACACACATTGCTTAAGTTATGGTTTTCATGGCTTTTCAAGAGTAAAACTTTGGACACCACTGCAATAATTAACTGATGGCACTGCTGACAGTCAGTGTTGTAACTGCCCAAAGAAGGATCCCAAACAACCTTCCTGTAGACAAATAATAAAGTCATATTTATTGGTACAGGATTTCAGCTGATCTTTGTCTGACACAAGTTCAGAAGGTACAATTTGAAGACAGCTTGAGCATCCCCCCCTCCTCAAGTGACCAACACTTTTCTGGAGTTTTTCAGTCTGAGTTGGTGGATTAAGAAATTTATTCTTTGTTCCCACAAAACATAATTCAAGCTTTCCCCAACTAGCAGGTGCCTGTAACCCCAGTTCTTCATTTTTAGTTTCCAGCCTATCTATCTAGGCTGGCATGTACTACTCCTTACAGACTAACCCAGTTCCTCCAAGCCCAGTACCAGGTGCTGCTGCTGTGCCTGGAAGCACAGAATTCAGTCCCCACTCTGAATACTTTTAATTTCTGTGGCACATGGCACTTTGCATCATGCATTAACATCAGCTACTCGGTATTTTCTCCCTTCCCAAGTAGCTGCTTTATGCGTAGTGACATTCTACTTGAAGTCTGCTCCAGGGGAATGAATACTATGGGATGCATTTCTAAGCACAAGTTGCAGAAGTAGGTCAAAGGCAGGGACCAGCTCTCACCTTCTGCAGGCAACACTGCTCCTGCAGACACTGAGAGTCACCAAGGGGTTCACACCACTTACTGTTTGTAGTCAAGGTGTTATGGACAACTTGCAGGAAAAAAATCCTTATCCCAGTGTACATGTGTACAAACCCAACAGGTAAGTAAATAGGCAAAGCTGGCAGAAAAAACCACTCCACCTATGGGGACACCAACAGCCACTTCTCAGCCTCCCGCTTCCCCGAGCCTCATTAAGCTGCTCAGATGGCACAGTGACACAAAGGAGGGACAGAAGCAGGAGCACTGTTTATGCTGCACTGCTTGAAGTAGAATTTTCGTGAGAAAATGCGCCATTTTCTCCCTGACAGTTGTTAAGGCCCACAGGAATCTGTAGCTGTCAGACGCTGGTCGTTCCATCAAAAGTAGATTTCAGAGTGCAGTTTCCTCCCCTCTGCCCAGGATGGGAGAGCACAAACAGGAGCAAAAGCTGCTCCTGGGACAGCCACACAATCCAAAGGGAAGAATTTACAGAGTTCCTGGCAGTAACATCCCTTCAGACTGGAAAAAGGGGAGGAGCAGGACCCATTTCCCAGTAGCTTAATATTAACATACATTTTGAATACTCTGTTGTGGCACTGGATATCTCACAATCAGAATTCATTACAAGGTAAATGAAGCATAAGACAGCAAAAATACTGTGTCTGTAACAAACCACACCAAAGGTCACAAAGATGCAATGGACTGGGTTGCACACAGGGAAGGACAAACCTGCCTTGCTTCCAGGAAAACAAGGGTGTGTTCTATCCCAGCTAAAGACCTGGGATAAAACCAGCAAACATTTCTCTGGGGAGCAAAGGATTGCATTGGAAAGTCCAGTTCAAGACATCAGGCTGAGACAAGGCAGCTCGGGCCAGGCTAAAGTCCTGGAAACCAGGTAGAATTGGTGGACAAGCCATTTTCTTAATCTTTGATCTCTTACGCCACAAGGTGACTCAACCTCTTATTCTTTACTGTGCCTTTCTTCAAAGGCTGTCTACATATCCTACATATCCCACCCATCACCTCCAGACAGGACAAAGCCATGCAGGCACCAAACCTCAACTGAGCAGCCAGAAAAGTCAAGCGTGTTGCCCAGGACTCACATTAAAGAGCACGAAAATTATAAGATGCCACCACAAGAGGTCTGCAAACCTGCACTATCAGGGTGAGAAAACATCTCAACCCCCTGGCCAGAGCAGTGTCACTCTGGAGATCCATGAAAATCTGAGCAATCTGGCTGGCAGCAGGATGCACATTTGTTTTTTTGGTATCTGCTGCAAGCCAGGCAAACAAGTACCTCAAGCAGGTATTATGAAAGCAGCTACAAATACATAATTATTAATATATTTGTGTTTTCAACCATGTGGGTGGATGAAGCAAGTCCTCATGTAACCATAGCTGCTCCTAAACAAAGAGCATTTCTGTAAACCAGAGGCATCTATTACAAAGCACAGAAAAGTATTTTTACACACAGAGTCTAATAGCATGTTTTGTCAATTAGCTCAGTCACCATTCAAAGGAGCCACCATCCTACCCTCTTCCCCTTCTTTCCTCCCTTGAAATAGAAAAAGCAGCAGTTTTAGAAGTAGTTCTCAAACACAATTAGCATTTATTATAACTTCCCAGGTACAACCTACGCTTATCTCCCAACTGCACGAAGAGAGATCTCTTGGAGGGGTTATGATAAAAGTAGTCATTTCACAGCTGATCTCCACACACTGTTTTAACAAGCCTGCCCATTTCTAGCAAATCCTGTCACCCTATAATCTTCACAAAGATTAAAGGTACATAACATAGCTTTAAAAACCCACATTGCTTAAGGTCTCTTATTACTCAGGTTTTCCCTGAACTCTCCATTCGTTATTTTTTCAGCCAAGAATCGAAATGAAGTTCCTGTAATTCCACCAACATGTCATTTTTAACAGGCAGCAATGGCTGCACTTCCCAGCTGCCAGAGGATCAAAGAGCACACCAGGAACATTATTTGAAGGAAAGAGTGAAAACGGAGCTGAATACCCCCCATCTTCTGAAGCAGTGTGAGGTGTCCTACCTTTAATTCTACGTTTTCTGCATCTATCCCTTCTATGCCTGGAGAAGGCACAGAGAGCTCTGCACTCCTGAGAATAAGGATGTTCATCATTAACCTGAAATCAAAGCCCTGAGCACTCCAGAGCTTGCTGTATGCCCCCCAGAAAAGTGAGATATGAAGCACTGCTGCAAAAATTAGAGGAAACGTGTTCTCATTTCCTCCCTGCTTTGTAAAGTTGTAACATCTGCCTGAATCCCTGTGTTCTCTCATCTCCCCCTCGCCCTCTCACTGTGGTGCTGTGAAGTGGCAGCCAAAAGCAGAGGTTGTTACTAGGCTGGAATATGAAATTTAATTAGGTGCTCCCTCTCTGAGGACGAGGTGGAGAGAGCCAGAATCAGAAGGCACAAGCTCATTTTGGAAGGAACCCAAAAAAATTAAACTACAATCAGTAAGAGAGAAATGTTTATTCATGAAACCTGTGTTACTGCTGAAACAGGAGAGATGTTTCCAGTCCCCTACTATTTGCAAGGCATTTGTATTTGGTTGAACCCCTCTGTTCCATTTTGGAAATCTAACTCTGGATAAGCCCATCAGTCATTCCAGCCTCACTTACAGCTCCTCAGAGATAAATTACCTTCTTATTTTAACTCACAGGTAGACACAGCACACCATGAGAACCAGTTCTAAATACCAGTGTTACTTGAGATTTGTTCTTTGGAGGGCAAGTGGCTACAGAATTTCACCTGCAGGACAAAAGTTTCCCCAAAATTCATTGCCTAATGATGTATCATCCTCTATTCAGGTACTTCACAGCTTAGCAAAAGAGTATTCCATATTCTGGGCAACTTCAACAGGCACAGAAAGATGAGGAAACCTTGCAGTTCTTTAAAATAAATTTCATGGAATAAAGAATGGACAGCAGTGAGAAACTGAAAGAACTGAATCACAAAGTCTCCAATGATTTCATGTGCCAGCAGGCAGGCTAAAGGAGGAGAAACTGGACCATATTCCTTAAGTGAGCTCAGAAATGTGGCAGGGGCAGATGAAGATGAGGCCAGAGCCACAGAAATAACTAAAAAATATGCTATAAAAGCTGTCAAGAAACACTGTACTGCAGTAAAAAGGTAACACCACAGAAGCCAGCAAGGAAACATGGTTGTGATAACAGGGAAAACGGTCAAAAAATTAGTTCAACATTTCTACAAAAGTCAGATGTCTGCAACTTGGCTGGAGAAATTTCTCAGAACCAGTGGTTGCATTGTTTCCTTTGAATAAAACTTGGAGGATTGGGGAGAATCTAGAAAATGCATAGTACCTGTCAAAAAAACCCTAATTATAGACCTGTCTGGTTTAATTTAAAATTCCCTCTCAAAGTTACAGCATGTATTTGTAGACAACCCATCTCTATCTACTTGGATGGTAAGGAAATGAGTAACAGCCAACATAACTATCAAGGATCAGTCTAATTTCTCTCCATAGTCTTGAACAGGCTGCTGGATAAAGGAGTAACACAAGTCAGACATTTAGACTCCAGTGAGTCTGTTCCATCAGATAAGACTTCTAAACCCTGTTTCTCAAACTTGTTCATTTTGGACATGCCCCCTATTTTAAGATTTTGAAAATACAGTCATTTCCAAACAACGCATCAGAAGTTACTAATGAAACATCAGACACACCAAAACTTGGCCTAGCGGACACTGAAAACTTAGGAAACATGTGGAAGCACTTTCCTAAGTGTGGAGGACATTACGAATCTCTCATTGAAAGCAGAGTCAAGCCATGGGATAAGTTGGTCTGGGAAGGTTGAAAGGCTACTGGATTTCCAGCACTGGACCTTTCTTTTTTCCCATTAGAGGGATAAATTGTCATGCTGAACTTCCAGCTTGAATTTTCCAATCACTTTGTAAGTGCCTAGCACAACCCTAGCACATCCCCCCAGAGATGTTAAATGAGAAGTGATGGGTTTGGCAGTGCTGGGTTAATGGCTGGACATGATCTTAGAGGCCTTGTCCAGCCTGAACAATTCCAATGGATTACATTAATCCAAGGGTTTGCCAGCAAAACCAAGCACTGGATCCTCCTGCAACCCTAAGAGCTGACATTGTGTTAATTTTTAGACTGTAACCTCTGCAGGTTACAGCGAGAAAAGAACATTTCTTTACAAGTTTGACTTCAAGGGGAGTACAAGTGGCCAAGCACAGAACCTCCATCAATCTCTTTTCTACTCAGTAAAGAGAAATCACAGGCCCTACTCAAACCAGCCCACAGACTCAGCTGAAAGCTTTTCAGACAAGCACCACATCCAGCCCCTCGGCTCATCCTTGTCTCAATGGCACAGGGAGAGTGAGAACATCCAGGAGGATCATAATCAAATATCTGTTTCAAAGAGCTCGGCTCCCAGCACTGTGGATTCTATCCTGCCACTTCACCCTGAACAGTGCCCAGGTCTAGCAGAGATAAATCCTGCTTTGACCCCACAGGGAACACACAGATGCACGACTCTGAAAGGATCATTTGTGGGTGGGCTACTGCCCCGAGTGTGACCCACACAACACACAAACTATTCAATATTACAACTCTGTGAAGAGATAAAAGTTCTTCACTAAGGGCTCAATAAATACCCCAGTTAGATTTGCTTGTAAACCACATTTATATTTGCAGAGTTTGAGCCTCTGAGATTTGGCTTTTTCTTTCCATGAGATATGAACACAAAACACTCACATCTAAGCTGCTACCAAACACCTTAAAGCTCCCATTTCTCTTTTGTTTCCTCCAAACCAATAGATATGTCCAAATGCACCAATTAGGGCTGTTCAGAGCATTTTCAATCCTGCCACAGCAGCCTGACATCCAGTGACACTTCCAGACTAAGTCTGCAGAGATTTGGGTGCACATTAACAATTCGAGTGCTTCACTAAGAATCAATATTTCTTAGTTTCCCCTGTCTCTTCCAAAACCACCTCACACAGAACAGCACATGGGAGGAGGCAAGTCTGTGCTGTCATCAATAGCCAGCTTTTTCTGGATATTACAAACACCAGTTCATGCTTCACAGTTCACACCTTCAGGTTGTGCTGGGAGAAAAACAAACCATTTCCAACCTCTTGAGGTTGTTTATCCTGCTTTGTTTCCTCAGCAAGAAAACAGAATATATTATTTCATACAAAACCAAGTTGCTGTTTAGTGACTGTTACACCTCATTTCTTGCTGCCAACGTAACACTCAGCAAGAGAACTCACTCTCACCCAGTTCCCCTCATTTAGCAACACATCCAGCAGTAGATAAATTACTTGGAGAGCAGAATCCTACAATAGTAGCATAAATGTAATGGAATTCCTTGCAGATATGCAAGTGGTGGGTTGTGGCAGTGTGCAAGTCCTTAACACAGGGAAAAAGAAACCCCAAATTTCTTTTGTGATATGAGTTCACAGGCCTGGTGTTACAGTCTAAAAATCCATTCCTTTTCATCCAGCATCATGATAAAAGCAACTGTCAGGATGTGACTGATGTTGAGAACATCAATTTAACCTGAGCCACCCAGTGGCAGCTGCCAGCACCTCTGCACCCATCCAAGCACCCACAAATTCCTGTTTATGGAAAGTTTTCCCTCTCTCCCTGGTACAACCATCAGTGAGACCTCTCACTGGCTGCCTACAGAAACAGGGTTAAGAAAAGCTTCTTTTCCTTTCTTAACAGAGAATATATAAAAGGGAATAGCACACTTCTGACTTTATACTTGCTCATACTGTTTTATTTCAGTGGCAATTCCATGATCTAAATTAAGCCAAATTTTTACATCCCTTACCACTCAAAGATAAGCTGTAGTAACACCCAGCACATCAGAAACAATGGAGATCAATAGAACAATCTGGAGGACACAAGCTGATGAGGTGACTGAGCTTGAAACCACAGTGATCCCATTCAATGTGAAAGAGAAACAACAGCTGCTTAAAATACCACCCCACCACAAGCTTGTGTGAATGGAAGACAAGTCATGGCTTTCTGAGCCCTTCTTTATCTTATGTTAAACTCTAAAACTGGAGTCCTGCTAACATCATGTCAATTTTCTGCCTAAAAACACCCTAACCATGGGCTGCACTGATCCCTGGGATGCGGTGGCAGAGCATCCCTGGTAAGGAGCATCCTACAGTCCTGGGGCCAAATCCTCCTCTGAAGACTCTGGTTGAAGCATCCCTGGCAAAACTAAAAGCCTTGGCCAACACCTGTTTCCTTGGATTTGCTGCGGGAGAGTTTGCCAGCCTCCCAAAAACCCCTGGTTGCCATAGAAACAGAAATACCATAGTAAAGCAAAAGGAAGACTATTCAATTGTCAGCACAGATTGATTGTTTAGGTCCCCCCCCACACGTGTAAAACCAACACAGGGCTTTGTGTCATTTAGTCCCAACCCAAATTCCTTCCCACTGGTTTCATGGGGTATTTACAAGGGCTCTAGTGCAGTAACCTTCCTTCTTCCCACAGCAACAGCCTCCCTGCTCTGCGGGAACCACCAGCCCAAGTTGGGAAGGGGGAGGGAGCCCCGAGCCAGGCACACCTCCATCAACATCATCACACAGGCAAAGTGCTCAGGGAAGAGGGGAAGAACAGGATAAACCACCGTAATTATTTTGTTTCAATTCCCTTTGGGTGACGCTCCTGGAATACCAATGGCTGCACTCAGCTCTTTGTTATGCGAGTGCTGTAACCACACAGCATCTCCCAGAACGAACCCTCAGTTCAGCCCTGACAGATTAGTCCCGTGGGCTGTAAATCACTCACGTTGCCTATTAATGGAAAGCCTGAACAACTTGATGACCAATTAATTGGTGTACTTAGGTAAACCAAAGTGAGAGTAACATATTGGATTGGAACAAGGCAGCAGCTTGTCCGGCACTCGGGCTCCGACAGGAGGAAGGTGGAACAACCAGGAAAAGATCATTATATGCAGTAACAAGGCTCCTGGGGAGGAAGGCAGTGCCTAACCCCGGGCAATGAGTGGTTGGCTGATGTCTTAAAACAGGCAGCTTTGTATCTCTTCTGCAACTTCATCCTACATAATTTAACTGTGAGTTTTCAAGCAAATGTCTAATCTTTTGCCAAGCCTGCTAAGTTATTTTCCTGAAATGCCTCAAGACAGAATGGCACAAGTACAATGTGTGCTCTCTTCTCTTCAGTTTTAAATACATTACCTTCCAAATTTCTTGGATGTCCCTTTGTTCTCACATTACAGGAGCAGCAAATAGCTGCTAACGAAGAGCTGCACAGATGTTGCATTCCCTCTGATGGATTTTTGTGCATTAAAAGACACAAAAAATTAAACATTACTGACTCGTATTTTCATTCTGGATTAGTTAATCAATGGAATGCGCAGTGAAAAAAGCTCAGAAGAAATTAGGTTGGAAAGGAGAAGATGCTTGGAGAACACAAGGAGCACAGGAGGGAGGGAGGCCCATGGAGAAGGAAAGCTGAGATGCTGAAGAGAATGTGATGGGACACTTGTAGGTCATAAAATGACACTGAAAAAAAGTTCTTGTACTGAGAGTGGGAACAGGACCCAAAGATGATGAACAGGCAGTAAAAGTAAGTGAATACATATATACAACATATATATAGAATACATATATAACAGTCTGTAGCACACCAGGATAAATCTGCAGTTTGGTTATGACACCGGTGCTGTAAAAAGGGATCCAAGTGCTAAGATTTCACTCTTAGGAGTTCAAAAGCTCCCACTAACACTCTCATATGTAGAAGAAAAATCCTTGACTTTTTTTCCCCACATGTAGGCAACAGTAAACAGCCAAGTTACAACTAATGTCCAAGGCCTGATCTGTGCAAATTACTGTCAAATATCTCCACCCAGGTCCAGCTTTTCTGCACTCCCACCCTGAGCTCATTCAGTGACCTGTCCCCCTTCTCAAGTTTCCTAATTCTGTTTATATTTACATTTCGTTTGCTTCACTGTAACTAAAAAAATTAAAAAGCACATCCTGGCTACTAATTCCTCAAACAACATTCCATGCACATCACAAGGCAAGTCATCTCCCACTGCTGTCTTGTGCACATCTTCCAAGAAACTATAATATACACATATACGGAAATGGAAAAAAACATCCAACACATGTACAGCAGACCCTTATTTTACGGTCAAGTTCACTTCCTCCATGAAGCAGCTTCAAAATTAATGTGTAAAACATGAGGAGGTAGGTTTGGTCAAGCTTTACCAGAAAAAACATAGGGAAGGACTGGCCAGAACCTCAGCTTTGAAAGACCAAGAGATATTCCCAAAAATTAGAACTAAAGCTCTTGTATCTCACAGGAAGAATTCAGAGGTGGACAAGGGGAAGTGTCCTTGGCAAAGTGCCCTTTCTTCCAAAGCCCAAGGACCATTTCTGCTGCTGCAGAGAACCTTATGGACTAGCCAGAATTTAAGGAATTCTGAAATTCAAGAAATTCTATACTTGCAGGACACTCCACCGTTTTTATTTTCAATATGTTCACTCTTTTTGAGCCTAAAACAACAGGGTGATCTCCCCAAAGCCTGACAATTACAACAGCCAAGAACAACAGAGCATTCCCCTGCAACACGTGGCATTAATAGTTTTACTTTTAATTAGGGGGTAGAAGGTTATACATTAGAAAAGAGCACTCATTTACATTTACAAACCAAGGCTATACCACAAACCCAGCAAAGTGACATTACAGCTGCGTACATTTTTTGATTACCCCTTCAGACTTGGCACACCATTTCAATCTTCCTTTCCTTTATAAATAGGATTTATAGGTTTTCAAGGCACTTAAAATTGCTACAAAACACCCAGAGAGGTTTCAAAACCAACACTGCAGAGCCAAGCTATTTCCTAATACAAATGTTACCCGAGATAACTTCCAAAAGATATTACATATAAAAATTCCTTCCTAGACAGGCAAAATCACTTATGCATCTCTGGGAATACATTTAAAAAACTAAACCCAATGAAAATTCAATGCATCACATCACACCATCCTTTGGACCTGATGCAAAATTCATTGATATCAACAATAGCACTTGCAACAAAATTCAAGCCAGGATGCCCAACATCCCTTTGGATAGGACTTGGTTTCTGGAAATCTAAGCAAAGGTCAAGGAATTTTCAAATATTCATATTTTCCACTACTTATAAAGCTGTTCCTTATAGCTTTAAATGAGTCACTTGGCAATTCCATTCCCCCTTCTATAACAAGGGAAGAATTTTTCCACACTTTTCTGAAGCAATAAAAATGGGGTTGGCAGGGAGTAACTTGGAATACAGGCAAGGTACTTTCAATACGAATGTGCTCTGTGCTGCTGAATTATTCCACTCAAAGGAGGTAAATTTCCTACAATTCCACAGCAAACCTGTTTGCTGGTCCTGTGCATCCAACCTTTCAACTCGGCGCTGTTGTTTTATTTGTGCACTGTGGCATTCCCAAGTTCTGCAAAATTCATTAATTTCATCTGATTTTGGTTTAGGAAACTGATTTCTGTAACTTCAAATCTGCAGTGCTCCAGGGCTTTGGGAAAAACAAAGCATTTTGCCTCCTAAAGGAATACTAGAGCGATCTCCTGGGAATAGCTGGAATTGCTTTGTTTCTGTGCTGACACCCTCAGACACAGCAGCAGGAAGATGATGTGCACGTGAGGGCACAACACAATTCACTCCATGGAACGGCCTCCAGCTCCTGAATTCCCTGTCCTTGGCTCTTGCTGGATTGAGAGCACACTGCAAGGCTGAGCTTGGATGATCCATCTGCCTGAAAGGGGCAGAAGAGAGCAGCTCTTCCCAAACTCTTCATGGCCATGGGTCAACTTCAGACACAAGATGTATTTAATACAAACATGTAGAAATTTCACAGTACAAGTGCTGCATCCTTTCACTGAACATCAAGGATTCCAGAAGAAAACAGCTTATCCAGAAGGAACTATTAAGTTTATTCCACATCCTTTGTGAGCTGTGTAAATCCCAAAGGTTTCAGACTCACAAAGGAACTTAAAGCAGACCCAGTGTTCCACCTCACTAACATTAACAAATCTGGTTTAACTCAATCTCTTCCATTTTATCCTGTGTTACTTGCTCTTAACTTAAAGAAACACCAACTTTTCTGAAGTTCATACATGCACAACTAGGCTTAGATTAAAATGGGAAAGTTATCATCCACTTCCAGATCTCTAGAGAAGTCGCTAATTTCCTTTTTTCTACAATTTCTCCCAAATGAAGGGGGAGGAAAACCTCTGCCACTTGGCATTAACGGAGTGTTGCAGAGTCTTGCCTGAAGGAAGAGCTTTTAAGCAACTAAAACCAAAATTCAGCAGAAAAAGTATCCCAAATTTACCTCAATTAGGAGATGAAAGGGACCCAACTCAGGTCCTTGGAAAACCTGAAAGGAGAGGGCAGCAAGAACAGCAGGGGCAAGAGAAATTTCTGGGTTTATTTAAATGTTGCAACTCTAATCTGTGAAAAGAAAAGTTTCCAGTTTGCCAGACATCAAATATGATTAAGGGCATGTTTTTAGCTCAGTAACATCAGCGTAAATCAGAGTAGAGCCACTCTGCTGACATTAATTACCTTGTACACATCCAACCCCTGCATGCAGAGGAAAATCAGCAGTTGTGAGTTCTCATCCAGCCTCCAGTGCTATATTTCTAGTAGAGCATTAAGTGTCATGATTAACATCTGTCACTTGAGCTTTGATTTTTCATCTTCTCCTTGGAGTTTGTTTGCCCAGGACAGTGTTTTGCTTTTATGTAAGTACCAGGAAAGAGCCTGACAGCAAAAAAAAGTGAACAATGTGTATTTTAATGTGAGACCACTAGAGTGAAAGTTTAGAAGCCCTGTTGCTCAAGTTAATTAAAATTCAGTGTTGAGGAGTTGACCAAGAACAGCCTCCACACTGGGCCAGGTTGGAAAAGGGCTGTTGCTGGGATTTAAATCTGCAGCTAATTCCTCACTCAAGCAAGGGAAAAGTAGTGAGAGTCACGGTAACTGTAAATAGGATGCATGTGCTAAAGAAACACGTAGTGTCTGTTTAGTTCTAAACTAATAGAATATCTAATTCAAGTAACTTGTAATAAATTGTTCCTGCAAGAACAGGCCCAAGAAAGAGAGAGAGAATTTTAAGGCAAATGCAAAAGGTATGAAAATTGATGGGTGAGTGGCAGACTTGTGCAATCTCATTTAAGAACAAGGGAAAAAATCCCAGATTTTCTCTAGCCAGAGGTAAGAGTGCCACCTTTTTTTTCCCCCCTGTGTAGAACTAAAAGGCCAGGATAAACCCTCCATCCCCTCCTCCATTTACCAGGAGAGCTGCTCTCCATCCAACAGTCCTGTGAGTTCTTTGGTACAGAGAGGAGGAGGACAATGATGACTTGCACAGGTGACATTTCATTCATTAACATTTCTCCACATCCCCAGACTCTTATCCCTGTGGCACAAAGGAACAGCACAACTCCCTGCACTTCCTTTGTCTCAGCACTGACTCAATGCCACACCAACACACTCTGCCTCTCTCCCCTCAAGCACCCCATGAATGGTGGGGTATTGTCATGGGTGCCCTGTCTGCCACTAAAAAGAAAATAATCCAAAGGAAATTCTAAGTGCTAACAGTGGAAAATCATTTTCCCTTTCTAAGCCAGTTGCCTGACCCCAGCTCTGTGTCAGCACACAGGGAAATCCTCCATAGCTGTGGTTACACAGCTTCAGGATCCTGCCAAAAGGTTCAGACTTGGAACCAAAAGTGGTTCAAAGCAAACAAACCTAACTGAACCAAACTTAGCAAGAGACCAACATGGGCTGAAATGCAAGAAAAAATGCAGTCCAGGTTCTGGAACTCACAAGTTACATATTAAATATAAAGGCATAACTTTATTCATGTACAAGCCTCTCACATTCTAGCTGATGCTCCACACATCAAGTAGCAGGAAAGCATTTCCTTCATTTCTTTTTTCACTCAGCAGCTCATGGATTCAGCCAACAGGTGTGGAACAGCCCTAGTGCCTGGCACCAGCAAATGAGATTTTCAGAGGAGGTAAGAGAAATTATGCTTAAAAAAAAAACCAACCCAAAAAGAATAGTCCTCCCACGCCACAGACATTAAGAATTCTTTTTGAACCCACTTTAGTTGCACGAAACTTTAAAGAACTAGCTATAAGTTCATTTTCAACTTTAATATCCTCATCTGTGCATTGAAATCAGAGAGCCAACAGTATTTATTCCTTATCATCAAAATATTGCATCTTTAGCTTTAAATCTCATGTCAAAGACCACTGCAAAGTTTGCGAATTAACTTTTTCCTCCCTCATTCTGTCATTATTCTGTCAATATTCAAGAAGAGAAGTATTTGTATATTAAATGTGGAAGTGTCACTTCTGTAGGGTGTTCAGATGTAGAGCAAATACTTCATTCCAACAATTAAAAGAATGCTCAGATGAATTTGTCAGAGCAATAGTGAAGGGGGGGAGAAATATCCCCTCAAAATAATCCCCCCCACTCCCATGGCTATGACCCAGCAAGAAAATCTCCAATTTAGTATTGCTTCAATGACAGATGTCCCATTAAAATTCCTATTACAAAAAGCACAGGAATTATTTTAGCCCAAACTGAAAGGGTTAAACTGGTTAAAGCATTTGTAAGTGTCCACATGATTATTTCAAGCTTCTATTTCCAAACAGAGTCATTTAAAAGATTTCCTGCTTTAGGCAAAATAAGCCAAAAAAAGTCTGCCAATACTTTTGTTGGGCAAAGGATGAAAAAAGGCAAATAAAGTGATTTCATCCAAATATAGCTGAGCAGCCACTGAAAGAGGAAAGTTTACTGAACACCGCAGTTCAGTAAACTAGACTTGTATCACATTAAGTTGGTTCACACAGATTTGATGTTTCAAGTTTCTAAAAAAAGCACAGAAGTTTCCTGCATTTACCAGAACAAAACACACCCTATGAATTTCTCTAATTTACTTAATAGTAAATCAAAATAGTAAATCAAAACTAAATCAACATCATCCATAACCCAATCTTTCATATCCTTCCCCAATTAAGACAGTCATTTCCTTTTAATGGATATATAAAGTTGAAAGCCAGGAGACATCCCAGCATCACAGAGGCTACAAGGCACAGTGTGGTTTGCTTTTCTCAAAACCCTGAGCTCCTGCTTTTCCCAAAGTGAAGGGTTCTTTGTTGCAGGTGAGACTTAAAAGGACAAGTCCATCACTTTGTATTACAATGGCCTTTTATTTCTCAGATACAGAAACAACAGAAGAATAGTAGAGAAAGGCAAAGACTCTCTCTGACCTCCTTAATTAAAACAAAGAAGCAGACTGAACAAGGCAAATATACAATAAACCCCCCGGAGGATACTGGATTTAGGGAGAGTAGCACAGAAATCTATCACAGGCTCAAGACACACAACAGTTTACTGTGAATAATCCTTGAGATGAGGGAGGTCACAGAATAAAACATGTACCTGATCCATCTAGCAAAGATGAAAATTTGTTCTCAGCACTAAGACTTAAAACAACAGAACCCACTTAAATATTCTCTAATTTTAGAAAGAGGATTTCAATAGCATGAAAATTATAAAGGACTCAAGTATTTAATTTCCTTCTAATTATTTTTGTCCCTGTCTGCAGCTGGAGGGTTGGAATGAGATGATGTTTAAGGTGCCCTCCAATCCAAACCATTCTGGGATTCTATGTTGGGAAGCAGAGGTGAGACTGCAGAGCAAGGACACCAGGAAGATCAACTTTATCCCAGTTTCACTGCCCAGCCATGTGTCCATTATTTTACTTCTATCTTCTGTTTCAAGCAAATAAAAGACCACCTGGAATGGGCTGATCCTCACAATGTCCTTCAGGACAGGATTACACCCCAGAAATGTTCCACAATACACATTCTCAAAAACTGAGACAAAGTGCTTTGTCTAGAGCTGCCACACATCTAAAATACTCAGACACAACTAGAAAATGCACATCACTGAGTACCCCCAGAAAGAATCCACTGACAATCAGGACACCTCTACAACAGCAATGGAAGGAGCCACACAATTAAACACAAAGACTGATGCTGTGCAGGTTGATATTGCTAATTAGGCTGCTTTAAAAAACACCTACAAAAGCCACCTAATTGGACACAAGGAAAAATCACTTAGGAGGTGCTTCTTGGTATTTGAGTCTCACTGCATTTCCAGGGAGGCAAATATTTGCCCTATCCCAGGAGGTGAGCCACAGTGAGAAGTAATAAAGGAAAGGGACTTAATAACATGAGGTATGTACAGAACAGCAGACAGAAAATATTGACTTGGCAGAGCAGAGGGAACATCATTTGGAATGGTCTTCAGGTCAAAGCTACTGTGGCAGGGGTTGAAAAAACAACCATTTGATGCTGAGGTCCTGGGAAAAGGCAGGAAATTAAAAAAGGGAGGTGCTGTGTCAACATTAACCATTATTTTTAATGTACAATTTAGAGTAAGGATTCCAATAAGCCCAACAGCAGACAAAGAATACAATGTAAACTCTGCTTTACTTGTTAATAACAAAATGAATGACAAGAGGAGAACTAAGTACATTAGCGCAAAATATGAGGCAAGATTTCACATTTCCAAAATACCAACAGTTCTCAATCCCCAGATCTTGGATTTCAAGAGCATGAGCTACAAAAAAATCTTTTCCCACAGCTGAGTGACAGTCCTTGGGAAGGGACACACCACATTAGATCTCCCAAGACCCCCGGTGAGCTGCTGAGTGCTCTCCTTGCATAAGGATGGATTCTCTCCTTTGGAGGCACACAAAAAGGCAGTAACCACCTTCCATGTCTCCCTGGTTAGTTTTTGGCAAATGGGCACCTTTAAAAAAATTAATCAAGTTTCAATATCTAAACTTTTTGAGCCTCTGTTCACTGCACAGAAACTACATCCAGAGGACAACACCCTACTTAGCTACAGCAGCAAAAATCCAACTGTCTTCATTTATGTTTTTATATCTGATCTGACAACAGGAGCAACTTGACCTGTTGATGGCCTGTGTCCTCCATTCCTCCCTCCAAGGGAACAGAAAAGCAGGACTGGTCCATTATATCCTTTTGCACATTATTACTATCTACCTGCTCTCATTTTAAGGGGCACAGACCCTCTTGACTCTGTGTTATTACATACAGCAAAATTTACTTTATGAATTACCACCACTTGGAGCAGGTGGAAAACAACCACAGTTACAGAGGGATGCTCATCCAGAGTTATAATCCTGGCTGTCTTGGTCAGTAAGGACTAGGAATTTACCCAAAAAAGGCTGAGTAAAAGCCTTATGATTGATTTCCGGAGCAGAAATGAGCCCAAGTTATTAACTGAGTATTTATCAATGAAAGGGCAGAACTCCTGTTCATCAGGCATGGCAACACCTGTGCCAGATGCTCCTCTCAAAACTTAAAGGTACCCCTTGTTTGTGAATTAATACTGGTTTTATCTGTCTCAAAAGCACGTCTGGCCTTGGCATGTTAATTTTTGCTTCAGTGTCTGCACAGCAGCTTTGTCTGATGTGTCTACAGGGTCCAATCTTGTTAAGCGTTTACATTTTATGCCATTTCACCAAGTATAAAATAATCCACTCCAGCAGCCTTACTTAAAATTGATGGGATGGCAGCTGCAATCTTAAGTCTGTGTGTTAATAAAAAAGCAGCTGAGTTCACCAATAGATATTTTCAGTGTTATTTAGAAGTCTGTTGAAGCTCTACACTTCCCCAGAATGAAAGAAAAACCGCAGCTTCCACAAAGTCAGGCAGAAATAGAGGTTTGGAAAGTGAAGTGGTAGCAAGCCCCACTCAGCTCTTAAAAAGCCACAATCCAAACACTGAAAGAAGAATGTCTGAAAAACCCAGACATTGCACTAAAAGAAGCCAATTTTTCTCCTGCTGGCAAAGAGGGTTTCCAGTTTTCATCCCACCCTTCCTAGGTGCAGACTCCAAGCTGTGGAAACCATCCTCTCTCTCCATCAACCTGTTTCCATTTGCTCCATGGGACCTACTGCAGAGGTCTTTCTGCTTCCCTTGGAAGCAAGTGGAGAAAACAGTTTTCCAGTAGAAGAAATATTGTCTTCAAGGCCAGCCCTTTGGAATTCAGCTGACCAAAACCACGGGAAGAAGCAAGGAAAAAGGAGGGCTGGCAGGAGCAGCCTTTTGAAGGGTGGTAACAGCCCACAGATTTGCTGCTCAGCTGTAATGCTGTTTTTTCTAAATGCTTGACTTCTCAGACTTAATGTGGTGTGAAAGCTGGGTTTGCACGAAATAGATAAACATAATTATCTTGTGCTCATACCGAGCATTATTTAAAAGAAGTTTTCCATATCCACAATTCACCGGGATAAAGAGGATTTGCGGTGATCAGGAGGCCAGCAGAGTGAGAATGTGGGAATTAAGTAAAAATCTGGAGTGTGGATTCATCCAAAAGAACACTTGAAAGATGACTAGCAAGGTATTACAGTTTGCTAGGAAAAAGCTTACTAACTTGAGAAAGAATTGGAAAGGAAAACAGTCCTTGATCTCGGAGAATGATGGAGTTCCTCAATCCAGGATAATGACCTGCACCAGGGAGGGCAGGACTGGCACCAGCACAGGGACCCTCAGTTCCCTGCTCATTCTGCCTTGACCTTTTCCCACTCACACTTCAAAACCAGAGAGCAAGAAACACCCTCATTTCATCTCAGTCTCACTCAAGGCAATAAATGGAAGTTTCTACATGGCTCATATCACATCTATTTCAACTTTATACCTACCAAGTCACTCTAATAAATGAATTTTAGTGTAAAAAACTCTTATAAACTTATTTTCTCCTTCTGTAGAAAGTATGTTTAAGACTGCTTTATGTGTCTAATCATCTTGAAACACCATTTTTTCCCAATTTCAACTCAAATACACACAGAGAAATCAAAAGTAACAACCAAATCTAATGAACATAAGGCATTACTCAATCACTGACAGAAATATACAGAAAACCAAGAACTCACATCCCCATCAATCTGTAAATCTGCTTTAATAAGTGCTTACAGCTACATTTAAGTCTTAGCACTGAAAATCTCAACTATAAGAATACACCCTGCATTAAGCTTTAAATAGATTCATCATCCATTGAGAATCTTACCTGGGAAAATAACCAGGTAGGAAAGGAAATCAAAACTACATCCTGGCTTGCCAATTTACAATCATTAGAAACTGAAATGTTAAACTGAAAATTAAAGATCAAGGCACTCCAGAGCTGGCTGAGCACAAGCACTTTAGAGGAGTCAGGGTCAAAGAGCACCAGCAGCTTTTCCACGGCCAACCTTTCCAGCGTGGAGCTGTCAAAGTGCTCTTCATTAGCTCACATTTGCTAAATGATGCCAGAGAGCCTTTCAACGCTGACCTTGACAGAAGCAGAATTAGGGCATTGCGAGCATATTTCTGAAGTTCTTCACCTCCACTAATACTTGCTGAAATTCTTTAACCTCCACTAATACTTCCAGGGGGTGCTGGGCTGCAGCCACCACTTATGTTATAGCTTTATCCTACTTTCTACTCTGCTCCACAACCCATTCAAGTGGTATTTCAGCTTTAATTGCCTCAAAAAGAGCAGCAAGAAAATCCCACAGCTATCGTTTTAAGAACCGGAGAGGCTTTTGCTTAGCATTTCTTCTAAGCAGGTTTGAGCAGTTGGTTGGATCCATGCTTTTCTTTCCAAGCACTTCTCTCCTGTATCCAGGTGTCATCAGGGAAATCGACTGTGTCGACATGAAGGACACCTGCAGCAGCAACTGCTCCTCAATGACGGCACCAGGGAAGAGCCTTCTGTTGTAGCTGACAACAAATTACACACTGACAGAGCATGTGCTCCTCACAAGATGAAACTGCATCATTTCGAGAACTGCTGAAGACCCTACTGAAAAACCTGGGACTTGGAAAACAAAGAAACGTGAAAGAATAAAAAAGGAAAACAATTTATCTGCTCTTGTTTGTTCCTCTCATGTGCCAGTCAAGGCAGTGCCACCCACATAAAGCATTCTTTTTTTTCCTGCCTCCCATTGGCAAATAGATGAAGGATATTGATTTGACTGGCAGAGAAATAAAAACAGATTCAGCTTCACTGAACTTTAATATAATTTGAAGTTAAATGTGTTACGGACTGGTACCCAACAACACAGCACTTTAGAGCTGAAAAAAAAAAACTAATTCCACTTCAAGAAACATTACGGGAGACTGGGAATGGACCAAAATACTTCCTTTTAAGGCCAGAGGCAGATCTTTCATGTAAAAGCAAAATACAAGCAGATTGCATCTCCCACCAATGCCTAAAGACTGATCCTCTCAGCCCAGAGCCAATATTGTGTTTGTTTGACACTCACAATATGTTTGCATAAGAGCCACACTCCTACTCCATCATCTGAGGACAAGAAATCAATCTCAGCGTACAGGGATAATCACAGTGACTATTCCAATACACACACAACACAAGCATTAAAAGGAAAGGATAATCTTAATCACTGTTCCTCTAATCCCATCCCTTCCCAAGGCACTGGAAGCACAGTGAGATTGCAGCAATGCAGAACAGAGACTGTTCAGAACTCTGTAACAAGATGAAATTAACTCAAGCATCCCCTCCCCTCTCAATATCCCATGTCAATTGTAGTTCCCTGAACTTCCTCTGTCTCAGTGTTTGCTGCTCATAGCCCATTGCTCCAGAGGCAAGAAAAAGACATAACTCTGCTTTCTTCATACAAAATTCAGCTTTCAAATGAAAAGCAATCTTTCAGATGTTGCTGAGAAAACCAAACAACTGAGGTTATTGGCAGTGAACTGCTAATGATCAAGTGCTGTTCAAAGGATTAGTTTAAATGTTTAGTCTCTGATTCCACAGAGTTCAAACATAATTTCTCATATGCTCTCCCTCCTCATTATCATGAAACGAAGAAACATTGTCCCCATTATATGACAGTTTTTCACTCATACAAACACCACAGGACACACTTTCCTGTGCAGCAATGTACTTGCAGCTCTGAGATGGTAATTAGCAAGGTTGAAAGCAGCAGCCTACTGAAAGCCAGTGGCAGCTAATCACTAAACACCTTTTTAAAACTGGTATTAAGCTCCTATATAACTCCCCACATCCTTAACAACATGGAAATTTTAATCAAATTTTTACAAAACCTCTAGAGTACCAAGAGTTGAATTCAGACACACAATACCCAGACTCCTGGTCTACCTGCCACCAGGTCACTTGTGCTTCTCCCAGCACACCTGGAGACAGCAAGAGATGACTTGTAGCTTTTACACCCAGTTGGACGAGGATGACTCAGCAACTGGGCACAAAAATAGTATCTCAATACAAATAGTCAGCATTTCATGGTATCACAATGATCTGCATTGAAAGGGACCTTAAAAAGACTCATCTTGTTCCAACTCCACTATGCCACAAACTCAGAAGCTCTTGACAGGTTAAACCTGTAGATGTTATCTTAAGGACAAATACATTTGCAAGCAGAAACCCTAAGAGCAGTAAAAGACCAGGACCATTCTCTCATTTCCATTCCTCAGTGTATTCCTACACTTGTTACAAGACACAAGTGATCACACCACCACCCCAGTACCTGACAAAAGGCTCAACAGGCAGGTGCAGAGCACAGTGCTCACCCTGAGCAGCTTCCAGTGCAAGCAACATTGTCCTTTTAGCTCTCAGGTATTCCAAGGCCATCTGTGCTGTCATCCAAGAAAAAAAGAAATGGTTTTCATCCTAAAGAGTTCAGACACTGTTCACATCTCTCAGCACCACCCCAAAGTGCTCTGCTGGCACCATCCTGCCTCCCAGACTCTTTGGAGCATCTCAGAAACCCAGGAAGAGACAACGTGTAACCTCGATGCACAAATCCTCCATCCTGCCTCCTGTGCCAGCAAACAAGCAGCTCTTACTCTGAGCACCACCAAACCTCTCCTTTATGAAAAGCAAAATAAAGTAGAACAAACATACCTGAAGCAAATCTTAGCTCAGAGCAAGAGATACTATTTTACCTGTTCATTTGCTTGGGTTTTTGCAAACCAGTCTGGAATTCAAGCACAAACCAGCATATGGCTCCAGATTTTAATTTTGAGTTTTCTAGGATTGACAAACACTTGCACATTTGCCTAAACCTAGTTACTATTTCTGTCCAAGGTGCTTTTTTCTGGGACAGCACAAAGAATGCAGAGTCAGAAATAGATATAGGGAAGATACACAGCAAATGCAGGTTTACACTAATACTCCAGAGAACACCTTCCTGCACACCAAGATCTCAGCTGATTTCTTGAAAAGTCATCAAATTTGCATGAAAGCAATTTAAAAATGTGGTGTCCTTTATAATGCAAACTCTATTGATGCAGGCTCATAAAACCTTGGCAATCTGAGTGGTCCACAGATGTTAAACATTATTAGATCACTTCAGGGAAAGATCATGAAACACTGCTCTGTCAGATTCCCAGCTGCTGTTCCACGGAGTCTCAGACAATTTCAGATGAGGGAGAAGGGACTCATTTTTTACAGTATATGGGTAATTAACCACTGGTCCGGACTGCAAAAGGAAGGAGTGAATCTGCCATACCTTGGTATTTGACATGGAAAGTTTCTAAAAGACATATTACCAATATGTAAGGTAGATTTGGTAAGAGTTACAGTGGATTTCTTGGCTCTGAACAAGAGAAAATGAGTGAAAATGACTCGTTTGAGTACCAGAAAATGCTGTGCTACAAGACAGCCCGTCCTCGGCTTAATTCCTGTGACTCTGAGTTTTAAGGACTACTCTCACATGCAATTTTGGAAAAACTTCTTCCCCTTATAAATGTGAGGTCCCAGAGATGTGACACAACATATCCCATAATACACCTCACAAGTTTTCCTAAGGATGGTGACACTCTGCAGTGGACCCAAAAGAGCACCTACTTCTGAGGGACCTGAAACAAAAGCTTTTTGGACTTTATGCAAGAGGATTTTACAGCAGCAAATTGAGATTTCAATCCTACAGAGTCACAGGATGTAAAAATGGTCTTATTTTAGACAACCTAATTCCTTCATTCTCAACAAGCATTTTCTTATGATAATATAATAATCCATGTTTGAATTGTTTTGTTTCAAGTAAAAGTGACTGCTGTGGCTTGAGCATAAAAGCAAAGAGGATTCAATAAACTGGTTAATCTTTTCTTTCTCCTCTACAACATTTCAAGTGTCCTGAGCTGTAAGGACTTCACTCAAATGAAGAGTGAGGAAAAAGAGAAGTGTTTTAATCTTGCAACTCCTGCTTTCACACCACCACTCAGATAGGAATCTCATTTCCAGTTCACCCAGGACTGAAGATTTGTATTTCTAACCTGGCCAGCTTTCCCAAATGCCTCAAGAAAACCAACTCAATACAGTCATAGAATGGTTTGGGATGGAAGGGACCTTTGAGACCATCCATGCCATGGGCAGGGACACCTTCCACTATCCCAGGTTGCTCCAACCTGGCCTTGGACACTTCCAGGGATGGGGCAGCCACAGCTTCTCTGGGCACCCTGTGCCAGGGCCTCACCCAGGGAAGAATTGCTTCCTAATACCCAATGTAAACCTGTTTTATTGTTGTTTCTTTAAAAAAAAAAAAAAGTGCTTTTGCAATTATCTTCCTGTGTAATCAGAAAAATCCTTGCCAGAACAGCCAAACTCTTCTGTTGCTTAGCAGTTTTCATCTCAAAATGAGAAAGTGTAAGAGGAGACTTACCATAGTCTCCAAAGCAGAGTACATTACTTCAGCATGTTTTCAGAAACAATAATCCCATCTTTACAGTGCTAAGCTTTACAGTTTACAGATCTGTGCAAGTGGATGTTTTCATGGCTCTCACAGGATTTTTATTCCCTGTTTCTTATATCCCCTTTTTTCTTTCCTGATAATAAATTAACATGTCACAAACACAACAATTCTAAAACCTTGATGCTACATTAAGCTCCACACAGAAGTACAAACATCCCTTAAGCCTCGGGCTCAAAGTCATTCCCATGTTCAGATGTTGTGGATGCAAATAATACCTTGAAGCTTTGATAAAACTTAAATCAAAACAAAGAAAATCTTTGTAGCAATAAAGTTTCAGGTAATTAATCCCTTACTATTGGGACCAGAGAAGTGGTTTTTTCACCCCAAAACACCAGAACAAAGACTACACACAGAGTAAAAACTAGTTAGTCTTAGAGAAATGGTACTTAAAATTGCTATCAGTTATTTAATGATTAATTCCTATTTTATAGCTTTTATAGGTGCACAGTGAAAGAGAAGGAAGCACATCAAGAGGGTCTTTTTATAGCCTCAACAGCCCTTTCCCTGGACATCCTTCATTTCAGTCCCAACCAACAAGACAGTGTTTGCTGCATCAAAACAAATTGTGGAAGATGAACAACTCTGCCTCTCCCATTATTTCTATATTGGTGATGCTGGATGGTTTTGCAGTTCCAACCATCTTATTTTCCTAAACTTTCAAGCTACATTTCAAAATATCATCACTTACTGGGAGGTTCACATTACTTTAGAGTGACAGATTCCCCATTTTTATTCAAATCTTTTCAATTATATTGATATCCCTTTATGTAATCTAAAGCACTCTGCTCTGAACCAGCAGGACTCAAGCAATGTGTGTGTGTTTGACAGATAAAGTGTTTTGCCTCTTGCTGCACTGATCTCTAACCACTGCTCTCTGCTGGAGCTCCTCAAACAGCAAAACCAAACAGTAACTCCCAAATGAATCACTGTCTGAAAGCCAGGAACTCCCACACCAAAGCCAACAAGGATTTTTAGTGCAATATTATCCCCAAAAGTTCTGACAGTTGGAACTCCAACAAGAGAACCAGGTTTTGCACCTGTTTATTCACCCAAATATAAAAATCCCAATCCAAAATCCATGTGACATGAAGAGAAGGCTCCCAGGAAACACTGCTGAGGCCTGTCAGCACTTAAAGGGAGCTCGTAAAAAAGCTGGAGAGTGACTTTTTACAGGGGCATAAAGTGATTGGGTAAAGGGGAAAGGTTTTAAACTAAGACATGTAGATTAAAATCCAAGGAAGAAATTCTTCCCTGTGAGGGTGGGGAGGCCCTGGCACAGGTTGCCCAGAGAAGCTGTGGCTGCCCCATCCCTGGAAGTGCTCAAGGCCAGGTTGGATGGGGCTTGGGGCAACCTGGGATAGTGGAAGGTGTCCCTGCCCATGGCAGGGGTTTGGAATTGGATGATCTTTGAAGTCACTTCCAACACAAACCACTCCATGATGATCTGCACAGGCTCCACAGAGACATCATACAACTTGTCTATAACCAGTGTTGGGGGTCAGGGCACTGCAGGACTGCAGTGAAAAAATGACAATTTTATGGAATTAGAGTAGAAAAGTCAATCTTTGTCACAAAATTTGACAGGGAACAACTAATAATGTTCTTCTCAAGCTACACTTACCATCACACAGACAGGTAAGACACTCCAGAGAAATTTACATCACAACTTGACTTCATAAAGCAGCTAAATAGGCAAGAGCAAGAAAAACATTCACACATCCCCCTCATGAATGCAGAAAAATGTCCAAAACTACGAATGGAACTGTCACACACCAAATTTTTAACTGGCAATTGTATTAAATAAAGGGATTATTTGCTTTCTCTCTTAGATTTTTTCAACTACCTTCAGGTTCTCATCACTGAGCAGCAAAGATAAGTTCAACGAGATTTCAGAGGAAGCGACTCTGGATGCAAAAAAACCCAGAAACTGTTGCTATCCCCCCTCCCAACCTTTCCCATGATTTATTAAATTGGAGCAAACAAAGACTGCATCCCGCTACTGATTCCACAAAGGATTAGACACTGACACGGATAATGGAAAACCCTAAATCCATCGGCTTGAACTTCAATAAATAAGCAAATCTTAAGGCATATTAACTCTCTGCACCTTTCTAGCTCCAGTGGGAAAGAAATCCCTACGAGTTACACCAGGACCTTCCTCCAGTGTTTTTTCCACACTCCTGTGATGCACTCCACAACATTCCCAACAGAAATCTTTTTGCAATCATTTCCTGCCAACTCCATATGCCAAAAGTGCTCTAAGAATTCCACGGTATTTTCCTCTCCCAACAAAAAAACACCACCCAAGAGCACTGAGGACATAACATGAAATAAATATACGTGCTACTTATTATGCAAGCACAGTAATGTTTTATCTGATTTATAGATCCTGCTCCATCTCTGGCTGCACAAGCCAAGACTGTGACTGATAAATTACAGGATGCATGAAATTACTGACTACAGGGAACATGGTGTCAAAGATGCCAAAGGAAGGTGCAATATACAGGATGCATTCAAACCAGGGAAAAAGCAGCTCTCTTTGCAAGGTAAATTCCTAGATGTACAAATGTCCTTTGGCTGCTGATTTGCGAGTTGGGAGATTTTAGGCAGAGAGAGGAAGAGGAGAGGAAAGGGAATACTCACTGAGCTCCTACACTGATCCTGGAGTTCAGGCAAGTATCAGTAACTTCTTAAGCAAAATTATCTCCCCATGTGCCCAGAAGACCTCTGCTCCCTTAGTAGGGAGCAAGAACTTAATCCTAAATTACACAGACTGAAGAACTGCTCCCCTTGATCACCCACAGCATTGTGCAGTGATCTGTATCCTGCTACAATTCATCTGCATGTATGACATGACCAACTATTCTCTCCTTTCCTCATCTCCCATTCTTTCCAAAGGCCACATGCTCCAAGTCCAAGCTAAAAAGCCCAGTGAGAGGCAGAGCAGATTTGCTCAGCCCAAGCTTTGCCCTGGTGCTCCAACACAGCCTCTGCACAGGCACTGATTTTCCTCTATGGAATAGAACAGAAGCAGCTCATGTCAGTGTTAGTCACCACAGATACATCTGCCAGCAAACAGGTGACAAAAAGGCCATAGTTGAGGTCCTCCAAGGACTGAAGGAGCTGTCTGTGTCATTAAACATGAGGGAGAGGTCTCTAAGGACATCTGTCAGGCTGACAGGACAGGGGGAAGAAAACAAGCTGTCCTATGATGCAAGAACAGGCACAAAAAACCCTGTAAGATTCAGACGAGCAGATGTACCTTTAAGATCAAACCTAATCTTTACTCCCTCCCCTCTGTATTACATCTGTTCCCTCTCACTGACTGACACTCTGAAGGACACAATTCCAACATGGAAGTGGTGAGTTTTCCCCAGGTTAAAGGGCTGGCACATCCAGCAGCCCAGGCAGGTGTAACACGTACTCTGTGAATGAGAAGTTTCAAAATTTTGCCTGAGTTGCAAACTCTGTCATCCAGTTCCTATGAAAAACCAGCTGGTTTGAGCCGTCCTTCCCACCAAGGGCAAAGGATCAAGGAGCCAGTGGCACTAAGCAAAAGGGAAAATTTGGCTTCCAAAATCAAACTTTGAAATGAACTTCAAAAATCAGCATTAAGATGGCACTAGAATGACACATACATGACTGTCTTGGAAATGCTAATATCCTTCAACAAAAGAAATCCCTTAAATCTTCTACCATCTACTAGTGATTCAAGAAAAAAAAGGAAATTAAATCTTCCCACTTTTCAGAGTGATCCCAGTCATCTCGACTCAGCAGCAGCTATGGTTCCTCCTCTGAGATGGGCTGGTGGCATCAAAGTTGGTCTTAGCAGTTCATTGTATGTGCCATTGACTGGGCACATACAGCCCCCTAGTCCAGGGACTGAGGAGGTCAGCACTCCAGTTAGGTCCAGGATACAGCCCCTGGATCAGCCAGCACTGCTCCAGCTGAACACTCTGCCAGGACAGAGCTGGAGTGCCTGGAGTTATTAATCTGCTGCTTTTCAGGAACACTGAACACGTTTAGAATTAAGCAGGGAAAAAAGCAGCTAAGGATTATCCTTCTGTCAACACTCCAGAGCCTCCACAGCCAAGCACTGACTGGGGATACAGGTGTTTAGCTGGGAGCAGACTTTGGCTCCAGAACATCATTAGGAAAATGCTGCTGTGCTTTCCAGCTCCTTTGGCCAAGGCAGGGGGGCTGGGAAGCAATGCTGACAATGTCCTGGCTGAGGGACACACTGTGCACGTGTGGGACTCTGCCAAGGCTGCCTCTGCTTTCCACATTTAGAGGGGAACATTCCCTTGTGGATGCTCAGTGCCAAAGGCATACCTGGAGACCAAAGGCCTGCCTGCTCCTCTGGGGCTCCCAGACTCTGAACCACCTTTCAAAGAGATGCAAAATCCACCTAATAAATATGGAAAGAAACATTCTCAAAAAGCCATCAAGCAGCACAAGAGTTACAGAAAGTACAGGAGGGACTGAGGTAGATTTTCAACGTTTTTTCCATTTCTTTTTTCCATAATAATAACCAAAATTTGCACAATACTAAAAAAAGTCTTGCATGCAAATGCAAACATCACTATAATCCCTGTTAACAAAGCACACAGAGAAATTAAAGCAAGCTTAACTAAGCAGTGTTTGTGAATATTAATAAGCCTAAAAGCTAAATCCAAGCTTTAAAAGTTTAAAGTAAAAAGAGGATTGTTTTCAGACTAATTTGTATTTAAACTGGATGCTTTGCATGCGAAACCGAGGAAGAGAATGAACTATGCTGCCCTAGAAAAAGCATTAAAGTGAGCATAACAAAGTAAGATCTTTGAAAATTCTGAATATCTGGATCTATTCAGCTTTCAAGCTGATACATTGAGCTGTGCTCAAATATCACTGGACAGTGGCTCATTCCAAATCTCCACATTACATTTTATTCCACAGATCAAACAAATCTATATATTTTTTTTCTTACTGTCATATAGCCAACAGCAATAGTTTTCCACCTGACATATAAAAGCAATGCATTCACCATCCACAGAAGTTTGGGACAGCTATGGAAGAGCTTTCACATCTCACAGACAGTTCAAGCTTGATTTTGTGAACATTGAATATCCCTTGCATCAAACTGAATGCTTTGAAATCCTACCAGCTTCAGCAAGGCACATAAAGCACATCAGGTGGGATTTAGCCACAACTTAGATGTTTATAGCAGAAACCCGTATCATCCCTGCTCTCTTTGCAGTTAGTGAACAGAAACTGATGGTTTTATTCTGAATGTCATTCCATCCTCATGGAGATGTTTAAGTGAAATGAACCATCCTGGAGAATTCACCTATTTCCACTCCCATGGCACTAAAGGGAGCCAAGGACTCACTCCAGGGCAGGTGTCCACACCACAGACCCTCAACAGGGGCAGGGACCTCACTGTTCATTGTTCACAAGGCAAACACACCCCACCCATGCACTGAAATCTGACCAAAACTTTGAGAGTGCCAGCTCAATTCTTACAACAGCCATTTTCTTTTCCATAACCAGACTCCCTTTGCTTGGCCATCCTGAACTGACAGAGCTCCATTATAATCATGGAATGGTTTGGGTTCAAAGGGAGCTTAAAGCTCATCTGAATCCAACCCTGCCATGGGCAGGGACACCTCCCACTATCCCAGGTTGCTCCAACCTGGCCTTGGACACTTCCAGGGATGGGGCAGCCACAGCTTCTCTGGGCACCCTGTGCCAGGGCCTCCCTACCCTCACAGGGAAGAATTTAACCCTAATACCCCATCTAACCCTGTTGGAAGCTGTACTTCCTTGTCTTCTAACTATATCCTCTTGTAAATAGTCTTTTCACTGCTTTTTGGTTTTGTCATTTAGTTGTTGCCTTTTTTCTCTTGTTTTGGTGGGTTTCTTTAATTTGCTGTTGCTTTTGGGATTTGTGGGGTTTTTTCCCAAACCATGTAATCCTCACATGAATTCAGTTCATAACCACAGCAGAGTTAGTTTTTCATTGACTTGAGTACCACACCACTGAGAATGACAGGCAGAACACCTTGACACTTCAAGAAATCCTGTCTGCTCTTTTCCATGTTTGGAAACCTACAGTCCAGGAGGCAAAATCCATTTACAGTTTGATACTGATAAGTGTAAACCAGACAACAGAGAATGGCATGAGAATTGCAGTAATCTCTGAAAAAAAGTAAGCGCATCAGGAGATGGTGTCTGCCTGATACCAACAGCAGGCACATCCTCAGGAGCACATGGATTCATGAGGTGCAGAGAACGTGGGAACTCAAATCCTTTATCCACCCATGAAGTACACCCAGAGTTTCAGGGAAAAATTCAAGCAGCCACCAGGAAACCTCAGCTATATTCCAACATCTTATAAATACCTCCCCAAGCCCCAAGGAAACAAATTCCCTCTGTAGGAGCAAAGAACATCAAGTCCTTCTGCTTTTCCTTCTTTCTGCTTCAATGGAGGGCAGCAACCCTAAAGTATGAACTACTGGTGAAATAAGTAAATAAATAGTCCCAGGCCATTTTGCCTCTATGAACTCACCTATCCCTCCTCTCCCACCCCCTCTGCAGCACTCACAGGAGCTCAGGCAGCTGCAGCCTGAGTTATTCAACTCACAGAGATCAGTGGTTACTGCAGTTCAAACGGTTCATTAACTTCTTGTGCTTGGACCCTGGAGATAAGAATCCACTGTCTGGAACAGATTTGTATAAAGGCAACACAAGATAAATACAAATGACAAAGTCATATATGATCACGTGAGCAAAGCAGGATTTCCCCCCCATCTGTTAAAACCCTAAACAAAGGGAAATTCCCACCTTCCCCTGCAGAGATGAACTTAATGGAGTAGTATGACCTTCAGGCTTCAAGCTGGAATTTACCTCTTGCATTCCTGCACAAATAGGCTAATAGTTTGGATCCAAGTCAGGATCACAGATGTGCATATCCTACAACACAACTGCTAACAAGTTTGGCAGCCTGTGCAGTGCTGATATGAACAAGGCTTCCCTGCCAATTGGTCCCCAGTGCAACCCAAATGTGCACAATAAAACACTCCCCAGCCTTGCTCAGGTTCCCTATTCCTGCTCCACGGGAAAGGAACAGGGTTTCCAAACAGCAGCTCTGTCACCCACGAGCACCCAGTGACACAATACCCAGGTGCTCAAAGCCAGCTCATTTATTTCACAACTGACAAAAGCAGTGACATTTGCCAAAGTTTGATTCATCCTCCGCTG
Source organism: Calyptomena viridis (assembly GCA_013390005.1). Classification (NCBI taxonomy): domain Eukaryota; kingdom Metazoa; phylum Chordata; class Aves; order Passeriformes; family Eurylaimidae; genus Calyptomena; species Calyptomena viridis. The sequence goes on from WEIV01021285.1 coordinate 2,055,278, forward strand.
AAATCCCCATTCCCCGGGGGTAAATATTGCTGTCTAATGAGGAACAGTCACACACAATTACACTGTGAGGCAGCAAATGACTGAGGATCTCGAGAAAGCTGATTAACAAATTGCTGGAGGTAAGAACTTGTATAAGTGATGGCTCAAAATGCCACCTCGATGCTTCCCAAGGGAAGCTACACAAGGGTCCTTGGATCTGCCTTCAAAAACCACAAAATAAGGACTAGGCGAGAGCAGCTCGAGTTATCACATGTCTTTATCTATGGATTTCTTCACAGAAAAAGGAGGTTTATTTAAAATGTGCCTTTTATAAGCTGAGCAGCAGCTTGCCTCCAGCCCCAAGAGCTGATCCCTGATGGAGCAGCACCCCTCTGCTGCTGACTGGCAACTCCCCTCTGCCTCCCAGGCTGTGTCTTCAGATCACAAGCAACAAAATACCTGCCAAGGTGCTGCTTTAGCACAGGGCTGTAGGTTTGCCTTCCTGAGCAGTGTCATACCTGCCTCTCCTGCTCTACAGAGCCAGAGCAGCTTCCTGCTCCTGCTGCTGCCGTGGGGGCCCAGCTGCAGCTCCTGATGCACACCATTATCCCTTGCAAGGGTCATTTAGCACAAAGTTAGGACAAAGCACAAACACAGCCACACAGATTTGTATTCCATGGCAAAGAATCCGGAAAATCACAGTGTATGGCAGAGCAGGATGTGCAGCATCTCTGCCCTGAAGGAGAGCTCTCCTTCCCCCAGGTACCCCCTTGCATCTCACTCCATTCCTCCTCCACCTTCAGGAACACCAACACATGCCAACCAGGAACTTTCTGGCCCTTGAACTAAAACTATCTGGGTCTCATTTTAATGTTACAGAGCTTCTGAACTTTTTGCTTTACACCCATTAAGAGGGATTTCAGTTCAAGAGCACCTTTCAGGAGAGGAAAGGAAAAAGAGAGAAAAAAGAGAAAGGGAACAAGAAACCCCCATAGCAAACCCAGTAGCACAGACTTCTGTAATTGATCCAGGAGGGAGATGAAACCATAATTAATCCATTCGGGAGATTGGGAAGTCTCTAATACACTTTTTTGGGAAAGAGGAGGGAGTACCTGGTTATGTTCACTTTACAAACAAGCAAAAGCTAATTGCTGCAGAGTGCCAGCAAAATCTATCCAGGGAATACATCCTCTTATCTAATGCCACCTGCAGCAGGACTGTGCTGCTCTGAATTACAGCCCAGATCAAAGAGCACCTGTGCACAGCACGATTTCTGTGCCTCCTCCCCTCTTTGCTCCACACCACACAGGTTTGTATTTCTGATCACTCTGTCAGCTAATTTGTTACTTTTAATTACCCACTTCTCACCTTCCTCCTCACACATCAGGGCGATGAAAGCTCAACACATCCGTCATGGTTTACAACAGTGGGAAGTGTGACAGGAGGGAAGAGGCAGCTCCCTGCAGGATCAGTCCCTGCAAAGGAGCTGCTGCCAGATAGTGTTTCTGTCAGTGTATAGACCAGATCTGCAATTCATACCCATTCCCACTTGCTACTGCTAATAGGGAGCAGGTAACATGTAGCACAGCGTTAGTCAGTTATAAATTGAAATAAATTACCATAATAATGAATGCACGAATATGAAGTTTGCTTCTTTTGCAACGGTATTTACAAAAGCTACATTACTAAGGTAATTTGTGTTAGATTTTTACTACAAACCCATGAGGAATTCAGAACACAGCACAAGGAAACAGCTGCTTAAAGGCATTAATGACCAGACCGCAAACCCAACACTCACAGGAGGACTGAAGCACCTCTGAGCATCAAATGTCAAAGCAAAAAAGTATATAATACTGTGTGTATCATGTCTGTGGGGAACATGCTCCCAGTTGCTTGCTATGACCCTGTTTCATTGATTTCAAGTACAACTGTGTTGTTGGGAGCTGGCTGGGCACAGCAGCTGGCAAAGGGATGCCTTCAGGCATCCACAGAGAAGCACTGATGTGAGTCCCAGCTCACAGGGCCCTGAGGGCCATCCTGGGCAGTCCAGCTCACACCAAAACCTGTGCTGAAGCCCTGGAAGCCAGCAGGGATCACTCTTCAGAGCCACATCTCTAATTGTGCCTCCACAGGTATTTATTTACCAGAAGCTATGGAAGAGAAATAGCTCAGAATCATCATCTGTAAAAAACAGTGGAGAGCACCAAAGCCTTGGAGGACAGATCTCCCTCCACATCTCTGTTTGCATTAACATAAAAGAGACTCTGTAGAAGCTGGTCAGGGGAATGACTTCTACAAATTAGTTTAACACTTCTAATCCTCATGACAGCCCAGGAATCAGCAGTTTTAATTGCAACATATTGAGCTCGCACATCACCCTCCCCCTTTCCTAAGCTCGGCAATTTATTTATGAACAGTAATGAAATAAACGTTTCATTGGGTAGATCATACTCAGTGTTGAGAAAAGGCCAATATTGAAGGGAAAGGAGAGGCAAACAGACACAGGAGAGAAGCAACAGTTGGTTCCAGATCCCTTGATTTGGATTTAAGTCTGAAAAAGTATTTGCTTTACCCTGGAAATGCACTGGAATTAAGTCACAGGCTCTTTACGACCTTTCATTCAGCACAGTAACACAACACTGAACCAGACTCCTTGGTACTGGCAAAAAACAGGCAAAGGTCCCTCAGGACACTGAAACAGAACAAAGATCTGCACTGGAATTTTTGAAGATCAAACTCTGGCTTTTCACAGAATCATAAAATCATTTAGGTTGGAAAAGGCCTTTAAGAGCATCAAGTTCACCACCTGTTTCAGCTGGAAGTTCATGGACCAGCCAACTTCCTTCCTACAATATCCACTTTATTTAATGGGGGAGCGAGTTTTGGTGCTCTACATGGATAAAAGGAATGGCTGAAAAGGTGGTGAAGGAGGGAGGAAGAGGTTTTAATCTGTGCTCATCTGACCAGCAAAGCTGTTCCTTGCAGGCAGTACATAGGCACAAGTCAGCACAGGCATAAACGCTTTGTAAAGCAAGAGTAACTTCCCATCAACTCCCTGAAAAGCCTTTCAGTCCTGTAAGTGGAAGTTTGTACATTCTTCATTCATTTACCATCCCTAGTGGGTTTTCTATTAAATTAAGTGTTTATACAGTCCTTTGAAGATGTAAAGTACTGAAAGTGGCAAATACTTCCACCAGATATCAAAGAGCTACAGCTCCTAGAGACTAAGTGGATCCATCAGCTGAAATAATTGGCTGCATCTAACACTGTGACAAAGTAGAATGGTATAAATGTCATTTTTTTCTCATAGAATATAGACAGGAAAACACAGAATCACACTCAGATTTGCACTTGAAGGAAGCAGATCATGACAGGATTATTTTATCAGAAGGATTACCTTGTCGTTGGGAGGAGCACTGCCTTTCTTTAAAGGATCAAGTGTTGGACACAGATAGAAATAAGGCAGTAGAGATGACAGATAACTGCTATAAATCATGATGGAAAATACTGTATCTTAAAGTTTATTTTACCAAAGCCAGAATCTGCTGATTTGCTATTCCAGACTCCACAAGCTCACTGGCTGCATACAACAGACACAACACCTGGAAAATAGGAAATGACTTTACTGAAAAGCAAAGGGCTTTAGAGTTGGTTTCCATGGTTCTTTAGTACTAAATCAGCACTGCCAACTGTACTGGAGTTGGTAACAGACCCACCCCCTCCCCCCCAGTGTTTGTCCTGCAGCCTCCAAAAGCCAAGACAAGTGAAGAAAGAGGCAGATTAGCACTGCTACTAATTAAGCTAAAAATACACCATAATGGAAATATTAAATGGAAAAAAAATAATAATCAGTGGGAAGGACATTGACATAGCAGCAATGAGGCAGCTCCAGCTGTTTGGGCACATCTGGCCAATAAAAATGACTCTACCATCAAATTATTGCTCCTGGTCTTCAGTCCTTCACTAGGATTAGATTTTGCAAGATGCAGCTACACAACACACAGGAAGGGATCTACGGATGTGCATCACTTCTGCCATTAGTGCACGTTTTCTCAGGTTAAATCTGGCGGGTCAGGGCTGTGAACCTGCCTTTGCCAGCTGCAGAAAACACCTCTAAGTCTTCTGACCTGCCAGGGACAGCAAGGGTTAATGACTCTCAGATGCTTGTGCTGTGACAAGCAAGAAAACAATTATTTTGCATCATGTAGTAAATATGAGGATGGGAGAGGCTTCCCCTCCTTAATTATTCAGAGTAGTTCTTTTATTTACCAATTCCTCTTTAAATATCTCCACCTATTTTGACTAAGAAGTTGGGGCTCTGATTTGTTTAGGTGGATTGGATTTTGTGTCCTCATTCTAACCCTCCCCTCCTGAACTGCAAATGCTGCTCTGGGAGTCTGGGCAGCTCTGTTAATAACAGCTCACAAAGGTTACCAAGATAATGCACCCAAAGCTCTAAGTAATGTCACAGCTCCAAAATACTCGGATTTATTTAAACAGTGCTTTTGAAGGAGATAAAGACTTGAATTTTGATTATTTAAAATGTAACTTTAATCTTTTTACATAGATGCTAATAAAGAAATCATTATCAAGGGAAGGACAGAGAAGATAAAGCAGAAATTCATCTGTGGGAACTTCCTCCTACTCCCTGAAGGATGAGCTTTAGGAGCACAACTACTCTGATTACTATTATAGCATTTAAATAGCCTTTAATTCCCATTATAAATCAGCTCTAGATTTTCATCTAGGTGTGACCGATTTCCCGCCCACACTTTCATTTGTTAACACACCAATTGCCACAGATTTACTTAAACCTGTTTTTAGATTTGACCACTAATCTGATAAAAATTATAATTCACAGCACTTCTGCAAGAGAAAACTGAAGTAAGGACTGTTCCCCAGGAATGAGCTGCAAGGACTCAGCAGAATTCAGTATATGAGGTGACTGCTGTGAGCCAAGGACAAGTGGTCAGAGCAGCTCTGCAGTTCCCAGTGGTCCTGCACCTCCCAGAAGGCTTGGGCAGCCCAGAGCAAAGGAACAAAGCAGAAGTACCTGATGGAAATACAGGACACCCATTTCAGCCCTGTGCCAACAGCGGGGTAAAAAAATCAGAGATGAGCCAGTGGTGAGAGAAACACTGGGATCCGTGAATTTGACAAGTTAGTGGAAAAAAAAAATCACAGATTTAGGCAAAACAGCACGAGGGGATTAAGACACTGCAAAGTTCTGACTCAGGGGACTGTTTTGAGAAGCAGCAGCAGGGCTGTGTTACAGATCCAGCTGCTCCAGACTCAGGTACAGGGAGAACAAAGGTGATGGAGGGACACTCTCCTCACTGGTGTCCAGTAAAGGACAGAAAGGAACAAGGTGAAATACAGTTAATCCCATTTATACATAAGAATTAATTAATTTATCATAACCTTGATTAAACACTAAAACAGCTTGCCCATTAAAGCTGTGGAGTTTCCATTCTTGGAGATGTTTAAAACATGACAATGCCCAAAGCAACCTGTTCCAACTAGCCCTGTCCTGAGGAGGGTGGGTTGACTGCAGAATCTCTACAGACACCTTCCTACCCTGACAATTCTGTTATTCAATAACATCTGGGGAGGAAGGGAGAGGACCTTGCACTCCACAGGATTCAGCTCCTTCCAAATCCATCTCAAAATCAGAGGAAAGGACTCAAGATGCCTTTAAGACACAGAAGGCTCCAAATACAAACTGTTATCTCTGTCACTATAACCCCAAGCTCCTCTCCATCCTTTCCCACCCTTTTAAATGCCCAGTGCTTTCCCATCCAATACAGGAATGTTGTATCTGCCCAACTTCATTTTCCCTTTACCCCCGTTTTCAATATCACCTTTCCAAATCCTTAGTGAATGTCACATGTTCATGAAATAACCCTCCAGAGAATGAAAGCTGCAATGCAAACACGAACATCTTTATCAAATCCCATTTTTGTTTCAGGAAAATTTCTCTCAGGAGGAGAGCTGTGGTTTAATGGCTCCAAATTTAGCCCTGTACTGCCTCCTTACAACTTTAAAAGCTTCTAGACAGTCTATAAGCATATGGATCTATAATGCCCAAGTTGGCCATTAGAAAGGGAGAAGTTCTTGGAAATGCAAACAGAAAAGAGTAAGAATGTCCTGTGTCTTAAATTGATTTTCATGATGGCAGCTGGTGGAATCAATTCCCACTCAGCACATAGCAGTGTTCTCAAAGAAGCACAAGGTTGCATTTGGCTCTTCCCAAGTGGAATTCAGAACTCAGAAGTTGCTGCAAAAAACAGTGAATGGCCTCATCTTTTTCCAAATAATCCGTAAAATAATCATAAAATGAAAACTTCAACAGGCTTCCCATGGAGCAGTGCAGACATTTCAGCCTCACACCCCATCTGAGCCACACAAACAGCTCAGTTCAGGCTCCAGGGTTCACTCAGCCCACAACTGATGATTCCTGCTCCCTGTTAGGACACAGCCACTTGTTTGCATTAGGCTTCTGTACACAAGGAAAAATGCCTCTCTCATTGCTTGAGCTGCCTTTTGTTTTACCTGAAGGAAAAGCAGCAACAAAAAGTCATCTGCAACTCCCTGACCAGAGCTTTAATAGACTTTCCCCTGCTGTGTGGCAGGCACACAAGGTGCCCCCAGGCACAGACTTCCATGAGGTTACAAAAGCATAATGTGCCTGTGACTGAGCACAGCTACCCATCTGCAGGAGCAGGAACAAGAGGAAATTAAGGTGGAACACATACTTGAAAAAGCAAAAAAACCCATCTATATAGGTAAAATCACAGGTCAGTGCTGAGCTGAATGCAGGCCAGAACAGCACTGCACTAAACAGGTGTGTTTATTTTTAAATCACAATACAGGAGCCAATAAATCACTTCCACAGAGGCCACAAGAGAGCTGTCAGATGGCAGAGCCTTTCAGAGGTTACACAGGATCAAAGCAACAACTTGGAATTTAAAAAGCAAAGCCTTTCCCTCCATCCAGAGCAGTGCTGCACATCCAGCAGCTGTGACAGCAGGAACAGAGGCAGCACGACTTGAATTTACCTCCTCTATGATCCACAGCAGTCCCTTGAGTGAGACACAGCTAATTAACACTTTTTCTAACCTTTCTAGTAAAAGCTTTGTCCCAAACTTCATTCTAGCCAGTGAGAGCAGCATCCAACATGTGTCAGAGCAAGGAACAAGCCAGCAGCCTCGTTCACTACATTTAGCACTTTTTCCATCTCTCTGCTGATCTCTGGGAAATTCCTGTTAATTCAGGGCCTCCAAGGAAGCTCTGCCTGGGCCAGCTTCCCCATCCTCCTTGCATTAACTGCAGGAAGTACAATGGAATGTTGCTACCAGTGCCATGAATAGTGTATCAGCTCCTAAAAATGCCCACACAGCAACGGCCTGACACAGACCTTCCTCTATTACTTGCTCTCCCAGTCAGCTCCCAAAACTGGAGAAATTATTTTAAAAATCTTTTATTACACAGTACTACTGGAAACATCAAAATATAACTAATTTCTACATTTTATTTGTTAAATACCTTTTCTTTTCTTATGTAACTTAAGAAAATTAAGAGTGGGAGACTTCCAAGAAGCAAAGCTCAGCTCCAGTGGGGAAGAAGCTGGCACAAGTGCAAGGGTTACTTGAGGGAATAAAAACCAAGACCAGATCAAGCAGCTTTTTAAATTCCACTCTAAACTGACAAGATAAAGGAAAACAAGATGAAATCTGACTTAGCCCATTACTATCTTTTTTTCCATGATAGATGCAAATATCTGCAGGAAGATCAGTGCATTAAGCACTTGAGAGTTAAGTACCATTACTTGCACTCCACAAATGAAGAAAGTAGAAGTGATTTATTTGCCCAAAAGCCATAAGACAGACAAGGACTCAACTGAATACACAGCCCACAGCATCTCCATCTGGTGCTCCTCTCTCTGCTGAACAGCAACACTCTCCCAGGCTACTGAAGGATAACACAACCTGAATTATGATGTTTTTTGGCCTTCCTACATTTTCAAAGTGGAAATGGATCTACGTTGGAAACTCTTCACATTGACTGTTTGCTCTGAGACCAAAATTTGATGAAGAATTTCTCATTTGGATATAACAAAACCATTCTCATCTTAATTTAACATTTGTCTGTAATGAACAGAAGAGAAGCATCACATACGCTGGAGATTTCTGCCAGGCTGTAACACAAATTGAATTAAATTCCAAATTTCTGGGTCAGAAAAAATTCAAACACGAATATTTCTTTGCATCTCAAATCAGTAAGGAGTTGAATTTCTTTTAACCTCTAAAATAGGACTTGTCAGACTGTTTTGATAGACTTTTTAATCAAAATGACACATTTTGATATTTCAGGATCACTACTTTGAGTTCTCAAAGCTTCAAGTCAGCTTGATACTAAAACACTCTTTTCCTGCTGTAAGCAGAGCTCTCATTTCCCAGGCTGGCAGGACCAGCTCTTCATGGAGGCCCTGTTCCAGCTCTGGGGATCCATCAGAAGTTGGGAATGTCACTGGAGGAGATGAAGCTCAAGCCTTTTTTCTGGGAGCTGAGCTCAGCAGCTTCACAAGTCCCAGGCAGGGAGGAGTTCAGAGCAAAATAAAGCCACAGACAATTTCTCCAATTCAAAAGGAAAATGCTGGAAGACAGTTCAGATGCTCCAGTCCAAGTATCAATATTTTTGGTACCAAGTACCAATATTTTGGGCCATAAAAAAAGCCTCCTCTGTTTTCTTCCAAGTGGAAGAGCAAAGTGTTCCTTGCTTGTCTTAAACTCTTGACTTAAAACTTCCACAGACAAAGTGACTTAAAGATATCACATTTTCCATAATAAAATAATTTTAATTAATCATTACAAACCAGTTTTCACTTAAAACTGTAAATTAATTCATATTTGAACAGTTCACTGCAGCTTCTTTCCCCCTTCATGTTCCTGTAAGGCTCAGTACTGGCTGACGAGCCACAAGTATCTCCTGCAATTAATTCCAACTGTCATTAATCTTCCAATTGCCTTTTTTTTGTCTTTTCTGTCTGTTCTGAAGCAGCCAGTAAAAACATGTGAGGAAGCTACAAATACCAACATGGTTTGGAAATCTAGCAAGCACAAATATTCATGTAATGTCTGGGAGATGTGCTTGTATTCACTGTTCCTATTGTACCAGGAGCAAGGATCAAATTCATTTAAACACAGCTAGGAAGCTTTCAAAATGAATGTAAAATACTGCACTCCCTGAGGTTTTGGGATTTAGCAGTCCATGGCATGGGATTGCCAAGGGGCCAGGCAGCATCTTGACCCAGTAACTGCCCTTCAATTCTCCTTTTCTCTCCAAAGAGATCCAGAAACAATATTTGACCTTTTCTATTATCATTGAAGGAATCTGGTTAGTACCACAGCTTCGAGTAAGGGAAATAAAAGCACAATACAGATTTCACCTTTTCTTCTTTGCACCAGTTAAAGCAGGTGATATGAAGGATGATCAGGGATGTTTCTAAGGGGCAGAGATGAGCAAATGCTTTGGGCTTTACCAAGGGGAAGCAGAATGGGACAGATGTGTCTTTATATCTCTTCCCATTCTGCAAAATCCCAAGCTTCATTCACATTGATCAGTTTGGCAATAAGCAAGTAAATTACAACCATCTACTAGAAAACAGACTGGCAATTTGGGCAACCTTTATATGGTCAGGAAAACCTCTGATTTTAATGATTAGCTGCAAACAGCACCCAGAAGGAAGAATGGACACGACACAGACCAGTGGCAGCCAGCTGTGCTCCAAATCCAAGTCTCTCAGCTCATACAGGTGTTACTTGTGATGCCACAAGTTGTTGATAAGAGCAAATGTCCAAAGCTGGAGGGTACTTGGACAATACAAACACTTGAGATTCTTCCTGCAAAGCAGCAGTGAGAATCAATCTTCAGGTCTTTACATTGCTTCTCTGCAGCAGCAAAAACACTGCAAATGATCCATGACTAATTCTTCTGAGTAAATGAAGAGAAAATTAAATCTATCCCTTCTTACTTAACACTTACAGGTCAATCCATGGTTGAGTTGCCTTTGTGCAAACTCCAGCCCTCTGTCACAGGGAGTGAGGGGCAGAGAATGCTCTCACACAGCACCAGAAGCCAAGTGTCCACCCCTGAGGAGCCACACACACTGGAGAGGATGGAAACAAGCAGCCAAAAGCCCCTCAGGCTGCATTCCCATTCCTTTCCAATCTAACACTCCAAACTCTTCTTATAGTCCTTAATTACTATGAGTAACTTTATTAATACACTTTGCAGCACCATTAACTATTACCTGAGGCTTAGCATTAAACATAATGAGACAATATAATCTTAATGGCATTAATTAATACTATCATGACTTTAAAGTTTCCCAGATCTGACCAACCAAGTGAAGCGTGATTTGTGGGGGATTTTTTGGTTGGAGTCATTTCTGTTGTTTAAGCAATGTCCCTGGCAAACAGGAGCAGAGAAGGAGAAATTTTAAAAGCAGAAAATTAAATTAAAACCAAAGTAACTGCCCCAGGCATCACTATTATGAATCATGGCAGTTTGTCCAAGACTCTCTCATGCTCAGGTCAGCAAAGGCAGAATCCAGAGACACAGCAGCCACTGGAAAGGCAGCAGTAAGGTCCCATTTGTCTGCAATTTTTTTGCCTCTTTCCTTTCTTGTGTTCTAAAGCACAAAAGCAACCATCAGGCTATCTCCTGACATCACTGTGGTGGCCAAAGGCAGGTGACCACCACGGGACAGGGTGGCAAAAGCTTCAGGAGCTGCAAAGCTGGACATTGCATCAGCCAGAAAACAGAAGGTAGAAGACCAAAATAGACAGAGAGACTTTGTTCCTCCAGTAACAGGTTTAATATTTAATCCTCACAGCACATCCTGTCAGAACAGCAAGGCTAAAACTGTGTCCTCAGCAGAGGTTTTACCAGAATGTTCAGATCTATGACTTTCACGACTAAACTGTCAAAAAATCTGGCACTGAAAGTTCACACTGGGGATTTCTATTTTTGGAGTTCTCTCTCAGTTAAGCAGGGGGTTTTATAAAAAAAAAAGCAGATTTGCTTTATTCCCAACTCTCATAATTCAACAGCTCAATCAAAGAGAATAGACAAACTGTAGGTATTGCTGGTGTGATTTCCAGGGGCTCTGAGCAAACAGCTCCAGTTCCAGCTCCAAGGCTCTGCAGCTGCTCAGCACCACCGAGGAAACTGTTCTGGTACCAGTAACTAAGTACAGCAGTCAAACTGCTCAAGAGATGTTATTAATTATATTGTCAGCTAAAGACCAATATATTTACTCTGCAGTGATACTATAATTATCCAGACAGTGCCCTGCCTGTAAGTGCTGTGTGCAGTAATTAATTTTCCTCTGCATATAGATGTTTGGTAGTATTACGTAAATCACAAGGTATTTGCTACCTATATTTAAAAAACGTATCTACTATCACACCCTTGAAAGCATCTTAAACAACATTAAAAAGTTGCATGAACACAGAAATTCAATGTCTTTGCTGTTTTTCAATCAGGCCTGAGGAAAAAAAAAAAAATCAGTGTTGACACCTAAAACTGCAGCCCTGATTTTCCAATTATTCCCAATAAACCGTAATCACAGACACGAGGCTCTAAAGTCAGTCTAGGGTCTAAAATCCCAAGTACTCAGTAATGACAGGGAAATTGTGGTTATATGGGAACAGTCTTGTGCCCACACTCACCACAGCCCTACGGGCACCCTCATAAGGGAGCTCATGCCAAGAATGATGCAGCTCCTGCCAGAGCTACACAGAGACCAGGACAGACCAGAGCAAGTCCCACAGTGAGAAAATACCCTGTAGCACAAATCAAGGAGTTGAATCCCACCTTCCCCAACCTCAGGCAGCACAGACTAACTCGTTATTTGCCTTAAAAAGAGCCATTTGCCTACTTTCTTGGAAGAGATCAGGTTGGCTTTACCATTCCTAAGTACGTATCAAAACCTACAGGTTCAAGGGAAAGATCCATAACTGGGAGCCAACAAAGCTCTGTAGCTGGAGGGGAACATGAATACACCATTAGCTGGTATTGTAAAACTACTCAGTTTAAGCCTAACTTAAGCCTTCCCCCTCTGCCATGTCCCAGGCAGCTTAACCCTGAACCACCACTTTCTCCTCAGTTGTGTGGATGCAGAATTCACTTTTATTCACCACTTCAGCCCTAGAGATCAGAAATAAAGGTATTTCAAAGGTGATTTTTCAGCTCCTGCAGTTGTGATGCAAATGGCAGGTTGAAAAAAAAGGCAACAAAACTTGAAATGCTGCCCAGTGGCCTCACACCCGAGGGCCAGCACTGTCCCTGTGCCCCAAACCAACCCCTTCAGTCTCTCCCCTTAAGATTTCAGGGCATTGTTCCTTGGCCATTTGAGGAAAACCTACATCCCGATCCCAGGGTTGCAATGACTCAACACCAGGATCCATTCACTGTGCTTCATTGCAGAGAAATTATCCCCAAAGTGTTAAATAAAGCCTAAATTCACTATTTTCTTAAACTATAAACCCTTTGAAAGTGTTCCAAATTTGAATTTTTAGGCTGAAGAATGCTATAATATTCACATCAAGTGTTTATATCTTTGACTTCTGCAGGGGCCATCTTATACATCTGACTTTGGAGTTGATTTTGAACTTCCAGAAAAACTGTTTTAAGTTTGTCTTAATAAAAGCTTCCACTGGGGATTAATTCAACTGGAAGATGAATTTATTTTTAGGGGGAAAAAAAAAAAGGAAAAATATAACTTTCCTTTCTATAAACAACTACATCTTAATTGGAAATACAGAATAAATTAGGACAAAAAAGCCCAGAGTTGTTTAAGGCAAAACGTCTTGAGCAGCTTTGCGTACTTGAGTATGAAGCAGAGGCCAATCAACTGATAATCTCCTTCACTAAATTTATACAGGAGACAGAATATTCTCTAGAGAATTTATTTCTTAAAAGAAAAAAGTTACCATTTTATTTGACAAAAATTATTTCCTATTTAAATAATCATGATTATCCATCTGCACAAGAGATATTCTTTTTATGATGATTTACAGAGTCTCTGCTGAAAGTGCAACACTCACAAGGTCTAAAGAAGTTAATGGTGTGCTGGAAATGTTTGATAAAGAATTCTTACTGTCTTTGCCATTTGACAAAATCGGGTAATAAGCATAATAAATAGATGTATCAGACATTAATACTATGAAAGCTTTTCTAAATCTTTCTGTCCATCCTCCTCGCTCTTGTTCTGCAATGGGACATGAGATTTCTCTGGCTTCGAACATGAAGCTTAAATTATCTTCTGTTAACCATTATCCTTGAAATGCCACCTGCTAATAAAACACAACCAAAAGACCCCACTGAAGCAAACAAGGACTACAGCTCCACTTTTTCCAACCTTATAGACATAAAGCCTCTGTAAAAATGAGATATTCCCACCAATTCCCCCCGCCAGGGCAAGATGCTGGTGCCCAAATTTCTGAGCTCCCCAGAAAACTGGCCAAGAAGCCACTTCCAGAAAAGGACCATTTGGTCACCCACCCTTATTAAACCTTCTTACAAAGTACTTCCATCCAAGACTTACAAAAGCCCCTGCTGTTCACTTCAGCCTCCACCAGCTCTTGCACATCCCACATGGGCCACCCTGAGATAACCAATGCAATCACTCCAGGAAAGGGAAGAAGGAAATAAAGAGGCATCACTTTTTAAGGAGAGATCATTAATATACAGACTCATCCTCTTGTGACAGCACTGATGGGGATTGAACCAGAGCAAAAGTTCAAGTCTGAAAATTTGAGCCCAAGACTCAACTGGAAAAGCTGTGACTGCCTTGTCTGCTTTGTGACAGACTGACCTGGGCTTATGCTCCCTCTTTTGAAGAGCTTCCCTGTTGAGTTTTCCTCAAAATGGCTTTGCATTGCACTAAGATGCATTCAGACACAAGTCTCTTTGATGTGTCAGGATCTACTGAACATTAATAACCCAATTACAGTGCGAAAAGCTCTTTATAAACTCCCCTCAGACACCAAGATTTGCTTATTCAGAAATATTTACTTCCACTCAAACCAGTATTTCCATCAGGAACTCTCTCAGTGTAACTGGGAGAAACTTGAGCCCTGTGGTCCTCTCTGGGTGACTGCAGAACATCCATCTCCTTTCCTCCTCCTGATCCCACCAGGCATGAACTGAACCTTTTGGAAAACATCACTTTCAGAGTAACCCAAGGGCAAAGCCACCAGGTCTTCTGCCACCAGCAATCCCCAGGGATACAAAGGTCACCCCTTGCTTGTCAATACTGCAACTCCTCACATTTGGCATTTTGCTGCTCTGCTCCCACCCTCCTGGGCAGGGTCAGGCAGCATTCCTTGTTACACATTTCCAATTTATTGGCTGATGCTAAATTGAATAGCTGATGTTAGATTTGCTTTTGTCACAAGGTTGCCATAGACCTTGACTTTTCTTACTAAAGAAAATGACTTTATGTCATCCCTTAGTAGTCGGTTATTATGGAGACTTCATAGTGCCTCCTAATATGGATGTCTCTGATTTTGAAAGAAAATCAAAACAGGCACTTGTAGTGTTCTCGGAATGAGGAGGCAGAAAAGAACTGTATCATTAACTTACTCTGGCTATAAACTCAGCATAGAGCCCAGTCTCAGCATTATTATGGCCTGTTTCAATTTTAAAGTTCAAGTTTAAAAGGATACAAGATTGACCATTCACAGGCTAACAGTCTCTGCTATGAATTCCTCTCATGGTTCCGAATTCTCCCTGGGTATGAAAGCAGTGACTGCACACATCAGCTAAAAACTATCACCCACAGCTTCCCTGGCTGCTAATTCTTCTTCAGCCTGACTGAGAAGCACAACAGATGTACAACAGCACAACTGCACATTCCTCTAGTTACAAAGTCAGAGAAAAATGTTTGGATTTCTCCCTGCAAGCTCTCCTTGCTTTCAAGGCTTTCCTGCTCATCTCTCCCTCTCCCCAGCCTGTTCTCAATCTCTTCCTACTCTAAATTTACAGCTTGCACTAGAAATCAACTGAAACAGTGACACAGTGATCCTGCAGCAGGGGGAAGAACAGCACCCTAAAGCCCAAATTAGTGAAATGCTCCCCTTACCCAGGGGGCATGGCCCATCTGTTTCTTTGCAGAGAAGCACTAATTAAAGCACAAATTTTAACACTGTCACTGGTTGAACACTGTTTAACACCCCCCTCACATTCAGTGACTGCAGTGGGAAGGTTTTGGCTGGGGTAGAGTTAATTCTTTTCACAGTGGCTGGTGTGGGGCTGTGTGTGGGATTTGTGCTGAACCCAGGGTGGATAATACAGATGTTTGCTCTTGCTGAGCAGCACTTCCACTGAGCCTTTCCTGTCCCTCACACTGCAGAGCTGGGGGGGCTGGGGGTGCATGGGAACGTGGGATGAGACACAACAGGCACAGGGGACTCCAAAGGAATATTCCATAACCATGACATCATGCTGAGCATTACAAGCTGAAGAAATAAGAAGAAGGGGGGACTTTTGGAGTGATGGGGTTTGTCTTCCCAAGTGACCACTGAATGTGATGGGGCCCTGCTCTCCTGCAGTTGCCTGAACACCTGCCCAACCATGGCAAGTGATGAATGAATTCCTCATTGGCTTAGTTTGTGTGCATGGCTTTTGCCTTCCCTATCTTCGTCTCGGCCTCCAGGTTCTCACTTTTAGCCTTCCAGTTCTCTCCCCATCCCACGGGTGGGAGGGTGAGTGAGCACCTGCAGGGAGGTTGTTAGTTAGGTGGGTTAATCCATGACAAGAAGCCATAGAAAACTGAAGGGGCTGGCAGGCACCCTATTAGCACACAAGGTAAACCCATGTTTCTGAAGTAGAAAATCTCCTTTAAGTAATTCAGCTGCTTTGCAGTGATGATCACATAGATATGCAGCTACACACATCACATGCAAAAAGAAATCCAATAGTGCTTGCTATGGAGAGAGTGATGCTGAAGTAGCTTAGGGTTTTTTGAGTCTACACATATATAAATAAAAGATTAACTCAAACTTTAAACAAGAGATTAAAAGTACATTCTACACAATTACTATAACATTCACAAATCTAAGGGGATAAAACAGATTATAATCGCTTTATTATGTTCATAGCTTTAAATGAAAGAGTGGTTTTGATACTACACAACAGAAAGCAAGGTTATGAAATTTCAAGGCAAGAGGAAAGGAAACAAACCCCTGCCAAATGGCCATAGGCAAACACGAGGTACTCTTAAACCTTGGTAATACAAACACTGTGTCATCAGGATGGGAACATTTATCCCAAACACCTTACAGCATGTGGGAACTCCACAAGCTATCCCTGAAGCACAGCGTGAAGGCCCCAGTAACCCCCAAGCTGGGCTGCCAGGAGCCCCCCAGTATTCCTGGCAGCCCCAGGAAGGATTCCCGTGGATCCCTGCCACTGCTCCTCCACAACAATCCTGGCATTCACTGGCTGGAGCTGCAAACACAGCCTGCCTGTCTGGGCAGTGCACAGAGGAACACTGGGGCTCTCATGCTCCCTCACAGCCCTCTGCACACGGATGCAACACCCAGCTCCAAGCCAGACAACTGCACACTACAACATCTGCATGATGCAGTTCTTGGGGGGCACCTTGGCTTTTCATTTCCTGGGTTCACTGGTTTCAAATATATTAAGATATATTTTTGTATTTACTGTTTTATTATAAAGTGTTCACCACTCACCCATCTGCCACCCCGAAACTTTGCATCCACAGAGGAGTTTTGCTGTTTGCAAAGACAGAGACACAGGCACACAAATTATACAGGTTATGGACATCTGTAGCTTGACAGAATCATAGAATATATGAAGTGGGAAGTGACCCACAAGGATCATCCAATCCAACCCCTGGCCCTGCACAGACACCCCAACAATCCCGCCCTGTCCCTGTTGTCCAAACCCTCCCTGAGCTCTGGCAGCCTTGGGGCTGTGCCCAAACCCTGGGCAGCCTGTTCAGTGCCCGACCTGCCCTGAGCCCTCACCCCAACTGCTGTGGTTGGCACAATAAACTGTGAGGCCGTATCTCAAAGGAGAAAGGTGAAAGCAGTAATTAAACTACTGCTGCAGAGGTCAAGTGCATCAGAAGCCACAAGATCAGACTGATTTTCTTTTGGATTTCCCCCCCTCCCTTCAAAAGAATCTGCTGGTGGCTGAGAAAAGGCTGCAGTAGTGTCTGTACCAGGCAGTGTGTGCAAACACAGCTCAACCTGCCCTGGAGATCTGACAACATCAAAAACTCTGCTTTATTGAAGAGAAAACAAATGTACACTTCAAATTCCTTTTCTAAAAAAACCTCAGGGTTCAGGATGCCAAGTGTAATAACGTCAGTTGACACCTTCACAAAAACACATGGTGAAGAGAGCAAAGATTTCAAAGGGGAAGAAAAGCTCCTCAAAACCCTGTACCAAATATTGTGACTTCTCCCACAAAGCTTCTGACATTTTCAAACGTGAAACCAAGACGACATTTTCAGCCCACCCAAAACACCCTTGACTATTTCTTCCCTGCAATGGCTTTTCTTCCTTCCTCATAACATATGTTCTAGATAAACATCTGAGATTGCAAAAGAGTGCCAACTTTTCAGTGTTAGTGGCTACACAGCACATCATCCAGAGTTATAGGACAGGATTTTTTAAAGATGACACTTCAAGGAGACTAAAAACTGCTACACAATCTTTTCTCAGGAGTCCTGGTAAGAGATTTATTCTGTTCGGGCAGCCCATGACAAACAAACTTAATCATTTTTATTCCACTGAAAGTAGATGTAGGATTTATATTCCAGGAGACCGATATGTATTCATAACATTGTGCTATTGCACAATTAGTTTCTTGAGCAGTTTAGAAAACTTCACTGATAAAGGGCTGAGAAAAATCAGGGATTTTCTGGTACATTGGCAGTAAAACAAATACAGCAGAGGAGCTTTTACTACTCATGTTGTGGTTGCATCCAAAGCAGATCAAGGCTGCTGAACATGAATTTAGGGGAAGGCAACACCTAACTGGTTTAGAGTAAAGGTTCAGGCTGTAAAGACAACGTAAGAACTCGGCATCTGCATTTACTGATAGCAACACAAACAAGCCAGGCTTGAGGTTAAACTTAGCTGCTTGCTGTCATCAGAAACACACCCCATGCTCCTGATAGTAGCTGGAGATGGCAAAGTAAACTGGTGTGACAGCTGGAACATCCCAAGGGGAGATTCAGTGGGGGTTTTAAGGCATAACATGCTTTTATTTTCATTTCTTAGCAAACACTCAAAATTTGCTATTATTGCAACCAAACTTCCAGCTTTTACACTTACCCTGGAAACCAACTGTGTACTCTGAGGACTGTGGCATATTGACAAAGGCTAAATTTCACAGATGGACTTAGGTCCACCCTGCTGGAGTCAGTGATATGAAGAAAAGCTGCACATTTTGGACAGAATTTTGCAATTGTACTGTTTGGACAGATCCCACAGCTTTGTCTGTGCAGGAGCTGTTCATCAGAAAACATTCCTTCCACCAAGGCTGAAATCAAGAGTGTAAACAGTTGTCCTCATAGGGCTGGAAAAAGCCCTTACACTGGGGATCCTTAATAGACAGAAATGAGACACGACACTCAGGAATTGCATCTCATCTGTTATTTCTCAGGAACACAGCATTTAAAATCAATTAAAACAAGCTCCTACCAACTCCCGGCACCACCTGCCATCACTCCAAACACCCCTAAGGCCTCTCAACAAAACTAGTTTAAAATCAAAACCCCCAACCTGCATACGAGCAGCTGACACACAATGTTGTCATAGACAGTTACACTCAAAGATCAATATAATTTCCCATTAGTTGCCTTCACAGATTTATCATTTAGGCTTTTCCTTAGCAGCCTTGAGGGGAACAAAGATGTGACTGCACAGGAACTACAAAAAGTCTCTTAAAAGCATTTAGAGCTGCTATTATAATCATTCCCTTTCAACAGACGAATGAACTGATGACATTAGACATGAAGAAAGCTCATTTTCCATAGCATGCTGCCTATACATTATGTTACAGCTCAATGACTGACCTTTAGAGCTGTAGGAACTGCCCAGAAGCCTTTAAGAGAAGTCTGCACACTTGGCTAGTGGCACTCTGCCCTGCTGTTGGATATTCTCCAGCTCTGACAGGGCCAAGATCAACCCTCTGAGGGTCTGAGCTGAACATCTAACTCAGCCCCAGCCCAAACAGCAGAGACAGAGTCCCCTCCTCCAGGTGAATCTCTGGTTCTGGCTCCTGGATCTTACCAGGCTCTTTGCTCTGATATCCAGTGACAACCTTGCAAATCCCAGCCATACAAGGGCTTTCATTCACAGCTCACACCAATTTGTCCATCCAACCTTCACCCACTAACTCTTACAGAGACGGAAGCAGCACTGGCAGAACCTCAGACATGCCTTAAAATATAAGCCACAATTCAAAGCCTTCAGCAGAGTGAGAGACTGGTTTGTATTCAGGAACCACTGGCTTGAACCACACAGCTCAAAGCTGCCCCAGCACAGGGAGCTACTAAAGCACAGTGTCCCAAGTTGGCTCCATTCCTCTGCAGATCCCATATTTGGGGTGTCTTCAGATGCTCAGTTTGACAAGGAAACGCTCACAGCTTATGCACTACAGACAATAACCTACTTCTTGGACAGCCCCACATAATCCTGGGATGATTTTTACCCTGAGGAGAAACATTCCAGATCATGTTGAACCATTGTAGGGAATACTGAATGTATCCTCTTCATTACACAGAGCCAGAGAAATATTTCTGACAGAGCTCATTCCTTTTGGGTTTTTTTTTCTCCTTAATTCTTCCTCAACAAATGATAAAAGCCTCTTAAACTACCTCTGCTAAGCACTATATACACATATAACCTGTGCTGTTGTGATGATGGGCTTCTCCCATGGCTCTGAGCTTCCAGGTTCTCATCACAGCATCTAGCAGACTTTCAAAAACTGTAGTTACTGCATAACTGAACTAAAACTTGAGCATCAAAGCCAGAGCTTGTAGGAAATGGTCAAAAAGACCAACTGGAAAAAAAGAGTATTAACTTCATTAACAGCAGTTACCTGCAATTACTTGCTTGAAATAGTCAAAATGTATTCTAAGAGTGAATTTACTTAGTATGTGCAGAATTTATTTAAAATGCGCAATGCAGTTTATGTCTGCACCCTCACAGGCTGTACTGGTCTGGAAATACAATCACCTCCCTGAGTGATGGCACACAGGTATTTATTCCATCTTACCAACTCCCACACAGCTCAGACAGCAACACTCAAGTCAGAGACTGATCATCACACCCAGGCCCAGGGTTAAAGAGTTATAAACTTAAACTAACATCACAAGAACTGAAATACTTTGAAAGGTGGATAAAATACGTGCTGTAAATTAGAATTAAGCTATCAGAGTGTGGATATACATTAGTTTAATAAAAAGCAGGGATAATTTCTTCATAAAAGGAGATGCAGAGCTATAAAGCTGAATAAGCCTCATAGAAGTCAATCCCCATTATCTTTTTTCTTTCGGCTTTGTTTTGAACAGCCAGCTTCCCTTAACATTCTTCCAGACAAAGCACCATCATACAGGGTAGGCAAAGAACAAAGCAGCTCCTTTTATCTGCTCCTCTATCTTCTGAGTAAATATTGCATCATTGTTCTCCCTAAGAAACACCTTTCATCTTTGTTTTAAGGATGGGGATGAGCTGATGTAGCTGTGAGAGCCCATCAGCCTTTTCCACCTGAGGGCCAGAGCTCTGAGGGCACCTCCTTCCACACCATCAAAGCCTGTGCAAACACCTCTGTGTCATCTTTGCTCCCCACACTGACCCTGCTCACCCAACACTTCTGCCCAGTGAGAGCAGCAAGGATGGCTGAATAGCAATTTTTTTCCCCCTTGAGACAGCACCAAAACAGCTTGGAGAAAATCCCAGTGGGTACGTGGCTGGGTGCCATCTGTTCCCCTTTGCAGAGGAAGTGTCATGATATTTATATCCCCTCAGAGTATCCACATGAGCTGCATGTAAAGACTCTATTCCTTCTCTACAGCTCTACAGAAATATAATGGCTGCAGAACAGATGGGGAAACAACACAAGGATATTATTAGGACAGACCTATATTACATATGGAGCAGTTCTGTCCCTTATATAATTACACAAGGGCAGGGAATGAATTTTAGAGCCTTGCTGCAGCCTCTGGAAATTTAAACATTACATAGAATTGACTTTAAGTTTCCTTCACAACAGAACAGCAGCAGTCACTCTTAAGATGTTCCATACATATTCTGAATTAAAATAAAATACGGTAAAACACTAGTTTTTGTGGGCTTTTTGAAGAGCTGCCCCATCACTGTGCAACAAGGTCATGGAACAGAAATTGAGTCCATTCTGATGGTGGTCTCCTCTTGCATCAATCCATGACTAATTCCACAACACCCACCTGTGCATTTTTTCATGCCAAAAAGTACTGACTGATAGCCCTGCTCCTTCCATCCCATTTTGAGCTTAATTGGCTCCTTCTGATATTTCATCCTGTAAGAAAAATAGGTATATTCCACAATTCTCATCTTAATTTTCTACTTGTGATAGCAAGGTAGATCTCAGATACAGTTAATATCAGCAGCTTCATAAAGGGAATAACTGCACCAGAGTCAGCTCAGATGCCAAGACATTTGCCAAGTCTGGGGACTCCTTTCCTCTCATAAGTTCCCTGTCTATAAAAAGTAAAAAAATCATATATAGTCCCCAGTCTAAGACTGAGAAATGTCACAGCCCATCTTCACTAGTCATCTGCAGCTTTCAAATTATTCATGCAGAAAATTACTTCAAACACCTCCCCCTCCAATAAATGCATCTGTTTCTCATTTGAAACAAACTTCAATTCCCATTTTTTAAAAAGCTTTTATCTTCTGGAAATATGGAAGCTTCCAAGTTCTGTAATTTGCAGCTCATTTGAACATTAATGGAAAGAAATGTTCTTCCACTTCAAACCATTTCCTCAGTCAATTAGACAAATCCTCTAAGTGGAGCTGGTGAAGCAGTTCATGTCCAGGAGCTTAATTAGCACTGAATTCCCAAATTTGCATTTACCTCACCCACATCAACAACTACACACAAACCATGGCACTGTGCAAGAGGGGCCATGGGGACATCTGGGGACACCAGAGGGTCAGGACAGCCACAAGTGCAGCTGGGACAGAGGAGGACTGGGAAGAGGATGCAAGAAGAATACACTCTATTTCCTTATCTGGTACATAGCAGCTTTCATTTTTAAACAGAGGACATGGAGCTCTTATTTTACCTTTTACAAGTCAGGCATTATATATAAAAGCAAAACTAAAGAGCCATGCTCACACACCTACAACCATCCCCTCAAACATGAATACCCTAGTAGAGAATACTTCCTCTTCCTCCTCATCTTGAAGTGAGTGTAACAATCTTGAAAGCCAGTGATAATTAGGATCTTATCAGAAAACAGTTCTGCAAATTTCTTAAGTAGCAGATTTTAGATCAAATACAGTGGAAAAAGAGACTTATTTTTGAAGGCTCGTATTTGTCACTTAAAAAGCAGTTTGACTGCTCCATATGGTCACACACCTAACGAGAGCTGTAGCAGATCAAGAACCACTTGAGCAGGTTTATTCCACACTGCCCTCACTCTTCACACCAGATTGACCTCTCACACGGGTAAAACGCCAAGATATTGGCACCCCCTAAACTTCCAAACCCTAGTCCTCAGAGCCACCTCTGTGACTGGATACTGCCTGGGGTGGGACACCCATTCCAGGTGTACAGCCACTTGCAAACAGGTTGTTACATCCACGTTAATTATGCAGATTCATTACTGCAGTGTCTGGGCACATCAAGTCTTGGTGTTAATGTGTCTGGGGTTTTGGATATGAGAGAACTTACACCCTGAGGGTACCTGCACATAAATCACCAGACCCACAGCTCAGATTTGTCAAGATAAGCAGGTGCCTGAAGACAAACATTTCCAATAGCTCCAAGAGCCCTTGGATATCCAAGGTTGAGCAACAAATTTGTGGAAAAAAAGGGCACAGTTCAGCCTCACATCATTAAACCACCCTTTCATTGGCAAAGGCAGGACGTACACAATCTGGGAAGAGCCCAGAGCAAAACCCTGTGGCAGAAGTGTTCCTGCATTCCAATAAGCTATTTACCTCCCAAGGAAGTTTAGGGAATCTGCTGACTCTTCCCATGGAGCTCTATCAATTTAACTGGGTAAAAAAAATTCAAGTCAACATTGGGTCTTGTCTATCCCTTCATTCCTGAGTTTCCTTTGAGGCTCCCGGGCAGCTGCCTGTCCTCACCCAGCCTGCCAGGGATGAGCTGGAATGGGCAGGAACATCCAGCCCACACCTTGTAACTAAAGGGGGAAAAAAGCAAGTGAACCCAAGAACTGTCCCGGGGGCGTCAAGAATCAAGGGAAAAGCATCACAAAGATGTAAGAACTGAAACAAGCCCAAAAGCATCCACTACATCTTTTTGTGTAAGAGCTCATATTTCTGTTTTGTTTATTATCAGAAAAGAGTACAATATATTTCCTATCCCATAAAACACACATATAATTTTTGTGGTAATAAGACCCAGGAGAGGCATAAATATTCCCAAGGGTTTCTGCAGTTCAGGAGAACACTGTAAAACAGTTTGATAACTTGGAGATTACATTTCCCTCTATTCACCACACACACACATATAAAAGCCTGCCAAGGGGAACGTTATTGATGCTTTATAACTATGAGCCAATAAACCTCATGAATTTCATTTATTTGAAGACTGCAATAGAAGCAGAAAGATAAGTAGCATCCTTAAATTCAGGATCATTAATTTAATCCCCACCCCCCAACACACACCAGCAAGCTTCCCATGTTCAATATTTTCATAGTTCTTCTACCAAGTGAAACAATACCAGTAAATGCCATTTGGGAAGGAACATTACAAGCCCATTCAGCAGAGTATCCCTCCTGCATTACCCATAGCAAATGGGGATGTAATGTTTCTTCTGGCAGAGCTTTTGTTTTGTTCCCAGGAATAACTCAAGGCCAACAGGGAGAGGAGAGTGGTCCTTGCTACCAAAGAGCTGAACCAGCAGCCCAGTCCATTTATCCTGATCCTTCTGGTTCTCCCACCAACACCAAAGCTCCCGAGGGTCCTGCTCAGCTCTCAGGCCTCATCTCCTGCACTTTACCCACCAGATCTTTTTCTTGGGGAGCTCCAGCACACAGCACATGAGACATTTCAGTGGGATGTAGAGCAAGATTAAGACTAAGATTCTCCTCCCCTACTCCAAGTAGCTACAAAGCTGACACAGAGGGTTCAGAATGTCAGACATGCCATTTAAAAATCATTAGATC
Organism: Calyptomena viridis; assembly: GCA_013390005.1. Taxonomy (NCBI): domain Eukaryota; kingdom Metazoa; phylum Chordata; class Aves; order Passeriformes; family Eurylaimidae; genus Calyptomena; species Calyptomena viridis. The sequence goes on from WEIV01021285.1 coordinate 2,079,706, forward strand.
AAACCTGCTGTAATAAACATAACATTTTACGTACATAATAACCCTAGTGTTTCTGTAAGATGCTGTTCTCAAATGCAAGGAAGGGGTGGGTGACTGGTGTTTTATATCACCTGGTTTAATTGTGGCACTTGGCACCACAGTTCCCATTTGCAGGAACACAGAACATCAGCTGTGCCCATGATCTGAACTGAGATAAAGTTGCTCTGCATGGAAAGAAAAGGTAGATTAAGTCCTTTAAACAGTTAAAGGCTTCAACAGAGAAGAAATAAGATGCTGTGGAGTGGAGAGTGCCAAAAATCCATCAAATGCAGGTTAGCTCTCTCATCAGTGGTGCTAAATAGGTATAAATGGACATGTTCAGTCAGGCAGAGACAGCACTGTGGGGAGCTCAGCAAAGCAGGAGGAGGGAGGCAGCTCCCCTTCCAGATGGGATAAATTCAGCATCTGTTTTCTTCTCAGCTTTGAATGCCTAAATGCATCTTAAAAAAAAGTCACCACACAGGTGAGAGGACTATGAGAGACAGGAGGACTTGGGCTATCAAACAGCACATATTTGGGGAACACAGGCAGGCAGGAACTGGTATTCCTTCATCATTTGGACAATGCCCCTCCTTGTTTGTTCCTAGAGATTTTGAATCCAACCCCTTATTCTATAAAACCAACTGCTTTGTTATGCAAGTTTCTCCTAAAACAACTCTACTCAATCAGGGTGCAAAATTTAATAAGCCTCCTGACTCCTGTTATTTCTGCTTTAAAATTTCAGAGCACCATTTCTGACCCGTGAATCACCAATTATCTGCTCTGCCCAGCAAAATAAAAGAACAAGTGACAGCTGCTTGGTCTGAAGCATCCCTGTGTCCCAGCTGCTGCTGCTGCATGGCTCAGCATTCCAGAAGGGAAGTGGGAGAAGCCTTGCACAGCAGAGAAGCAGCTCTGCAGACACACAAGTAAAGTTCTTTTATCCCTAGAATTGTCCCCCCATATCTGTCTGTTCCTGCTGGGATTCAAACACACCTGTGGCAGTGACAAACGTCACAAAAAACACACTTCTTTAGACAAAATTCAGTTCATAGTGTTCAGCTTGGGACTTAAAACACCTTCCCTCTCCTACAAAAGGGAACAACAAGTACGATCCACTCCTTACCCAAAATCCCAGAACTCAAGAAACAGCGATTTTAAGTCTGATTACATGTCTGGATTCTGCTTCTCCTTGACCCTGGGTGCAGCTTAAATGACCTGCATTCTACCACCCAAAACACACAAGGAAATACAATAGAACTGTTACTTTATTTAAAAGCACATCCTTTTAAAAACCAAAAAAACCAAACACACCAAGACTTCACACAGCACAAGTGTTTGACACACAAATACCTCAAAGCAGACAAAGACACTTTTAAGGCTACAATCAGAATATTAACAGCAATAAATAGGGCCTTTTTTCCCCAAAGAGGAGACTCCAAGGGCAACCCAGCAGTGACTGCCAGCCGTGGCTGTCAGGGGACAGTCCCACAGAGACTTTGGGTACAGGTGTGGCTGGAGAAAGCTCCATTCCAGACAGGAAGGTCACATTGCCTGGGCCAGATCAGGCATTGAAGTCTGATACTACATAGCTATGCTGTGTTTTCTTTCTTAAATGCCATGTATGAAAACACTCTGTATTTATTAACCAAGATTAAAAGTGAATTAAGCTTTTTGACAACTAGCATTGCATTACCTAAGAGACTAAAATTTAACATTGCCTTGAATTCCTTAAAAAAGCCTCAAAACTCTTATGACTATTCGAGTAAATAAGAAAAGGAAAATTATGCCTTTTTATTAAAATAAATTATTCAGTTTAAGCTAGCACCTATTCAAATGCATCCCCTGGAGCAAAACATCTCTTCCCCAGTACCATCCTTTGAAAGCAAAATTCATCTCCTTTCCCTCCTTTGGAAAAGAGGCTGGATAGGAAGCTAGGACAGATCTTAATTATCCAATTAACTTCTTGACTCTACAGCCTTGTCCTACACATCACCTTGTGGGCCAATCCTGGAATCAGTGTGGGATTTAGCAGCACCTCAGCTGGATACCAATCACAGGGTATTTGTGGTCACTTGTTCAGCTCTAATGGAACAGACACTTGATGTGCACAGGTTTGAGCTCCCTTTGACCAGACTCCTAGAGCACAAATAAACCTCTCATACCTTCCAACATTAAGATATTCTATGACTCTGTGCCTTTCAACTTTGAACTATTTTCTCATTTATCAAGTGTCAACTTCAATCATTATTATTACTCATTTGGCATGATTATTCTTTGCCTTCTTGAAGCTAAAAAAAGAAGGAAGTTGTAGGAAATGAAGCATAAGGTGAAGATCATGATGCAAAACCCACCAAAACTATGGACAAGTCAAATTCATATCCAGCATGACCTGCATCTCCCTAGAGATAAATGGTACCTCAAGTTCAGGGCTGACCACATACAACAAAGGCAGAAGTTTGTGACCTATGGATCTATGAAAGCAGCTTTTCCTTAACACAGATTTAAATGACTTGAAGTGAAAGAAAGCTGGCATTTTATAGAAGAGACCAGAAATGCAGAGCAGACAAGGCTAACCTACAAGGAAACCAGTGACCAAGCCCATCTTCTGGCTACATTCACCAATATAAAATACAATTCTTCTCAAAACATGCCTGGAACATAATGAAAGTGCCAGATAAAAACTGAGACATCCCACAGCAATGCTGGAGGAGGAAATACTGGAAGATGGATACATGTTTGGAGGTTAAATGGTAGAAAACTGTCTGCAAAAGGTGTGAATTTCAGCTTTCCAGCTATTCATCACCTTAAAAGACACTTGCTTTGGGCAGAGAGACACATGACAAATTTGTTACCTATTCCTCTTGAATAACGGTGCTTTTAGTAGTTTCATTTTCCAAAACCAAAGTTATCTGCACACCAATGCAAAACACATTCTGCATGGACAACTCAGGGTTTGTGTAAGTATTAAAAACGTAACAAATTAGAGAAGTTTTTAAAAAAATAAAGTCAAAACAACTCTTGGTGTCTGCTTCCATAGACTTGTCAGAATCAGTTATTCCAATTCCCATTCGTTTGCTTATATGCTGATCAATGTTTTAATTTACAATAAAAGCTACAATTTGAGTTCTTCAGAGAGCTTACATGGAGTAAGTTCCTACTATAATTAGTAGGAATTGCAATGGAGAGGTGGAGAAGAACAAAGATGAGCCCAACTCCTCCTTACTTTAACATTCATCACAAGTCACAAAACAACCACAGCAATGTCTCTGCAATAACTCAGCACTCAGATTTTTCTTGGAAAATTCAGAAATAATTAACAACAAACATCTTGGAAAATAAATAGTTTTCATGGACTTTTATTAAATAGTTTTCTGCATTTAGCAAGTCTTCTGGCTCTTTAAGCCCCATTTCAGTACTCCTGCAGACCCAGTGGTTTTCTTTGCTATATTACAAGAATAAACACACTTATTTCAAGCTCTTTTAAATCCACTCTTTCAGTGAAGTTTGGAATGCAATCTCTACATTAAAAACATCAGTTCATCTTATTTTAAAGTATCTCAAAATTAAAACAATAAGAGCTTAGATGGCCAGGTTTGATGCCTCAGAGAGCCCACAAGTGATACTGATGCCCAGAGAGTGTCTTTTCCTTTATTAAGAAGTAAAGGCTGCATTAACCACCTCCTCAGTGCCTGCATTGCCACTGCCTGCAGCACTAATCAGGGTCTTGTTTGCTGTCCTTAATCCCAGGATGCAACTCCTTCACTCCTTTAGGCACTAATTAGACCATCATACCTGAAAGTATATCCTCAATCTTTGAACTATCATTTCTCCCACCACTGGAGCAAAACAACACGTTAATATGTAAAAGAAAAGTGACTGCTCTAGACAGCCACTGCAGACCTGTGGATTATCACATCAGGATTTCCTGTAACTCTCCTGGCTGTAAAGGAGGCAGAAATGAATGGAAAGTACTAAAATGGAAAAGGCACATGGCATTTACTCCACACAGGCACAGATCAAGGCACAGAGCAGGAAAATGCCAATATTAAAGGCACAGCTGCCAATCCTGCTGCCTTCCAAGTCAAGTTGGCTGGCTGACTACAAGGATGCAGGTTCAACAGGCCAACTCCTCCACTCAGGATTTCATAACACAACATTTTGGATGGGATCACAGAACCATAGAATGGTTTGGGCTGGAAGGCATCTTCAAAATCATCATGTTCCACCCTCCCTGCCATGGGCAGGGACACCTTCCACCACACCAGGGTGCTCAAAGCCTTATCCAACCTGGCCTTGAGCACTTGATTACCAACACAGTGACCATCATTTCACATGGAAACTCCACAGTTTAGACAACTCCAAGGAATAGGGTGCTCTGTCCTGGAAATAAATTCATCTAGCCTAGAAACAGCTGAAAAATCAGCTGAGTGGTTCAGGCATTTGTTCTGACCTAATTACTTTTAAATGAGCCTAGAGGGGATTGGGGTATTTCCCCCTCCCTTCTCTCCAGGTAATACTGGAAATCCTTTGCTACATTTCCAACCCAGTGATTTCTATAATGCTTCTGAAAATATTAACAGATCAACTGAGGAATGGGATAATAATTAAAGTGTTCTCTGAAAATTTTTTTAAGCAGAGGTTCCAAATGACAAGCCACTGATGGCTGGAGACCTGTGAGGTCAGTGCACAGATGGGTCCATCTCCAAAGGGCATCCTTTGGCACAGCCAGTCCCCAGGATGTGAAAGGATGGAGGCAGTCAAAAACACACAGTCAGGTATTTATCAGCTTGTAGAACTCCTCAGCTGACACAGCAGTTGACAAGGGGATTCTAATGAAGCTTTATTTGATTCAGGAACAGTACTACTTCTTAAAATTTAAATTGCTTTTCTTGTTCTTACTCCAAAAAAATAGCTGCTGTTAATACTCAGCTTTTATCAGGAGCTATAACACTCCCTAAGGTCTCCAGGTGAGGCCACCACAGACTTGGAACCACCTTTGGTTTTATTATTCCAGGTCAAATCTCCTACCACTTCCCAAAAGTCTTAGTTCAGGAAGCCATAAAACTAATCAGCTACTGTTCTTTATTAATTTCTTTATTAATTATTACTTATCAAAACAACTTGTTATCCAATGGGTTTGGTCTGACCAGACCCTGCTGAGCAGGAGCCTGGGGGGTTGTTCATGGCACAGTAACACAAAAGGACCCTCCTTCCCTCAAAGGTACCAAGAAACAATAAAGATTTCTTTATAGGCATCATAATAGACTCTCACTTGGCCAAGTTTTACATTAGTTGTATTTTATAGAGGAGAAAAGGAGTGGAAGGGAGGAGACCAGATGGTGATTCTATCCTGATCTCACTTGGGAAAAGAAATAAAGGGAAAAAAAAATGATCTTCAAAAAGAAGCAGGTTTAATAAGTGGCACAAAATGTTCTTCCTATTTCGGCATGACTGGAAACCACTTTTCTAACTGCAGTCAAAGAAGAAAGTGAGGAAGGCAAAAGAATACATATTTCTGGATTTATGCATATGGAAAAAGTGACACTTAAATTCATCCCCTGCATGGGAAGATCTCTGCCAGGTATTGTCACCCCTGAAAATGGGGAAATGGGGGAGAAACAACTCTAGAGCACATGAAGTTCCAAAATCTCATGTGTTTGCAGACAAAAAGAAGTGATGTGACTTACTTCTATGTACTGAGTAAAAAACAAAGACTAACTTGGCCTAGAGGAGATGTGCAGTGGAGATTTTTTAATTAATATTGTTTAGAGAACAAATTAGATGACTTGAGCACCTAGAGAGCTGTCAGCTTGGCATCACTCCCAGGTAAAATAACTGAATGGCCGATACAGAAATCAATTAATAAAGAAACTAATACAATTCATCCATAAATCCATGTTGACTGAAATAACAGCCCTTGATAGATTATCCCTTCCATAAAAAGACTTCTTAAATAGCAGTAAGGGGAAGTGTTGACAAAGTAATTTCAAGCTTCCACAAGGCATTTCCCTTGGCATGAAGTGGCTGCTGCAAACACAGCACAAACCAACAGGGCAGGGACCACTCCCACATCTCCTACATGGTGCAGACATCCCTTCACTCTCCAAAATTTAGCACTCAGGGCCACTTGACTGTTTCTCCAGCCCTCCTTTGGGATCACTGGCATAAAACACTTGGTACAGATCACAAGGCATGAACAAAAGGAGCTGGAGACAACAATTGAGGAGCAGCTCCTTTATGCCCCAATTTGCTCAGATGAAGCTAAACCAGCACATCTGGGTCATGTGGAGAATTTAATGGACTGGGAAAAGGGATAGAAACGAGTCAGTCTGCAGATGGAAGCAGGCAGAGGATGCAGGAGATGAGAAAGGAACAGGAAAAAGTCAAGAGCTAGTTCTGGTGAAGAGACTGGGAAAGGTAAATACTTGTCAAGGGCAAGAAAAGAAGCCAGAACCATTTTGATATGCAGGAGGCACTTCTGAAAAAGGACAATTTCTGCAAGTAGTTGACTTAACTACACAATGCTTTGGGGCATCTTAAATTCCCACTATTGTTCCAAATGCCTCATCCCTGAGAGCCCCGAGGTCCCCCAGTGAGGGGTCAGGAGATGGTACCTGCTGCTCCACCACAGCTCAGGGCACCCCAAGGGACCTCCAGGTCTTACAAAAATCAATTCCACTTCTTCCCATTTCCCTCATCACCAGCCAACCTTGGCAGCTTAATTATAAATCTTTTCTCCCACAAAGAGAATGGCTGATATTCCCAATCTCATCTCAAATCTGTGGTAAACTCCATGGCATCTCTTTTATTTCCAAATGAATTTGCCTTATTAAAAAGTAATGAGCTATTAATTAACTTTGCACTCATACAAAGCTGTTTAATTCTCAATCCAATTAACAGCAATCTGCTGAAGGATTCTAATGATTATTTTAAATTTGCTAAGAGAAACATCTCTGAGCCTTTCATAATAAGATATTTATAGAATGGCTTCGGCTGGATCTCACTCGCATTTTAATTCAATAACATTTTTATAATACTCCAACATCTCTCAACAACATTATCTTTGACAACATATCATTTAGATGCACAGCAAGGCTGAATAACTAAAACTGCTTGTTTGGAAGTTGTTTTGGAGGGATTATTTTGTTTTAGGCTTTCCTAATCACAGAGGGTTCCAAAGCCTCAAGGACAGTTTCTGTTAAGTCTCACAGGGGTTACACACAGATATTTGGGTTTTTGCAAAGACTGGAAAGGTGGTAAACAGCCTGTTACTGCAAAGGGTCAGGAGACATCTCTGTCTGCACAGAGCAGCCCAACTCAGCAGCACCACATGGAGCTTTGTTCAATTATATTTAGTCACAATCATAATGACAATACTTATATTGTGCAATTTCTAAGCCTAAACACAGGCTGGCTGTGTTGGACAAGAAAAGTTTTATTTCCATATGATTTTTCTATCTGGAGGGTTTCCCCACCACAATAACAGACAGAACAGAACACACCTATGCAGCACCCACTTACCTTGTACCTCTTCTGACAAAAAATAAAGCATTTTCAAAGTCTGCCCTTTCAAGGACAGTCATTCTCTCCACCACTCCAGCAAAAGCATTCAACAACTAGAAAGCTGCAGCTTTTCATTCTCACTAATATTATAAATTTTCCCCCAGGCAAGTGAAGAACACACTCAGCTCAACACACAGACAGGCATTTGAGATGACAAACCTCCACCTTCCAAAACCATAAATGAAAGTAATTTTAATATTACTAAACACCACAACTGCATGTATGGTTCTTAATTATTCATTGCCACTGCCTACCTTAAAATTAAGAACTGACAGAAACCCTGAAATATTAAATCCTGAGCAATTCTGGGATGTGCTGTATCACACGGGTCTCAGACACCCAATTTCTTATGTTCAGAAAGGGAAATTTATAAAGGCAGTTCTTAACTCAGCTTTGCACACTCACATCACACACAAAACCCATCTAATTTAACTCAATTTATACCCAAAGCTGGAATATAACCTATGGCATATTAAAAGTGACATCTTTACCTAGGAACACAGAAATGGTTAAAGTTAGTAGTAAAAGGATGTGTGGAAGGGGCACCGAAGTGCCATTAAACATTGGGGGGGTATTTTCTACTACAATTCGAACAGTAATTTCTGGTCCATGTCCCACCCAGACTTGCTGCTGTTCACCTCAGGCATAACACGGACATTACCTATTTCTGCAACCTTACTGGATTGCCCCACTTCATTCACACCTAACGGGGGGTTCATATGCAACAACTGTCCCCAAAACACACTTATCCATTTGGGAAACTGAGACCAGGAAAGGGGACACACCACTTAAGCCATAATTAGAATCAAATCTAAAAACAAGACAAATGAAAAACTCTGGCACACGAGTCCCAGGTGAAGCCAGCTCTTCTCTGCATATCTGTGTTGGCAAGGAGCAGGAAAAAAACCCCTGAATTTTCCTGATTTTAAATATTGAAGTAGTTCCCAAAACAGATGTCTCAATTAGTGTGCCAAAGATTCCGAGATGTCCACAGCAGCAAAACCAAATCAGATGCAGCTTTTGCATGGCTGTGATCATGCAGCACTTCAATTCACACGTGGCATTGTGCAGGACAACTCCACAACATGGAGCAAGGACTGTTCATCTTCCTGATTGATGAACATCCTCTTTGGGTGTTATTTTCCCTCTGTCACAGGCAGTTTGTTCAGCAGGGCTCTGGTGTTCATTTGCATGCTTCACAGCCTCCTGCTTCACAGGGACACGTGTTACTGCTTGATGATTTACCCTCTCCTTTTGATTGAGGCTGAGGGCATTTCACATTATTTTATTATCTAACGTATGTACACAGTGTATTTTAACTGCTGCATCCATTCTCTTATTTTACAAATCAATGCTGTGCCTCTCTCTGAATCAGAAGAGCCATCTGCAATTATTGATCTGTTCATATTTCTTTTTCTATTGATCATGTCATCTACAGCCCCATCAAGTTTCCTTTGGCACAGAGAACGTTCCCATTATGCAATTTTCCATGTTCACTGCAGTGACATCTGCTATTAACTTGCCCCAAAGTAATAAAAATTAAACTTCTTGGCTGTTTTGTACGTAACTCTCTGGACACATACACAAATCACTTTTAGTGTGGCACCTGCCTATTTAGATTGGACAAATTACTGCAGCAGACAAGAGTTTCCCAACCTCAAAGGATGGCCAGTGAACTTTGTCCCAAACACTGAAGACCTGAATTTTGCAAACCAGCTGCTAATGATTATTTAAGAAGATGGTTTTTGCTTTTATGAAGCAGAGGGGGCTTTAAGAGCCACTTACACACCTTGCTTCACCTTAATTTGGAAATAACTCCTGTTGAACTACTGAACCATTTTCAGGGAGTTAAACAACAAAACCACAAACCCAACCCTCTCCTCTAGCTTTTCCTAATAAAGAAAAACTACTTCTACAAATTTTTCTCAAATTCTGTTGCATGGAAGTTATTACAGAAGCAACACAGCAGTAACTAAAGAGGTTCTTGGTGCATTAAGGAATTAATACTTGTCATCTGACATCTGTGCCCTTAAACATCCCTCCTACCAGAGGGGAAACAACTGTGCACTTGTACACCAGTTCTCAGGCTTCAGGCACTGGAAAGATCTCATTCTTTAGGAGAATATATAGTTTAAATGCACTTTCTCCCTTGATGGAATTAGCTATGCCTTGACTACACAAAGACTCACATGGATCCAGCATCTGGTCCCTTCCAAAACTTCCTCAGTGCATGTTTTATGCAAGTTAATATTATGCAGACTCAGAGAAGAGCAGGTAAATATGTCACAACCTGGGCTGTGCCACATAAAACATAACAATCATATGATATCATGATCAACTATCTTACAACTCAAAGCTACCAGTCAGACCAGTCCTGTGGAGCATCTGGAAACAGCCAGATGAGGTCTAAATAACATCAAATTCTATCACAGGCAGGAGCTCAGGAAGAACTGAGAGGAAGAAACTGGTCAGAGTCCCAAAACCAGAGCAGGGAGAACACTGTACACAGAAAGATCTTTGAAAGAACCATTTGATAAATATCACTTGCTTTGCATAGAACTCACACATTCAAGCTCACTCCTACTCAAGTCGAGTAGGCTGATCTTATTAAGAGCTGAACTACCTTAAAACTGAGATCAGGATTAAATACAACTATATCTTAAAGCAAATGATCTCTGAAATAGCAGCACAAAGGAGACCCACAGGTGTTAGGCCAGGTCTGCCATGGAAGCCTTATCTTTCCCCCCACACTCTGGTTTTAAACCCTGAAAGCTTCCGCATTACAGAATCTCAAATAATGGATTAACATGAACTTGTCTTGATTATATAATCACTAGAAAAGGAAAATAAACATCAACATCTAAGCTTTTGGTGCAGCAAAAAAAGGAGAATGTTACTAGATTCATGACACTGTCAAAACATCACTTTCATATTCAGCATTTTTATTCATAAAAGCTTTACAAAATTGATCTTAGACTGTACTAATTTGGGCTGAGAGGAATCAGTTGTCAATGCTGCCCAGCAATGATGTGGAGCAAAAACTGAAAAAAGCAACATCCAACAGAAAGAACTAAATGCAAGCAGGTACAACACCACTACTTAGCCTTTTTTTTCAGTTCCTGGAAGAGTGAATAAAAAGCAGAACTTGCTTTGGTCAAAAACTGAGCACAGAAAGTTCATGGAAGTGCAGGATCATTACAAATTAAAGGATTACTGAGGCATGAAATACAACATGGTTGGAATCAGGTAAACAAAGCAGTAAGACAAGAAAAATCTGTCACAGCCCAGGCACCTTGCACCTGGAACTTGGTGAGAACTTGGGTTTTTTCAGTGCAAAATGCTGTCAGTCATAAAATGAGCAATCTGTTCTCCCCTGAACAAAGGCAAACCCAAGGTCTAATGCCTGCAGCTTCAGCTTTTCCAGGTTGGAAGATAATTCAAACCCATCTCAGCAGCAGCTTGAATTCACATGCTTAAAACCCAAGGATGCCATCTGCAGCCCTGCATTTACATTTAACATTAAACTGTGCTGCTGGCAAACTTCTGGCTCTGCCTACAAAGCCTCAGCCTCTTCCTCCAGCAGCTCTTCTGCATCCACATGTTAACTCCTAAACTGGAAGGACATCTGCTCTCGAACACTCCAAGGAAAATGTCATCACATGTCAAAATTAAAGCTAACATGGAATGTACAGCAGTGGGGAATAAGGACAAGGGCTCCCTGCAAACACCCACAGTTTCACCACAGTTTTCCCTGCAACTCCTTTCTTTCCTGTATTCCAGGGAATGCACATGGAGAGCTTCAACTACCACTTGTTTGGAAGTCATGCAGCCACAGGCTCTCTTTCCCAGAGCCCAGGAACAAAGCTGATGCTGTTTGCAGCAGCTGATATGGACCAAGTGCTGAAGTCAGCATTATTTTGGAGCATGGTTATGGGATGGAGAATCCACAGGCAATGCTGGGAACATGCTCTCTGTACACAACCACCATTAAAACCACACCAGTCTCCAAAATCATCTTTATCAACATCTACTGTATTTGTATTGGATGTTTACAGAATAATTAATCTTGGATTTATCTGAAAGTCTTGAGGATGCATAATTGACATGGAGAACCAGCTTATTATAAATCTTCTCACAAACAAGGACAACTACAAAGTCACTTTGTACAACTTCCAGAGTTGAACAGCTCTAAACCAGACAAATCCCATTATTCAGTCCTGAGACTTTCCTGGTGCTGTTACACAGTTCATACAGAACATGGGTATTTATGTCAATATGGATCAGTCCATTCAATGTGTAACTGATTTTCCATAGTCTACTTTAAGTGTAATCAAACAATTTAAGGCCTCAATAGATATTTTAACAGATGGAAAGAAATACAAATGAGTAAAGGCATTTTGATGTTTGCTACCATTTACAGTTTAGAAGCTTTCAGGACACATATGTTTAATCAGAGAGTTGATGAGGAACATGGGTGAGTGATTATTTATTGACATGTGCACAGAGGGATGGAAACAGAATGGGATAATTGGTTCCCTGCCAGAGTAGCTGGCAATAGTTATTGACCATTTTTTATTTCTGGACATCAGCCCAAATATGATACTGTAGGTGCCAGAGAAGCTTCACATTTGGCAAAAGTGAAACTACAGGCATAACTTCCCACATATGATTAAAATCCTCCTAATTCGGGGCCAAGATACTCCCAAAACCTCACAGTTAGTCAGGGCCTCCATCTGCACATGTTACAGAGTAGTTACACACACATTATTTTCAGCAATCCAAGCACAAAAACAAGTTGGCATTTCCAAAAAACAAACCAGCAGCACTCAGATGCCTTTTAGGCCCTTGGTATGAAGCAGTAATCACCACCTTTCCCCCACAGCCCAGTACTGAAAGGAGCACAGAGCAAATGTTTGCTTTTCTGAGAAGGGCAATATTCCAACAGATGAGAAGTAGAACCACCAAATATTGACGGAGTGTGAGGATTCCCAATCCAAGTGGCTGGAGGTCTCTGTCCCTGCTGGGACTTGAGCTGAGCACCTTCACCCCCTCCAAGGGAACAGTCTGTCAGCTGAAATGGTGGTAATAATCCTGTCAAAGGTCTGCAAACAGATACCATGCTCACAAGAGAGCATCAGGAGAGGAAAGATGCATTAAAACTGCTGGGACTCATGTGGTTCAGCACAGCTGGGAGTGGGGAATGGCTGTGGCTCAGCTCCAACACATCAACAGCAGCTTTTCCACGTGTTTTGGTGGCCTTTGGAGCAGACCCTCAAGCACAGCTGCTCAGCTGTTAGTGCAAAATCTTTACATAAATTCCAAGAACACCTTTGTGCCTCCCCTATATGGCTGAAGTCAGGTAAAATTCAGCTGCTTATGTTTTATCTGTGAGCAGCAATGAAAGCAAGATACATCAGAAAAACTTTTTTTCTATCTCAAAATTCATCTCCCCCACAAGCCCTTTAAGCATCCTTCTTGCTTCACTGGAAATTACCATACCTGACCTTTGGCACATATATGCAAATTACAATCTTTCCACAAACTTTTTTTACAACACGGTAATTTATTTTTAATAATTAATAGCCAAGATATCCAAAGCAGAGTCACTTACAGGGTTGCTAATCAACTTTCCAGCTTTGTTATAACTAAGAGAACTCTTTCCAAGACACCTCTCCATAAGCCTCTGTCCCCTCTTCTGCTTTACTGTGTGTATCTACACACTTGTGTACATAAACACTCTTGAATCTTTGTAGTTGTAAAATCAACACACGAAAAATCTGTAGCATTAAAATACAAGAGTGCAGAGACGACTGTTGAAATTACAGACAGCTATGTTATTTTAAGCTTTAAACCCTAAAAGTGAGGGAAATGTAAATCAACCCCAACATTTGTTCACAGAATTTCTTATTTTGATGTGGTCAAATATTTGCAGAAGGTCACATGGGGGGTATTTCCAGCTTTGCTCAGGATCACTGGTTTGTGCAGAGAGTTTTTGTGCAGATTAATATCCTTTAATTCAAAGAAAAACCCAAGAGCATCACTTGACTCAAAGTCTGATTTGGGATAAAATTCACAACTTAGTATTTTTCCCTCCAGTACGAAATCCACAGGGCAGGGATGGGATACACATGGAGCAGGGAAACATGAGAAAACCTTTCTTCAAAGTTCACCAGATTCCCAAAGCCAGCAGAGGTTTCACAAAAGCTCTTCTCTTTCTATCCAAATGAGAAATATTTCTGTATGTTTATCCACAGCTCAGGACAGACAGTGGAAGAAATTTAGAGGAAAGGGCTTAGAAAAATAAAAAGTAGTTGGCTTTACATGCAAGGCTTTATCTGTATGACAAAACACTGCTCAGAGAAAGCAATTTAGCAGCTGACATTAAACTTCCTTACTTTAATACCTCCAAGTTAAAAATCAATACATTTTAATTGTTCAGTCCAAAGTAATGTTTTGTTCCGAATTGAAGCAAAGACTTCCCATGCTTTTTGCTAAAGGCAGCACTTCAACAAGTGTTTATTGAGTATTGATTAAGATGTTACTCATCACTAAAATTTAATTTCTACATGCTGTAATACAAAATGTGAACATTTCCCAAAAAAAGTCAGCTACACTGCAAGAATATAGTGGAAAGTAATCACATTTTCTTCCTGTCTTCCCTCTTCCTCTGAAAAAAAGAGGGAAATAACCCATCTTGCACTGCTCACTCCTTCCCTTGTATCACTCCAAAGGATCCACAAGGACCAGTATTACTCATTTAATGCAAGGATAGCAGGCATTTTTGCAGATGTTCCCATATGGAAAAACTCAGTCTATGGCCCAAACTAAAGACAGTTTGCTCCATGTGTGAGTCAAATGTGAAGTGCCACAGCTGCACTGACAGTGCTGAGCTCAAGGTGCACCACACCCTATTTGTCAGTAAATTAAACCACTAACAGTCCCACTGCATTCAACACAACACAGAGAAATTGAGTTTGTTTTTTCAACTTACAAAATTCAAACACATTTGAGTTTAGTCCTGGTGATACCTCCAAACTTTGATAAGGCTCAAGTACTAGAAGTATTTTCCGATCTGCAGAAGAGCCAAGTAAGTTGTTCAAAAGGCCTTAAGTCTCAGCTTACAGCAAAAAACACTGTAGATAAGTCAATGTCTCAAAAAAGAATTAGTATGTTTTCCCTTAAATGAAAATATAACAGCTACTGACACACTAATTATCTTTCAGTACCTAGTGGACAGCACTGAGACAGTAAATCAGGATGAACATAATAAACCAATTTATTCAGCAAAGCCAAATATTTGATGAAGCACACACTGAAATTTAATCAAGAACCACCTGGGAAATCCTGCCCTTATGCCTCAGCTATCCCCAAATAAAGTTTAAAATATATATGTATAAAAATACACAGAAAATGTGACAGTACAAACAGGTTTTGCATTACAGAGAGAATTAAAATGTGTATATGCACAGACACAAGTATTACATGGCAGACATGGATGCCCTGGTGCAAATCCAGCAAAAGGCAATGAAGATGAAGGGATTGGAACACCTGACACACAAGGAGAGGCTGGGAAAAAGCCTCAGGAAGGTTCATGTGATCTTAGCACTGCCTATAAGTACCCAATGGGAAGAAATCACAGAATATGCCAAGTTGCAAAGGATCCACAAGGATCATGGAGTCCATCTCCTGGTCCTGCATAGGACCATCCCCAGGAGTCACACCCTGTGCCTGAGAGTGTCATCCAAACACTTCTTGAACTCTGTCAGGCTTGGTGCTGTGACCACTTCCAGGAGCAAAGAGATGGAGCCAGACTCCTCTCAACAGGATCCAGTGAGAGGAAAACAGCAAGCAAAGCATTTCTCATATTTCAAATTACTTAAAACACGAGAAATTCCATTTAAATGTGAATATCAAAAGCTTTTCTACTGTGAAGTCAACCAATGGCCCAGGTTCCTCACAGACACTGTGGATCCCCATCTTTAGATCTATTCCAACCCATGTGGGCTCTGAGCAGCCTGCTGGAGGTGGCAATCCTGCACAGAGCAGGGGGGTCAGCCTAAGCCATCTCCAGAGGTCCTGCCTCACCTCAGCCACTCTAATTTAATTCCAGGATGCCATTTAAGGTGACAGTTGCACAGCTCTCTGCATACACTTGAGCAACTAGAGATCAAGAAGGTAGAAAGTACCATTAGGCCATTTTAAACTGGAGGCATCTTCACTGTTCGTGTAAGACACTTGAACAAGATAACAAGAACTCCTTCCTGACTTGGGGTGGAAAGAGAGGTTCAGAAGTCTGATTAAATGCTGTGTTTTCACTCAGGAGAAAAACTAACAGCCTATCTAAAGGGCTTTGTGCTTCACCTCCCAAATTTGTCACTGTATGACAAAACAGAATGACCTGGGTCCATTATTAAGTGACCCCAGTGCCCAAAAGAAATGCATTAAAGTTTTTCTCTACTACAGCACAGGCATAAAACTGTCACAAGTGAAAAAGACGCTCTCACCTCAAAATCAGTTCTTAACAACCTCTCAAATGAACAAACCAAACCTCTTTCACTTCCCAGAATTTGTATATTTGCTCTCACACTCTTTCTTAAAAAGCAGATCTGCCAGCTGTGTAAAAATCCCTGTCAGCTCTGCCCTGATGTAACTGGCACCTGCCTTTTTGGAAGGTGCTGTGTGCCAAGTCCCAGAATCCATTTATGACAAACATCTACTGTGCTCAAGTGACACGACTCTGCTCCACTGCTGATCCTGTCTAATAGTTAAAGCTGGTTATAACCCAAGTCCAGAGATGGAAGAAAAGCACAAGCGCACACTGGGATCAGGGGCTTGCAGCAGTTTGCTTTTGCCCAAGGAAGCACAAAACTCTTTTGGAGGAGCAAGATGCAAATATCTCCCAGTAAACCTGCTCAACTCAGTCCCCAACCTAACAGAGCTCTCCAAAGAATTACAACCCAACAACCATCATTTATCTGGCCTGTCTGGCACACAAGTCTCACTATGAAAGCAGAGTTTCATTTCCAACCCCGATCTCCACTCTGGCTACGAAAGGCAAGGGCAGACAAGTTTAAGATACAACACTGTACATTCTAAAATTGTGGAGAACAAGCCTCAGTACATGAGTTCTGACACCACCACTGGGACCACCAGTTCTCACTTCAGCTGCTTTATAAAGGACTGGTAGCAGGGAGCCCTAAATGCAGCCAAAACCTGAGAGGAGCCTAAAAGAAAGCTGGGGACAGACTGATTACAAGAGCATGGAGTGACAGCACAAGGGGGAACGGCTTCAAACTGATTTAGAGTAGGTTGATATGAGAAATTGCAAAGAAATTGTTCCCTGTGAGGGTGGGGAGGTCCTGGCACAGGTTGCCCAGAGAAGCTGTGGCTGCCCCATTCCTGGAAGCGTTCAAGGCCAGGTTGGAGCAACCTGGGATAGTGGAAGGTTGGAACTAGATGAACTAGTTAGAACTAGACTATATTTTTAGGTCTCTAACCCCAAACCATTCCATGATTCTGTGATGTGTTCCTGCAAGGAAGAGCTGGCACCAATTAGCGATAAACTCTTGGAAGGTAAAAAATAAGCAGCTCTACAGACTTCATTCAACACGTGTTCACAAATGACAGTCAAGTCTAAGCAAACCTTCTAGAGAATGTATCATTTGATATTATTGAGAGACGGGAGCCTGAAAACACACTGCACTCATGTCACATTTCATCAAGACATCTTGAAATATTTCAAAAGTGCTCATTAAGGTCCCTCAGACTCCTGTGAGACAGAAAAGAAACATATATGCCATTTACAATAGACTTAATTGAGACATGGAAAAAATTAACTTATCCTGTCATAAAACAGGATGGGGATAGAGCCTGGAACAGAGGAACTGAGCCCCTCAAACCCCTGATCTAAGCACAGTACCAAAGATTCATCTGTTCCCTGATGGAGCAACTCACCATGTAGAAATTCCTCTGAGTATGAAAAGTATGGGGAAGGGAATGAGCTTCTCTCCATGTGCATGATTTCAGTACAACATTCAATAGCTGCTTTGTCACCTTGGAAAGCTAAAGTTGCTAAAAAGAGCAAAGTTGCAGTCTCACTTGTGAGATTACTGCAAGTGTGGGGAGTCAGAGCTCTTTGATTCTCCTGCAGAACCAGGAGCAGACAGGGATGCAGTATCCTTGTTCTGAAAGAATTCATTAACAGTGAACTATCATAAAGGGCTGGGGGAGGGCAAGACCTTGATTCATGTTCCTCTTCAAATACATTAAGTCATTTCCTTGTGCAATTATACATATATTACAGATATTGTTCCTGTACTCAATTTGCCTTGCTATAAAATGGCAACATAAACATTTTCCTCCTCCTTAGTATCTTTGGAATCCAAGTTATTATCTGAAGAGAGGTATCATGGGGAACAGTATTCAATACAACAAGTAATTTTTCATAAGTATTTATTCTTAAAACGTTAAAAGGAAAGAGTAGGAAGAGCCAAGGTCAATTTGTACCTAGGTATTCAGCTTGAATATGCAATTCCTGGTTCCATTACTTTGTGCCATTTCATTTCTGTGTCCTAAGGACATGTGCTACCAGTAAACTGCAGTTTAAGTTTCCAGGCTTCTGCTTTGCCTTAAGTTCCCATAAAAGAAAAATTCTAAAGTCCATCCTATTTCTGAACGATGGAGTAAGGCTCCTGTCTGAAAGAATGGAAACTAAAAGAGTGACAGCCTTGTCTTCCTGCGTGAATTAGATGCCAGTGGAATCTAAATCCATGACAAAAAGCAGATTTGTTAATCCCACTATGCTTCTCCCAAATTTCTGCAACTTGTCACAAGCTTCTTCCACAACATCAAATCATAGAATAATTTATTTTGGAAAAGACATCCAAGATAGAGTCCAGCCATTAACCCAGCACTAACCCACCCCTGAGTCATGTCCCCAAGTGTCACGTCCACACACCTTTTAAATCCCTCCAGGGATGCTGACACCACCACTTCCCCAGGCAGCCTGTGCCAGGGCTGGACAATTCTTCCCATGAAGTTTTCCCTAATATCCAAACAAAGCCTCCTCTGGCACAACTTGAGGCTATTTCCTCTCATCCTGTCCCTTTTTCCCTGGGAGCAGAACATGACCCAACCCTCCTGTCAGGGACTTGTGGAGAGCCACAAGGTCCCCCCTGAGCCTCCTGATCTCCAGCCCCCCCAGCAGCTCCTGGTGCTCCAGACCCTTCCTCAGCTCCATTCACTTCCCTGGACACACTCCAGCCCCTCAATTTCCTTCTTGTCACACGGGCCCAAAACTAATTGGAGGTGACACCAGGGCACAGTCACTGCCCTGGTCCTGGCTGGCCTTGTTAGAGAGCAAGGTCCTTGGTGTCCCTTCTCAACAGGAGATGCTTTAACAAGCAGCAGCCTGTGCTGATGCACTCATGGCTGGTTGGGATGAGCTTTTCCAGCCTTGGAAAATAAAGCCCATGAGCTGCTGGCAGCCCAACACCACGAGAAGATTCCCTTCACATGGGCTTTCCTCCTCCTACCAACAGCATGGCATAAAGCTACTATTCTTTTGTCTTCCCCCCAAACATGTATAAGAAGTTAAACTTTTAAAGAGCAAAGACTATGAAAAATCTTCTTAGAAAAAGATCTGTTAGAACATTTTTAATCACTGTTTTTTCACCTTTTTACTCTTCTTAACAAAGAGTTGTTACAGTGGAGAATTTACAGAATTCCTAAATAAATCCAGTCACCTTTACAGCTTCAGAACAGGAACTGATCTGCAGATTTATTGGGCACATGTTGGGAGTACAGACACACACCTGCTCTTGTGCCACAATAAATTCCTAAAACATCACCACTGATGGGCATTGCAGGAACACAGCAGGAATCAATGGCCACTATATCATTTGCAAAAGGAAAAGAGCAGAGTAAGGAAAATGGATGAGAAGCCTGAGGGTACAAAGAAAAAGGGAAAAGTTTTAAAGAAACTCATTATAATTTGTCCTCTTTAACACTACAATAATATAAAAGCTGAGAACAATAGCAAAAAGAAAACCAGGGCTGAAGCTAATTTTCACAAGACACAAATTCCCTCAAGTTGACTGATAAATAACAATGTTTTCTTTCCTCCTCGTTTTTTTTAATGGGATTCATATTACTCAATTTAATTGCAACAGCACTGGTTTCCCCACCCAGCTTTCCACCACTGCAGTTAAAATGAACAAAGCACACAGTGACCTTAATTGCATACAAGGTACTGATTTTGATTCAAACAAAATGTATCATGAAGCCTCAGGTAGTAAACAATTGTAAAACCTCAAATCCTCATTCCAGTCCAAGTGGTTCTTTGCAAGTCAAGTCTAAACCACAACACAGCCCCTGCCAACCCTCCATCACCACCTTACACAGGAGTTGTGTGCACAGCTCTAAGGACATGTCACAAACTACAGTTTAAGTGTCCAGGCTTCTGTTTTGTCCCGAGTTCTCATAGAAGAAACATTCTAAGTGCCTCCTAGTTCTGAACAATTAAGTCACCATTCTGACACAGACAGAGCCTCAAAGGTGACAGCCTTGCCTTCCTTCATGACTTGGGTGTCAACAGCATCTAAATCCATGACAGTAAAAGGCAAATTTATTCATTCCATCACACTTCTCCCCAAGTTTTGTGACCTGTCATAAGCTTCTTCCACAACACAATCACAGAATGATGTAGGTTACTCTGCCCTAATACCTAAACTTCTGCTCATATCCCTGTGTTATCAATTCAGGTTGATGATGTATTAAAGAAAAAAAAGATGAAGCAAAGTATTACAGTTTCACACAGACCAGGTCATGGTTGCAGAGCAGGAGCAAAAGCCCCCACAGTACATTCATGCTGTCAGAAAGAAGCCCCCAAATTACTGACCAGCTCTGGTCAGTAAGAAAAGAAAGAAAAAAGTAATATTAACATCAACAAATAATAAAGCTTTCTGATTGCACCAACAGAAGGTTGTCCACAAAACTGAGTCAAACCTTCTGCAGATCTGACTTTAAAAAAAACTAATCACCTCATCACTCACTGTTCTGCCACAGGACCTTTTGTTGTTTATGTAAAAGATGGATGGGGCTGACTGAAGGAGCAGCTATTCAATATTTTGGTTTATTCCTATTGTTTGCTCTGTGGCCCCATGCATTATTTACTGCAAACTGAGCTCCACAGAGAGAATTATTAATTTCCTCTCAGGTTCCTCTACAGCTCTAGAATTTCTGGGCCTTCAGAAGTGTTCACTCCCCACTTCACATCACAGCTTTGTGTTCAAACCTTTCACTTTAAGGACTCAGATTAAGATAAGAGACCCGGGTTTCAGGCAATCCGCATCAATCCCACAAATAAGACACAGCAGCACTGATTTCAGCCACAGATAAAACATTTAAAGCCCTTTTGGGTGTTATATCCAGCCCTCCCAAGGTAACAGCCAGTGCTCCCCTGCCCAGGCCCTTCAACAACTCACCCACGAGCACTCAGCAATTTTATACCAAAATAACATCACATGCTTCACACTCCTCCTCTCTCTGACTGGTACATTAAGTGCTTTTCTAGCACCTACAAATCATATATTGCACTTACAATTGGGTTTTGTTGTTCTGTTTGGGTTTTTTTGGTGTTTTGTTCATGGTGTGTTGTTTTTTTAATACCACACTATTTGCCGCCAGGTTAGATAAAGTCTCAGAGATTTGGGGGTGGGGGAGTGAGGGATTTGGAGGGGTAATCCTGCCTTCACCATAATGCAGCTGGTATTTAACAGATATGCAACAGATAATCAGATTAATTAAAAAGCAGTGGAGAAGCATTAGTATTTGTTGTTACTTACACTTATTATATGCTAAATACAGCATAGTTTTTTTTTAATAGCTGTACCTTCTCCTCTTTTCCCTCTTCAACACTACAAGAGAGTTAAAAACTTCAAGGGAAAAGAAAACCTTGCAGTGGATTATTCCATTTGTTTTCTTAGAATGCAGTACTTTTTCTCCCTTCTACAAAATAGTCAATTATTTAGTCCTAAATTAAAACGATTCAGGCAACAGGGTTTCCATCGCTTCCACTGGGACACAATTCCACAGCCTCATGGATCTGTTGTAAGAATTTCTTAATGCCCCAAATAAATTCCACTCAATTTCATCTCATTCTATTCCTTTCAGTGTGCATTAAATAATTCTCTCTTCTTCCCCCTCCCTCTGAGGTGCTCTCCCCTTCCCAGCTCAGACCCAGAGGTCCAGAAATTAAATCTATTTAAATATTGCACATCTTTGTTCAAAAGAGAAGAGACCACTGTCACTTGTAGGTGCTCTCAATGCATTAACTCCTCACTCTTGGAAATAAGATGTTCAGGACTGAAGGGAATATTCCAGACAGAAAAAACACCAACATTTTTTTAGAATACAAGCACAGCAGGTGGCATATTCTGTTCTTGTTTTTATGCAAATACACCATCAATTGTCAGTCAGTCCTCTAAAAATCTCAGCATTAATCACGCCCAGATTTCTCTCATCCACTCAAAATCACTTTGTATACCTTTACTCTGGATCTATATTGAAATACTACCCAAGCTTCAGGCAAATCTCTGCCTGTGATTCAATTCTGACCTTATTTTTCAAATTTTCAGTTCTTAAAGTTGAACATTAAGAAAAACTTCTTAATTTCTCAATTCTAATGGAAATTGCATCTTCAGTCTGACTCGGATGAGTAATGTTCCTACCATCCCCTACACTATGAGGAAACATGTTTTAAGTTCTTATACACACTAAGTAATCCAAACACTTGGTTTGTACCCTCTTCAGCAATTTTAGCATCAAGTACACGTGGCAATTGGAATTATTACTAGAAAAGCAAAGTGCAAGGGTAAAACAGACATCCAGTTCAACTATACTGTTAATTTTCTTTACACTAGACATACACAGAAATGCTAGTGAGCACATTATAGAACATAAAAACCTTTGGCACATGGAAAAGCTTTCTTATAAAAGATATAAAATTGAGTGTGTACTTCAAAAGGGTTATTTTTGCTTGCTAAGTTCATTTAAGGACAGTTCATTATACTTTCTTATTTTTGCAGGCTCTGGCCCAGGCAGTCTCCAGGGTTATCCCTGTGCCAACAGGGACAGTGTGTTTATTCCCAAGCTTTCCACTTCTCTGATCATTCCTACCACGTGCTGGTAACTGTTAGTACATACACCATCTCCCATGTTTTAATCATAAAAATATTTACTGTTTGTGTAGGAAACCCAATTGCTAACCAAAATAATTTATTCAGGAAGCTGGAGGAGTGTTTTGACCACCATTGGTATAGTAAAAAACCTTTTAAAATGCTAAGCTACCAGATTTTTTAAAACCTATTATTTTGTACTAGATCAGATGGATCTATTTCCCCTAATTCATGCTGGAATACTTCAATCTCAAGAACTGCACAGACCTAGTTGTTTTACAACAGCTTTTTCCCTACAGATCATGTTTGCAGCAACTTTTCACCTGGTCCTACATTTCATTCAATTCCCATCTCCCAAAATTAAATAGTGGGTGCAACTCAACCAGGCAGCAGCATCCCTGGAAACAGCTAAATGCACGTGTTTGTACACAGGAGTAACATGAATTATGTGAATCATTGGCACCAAACCAGCCTTCCCTGCCTCCTTACCTGCCTTTCCAGGCAGGACAGGAGCAGAGCACTGCAGGGCACCTCAGAGATCCACATGCCCTGCAGGGAATGAGTCAGTGCTGGCAGAAACAGGCAGACCTCGAGGGCACAGAGAGCTGGAAGCCACCCATCTCAAAGTCAAATTTATCAGGTGATTACATCCTGTATAGGCAGAGCCACCAATGCAACTGAAGGTCTGCCTCGATCAACAGCAAAGTGCAAAACCAAGTTTTTGAAGGGAAGGAGCAAAGATGAGAAACTAGTTTTAGGAGACGGATGGACTGGCTGGATTCTGGATGTTTAATTTGGTGTGGCTGCTGCACAAAACTGGGTCACACCTGGGCTGCCTGGCACAGGCTGCACCCCAAGCCCAGCAATGCACTGAGGTACCACAGAGCTCCTTGGTACAGGCAGAGACACAAAGTGTTTCTCAGAAGGTAAATATATCAAAGTCTCTTCTTTTCACACACTTGTTCTTCTTCATTACCGAAATAAACTGTGTGCAACTGTAGTGTGAACACATGAGCAGAGCTATGAAACACCAGCTGAACTGAGGAGCAATGAGAGATCTGCTTTAGCACATTTAAGGCTCTTAAAATATTAGCAACTGGCAAATATAATAGATCAATGCATGCTTGTCTAAGCAAATCTAGAAAGGTAAATGAAAAATATTCAAATCAGTTTGAAAAACATCACTGTGAAATTAAGGAAGGACAAGAACCAGGCCCTGCAGCCCAGGTTTTGGCCTAAGGACCAAAATTGCAGCTCTTTCATAACAATAAGTTCTCTTACAATAACTCTGGAGGACATTGAGCTTCCAGAAAGGGAGATGATGCCAGTGCCAACCATCCAACACCATCTCACTTCTCAGCTTTATTCTGTGTCTGCTTCCTCACTGTTTCTATACTGTCAAATTCCTCTTACCTCTTCTATTTCTGTTCATACCTGTCCTTTCCTCTTCCCTACCGCTGCCATCTCACCATACTCACCTTGCCATCACCTCCTCCCCAACCTTCCTTCTCTAGGTGTTTCCTCCCCCCCCAAGAGTGGGTCATCACACCCACCCAAACACACCAGCACCCTGTCAGCTTCCACCCTCTCAGGGTGCTGCTCCCATTTCTTCTGCTGTTTCTCTTGTACAACTGCAAGATGAAAACTTTCCTCAAGGTACAAAAAAAAAAAAGTAATTTCTGCCTCTGCAGCATTTAGCACAGTTGGCTCTTCAAGTGTTTCAAAGTTATTATACAATGAAGTACCCTCTGTAAGTTAAACAAATAAAGAGGGAAAAAGGGACTTTCTATTAAAGATGCTCATTAGGAGAGATGATTTGGTTCCATCACAAACTGGGAATTGCTCATCGAGTCCAGGATGAGAAGGAACACAAGCCCTTCAGCTCAGCCACTTTCCAAACACACCCAAGCTAAAAGCTAGAAAAAGCAATTCTCCTGCTAGAACAGACATGCTGGTACACACCCCTCTTGTAAACTGGTGGACATGATGGAAAACAATAGAAATAGCTCATTAATATCTATTTTGGTGCTTTTCTGTTCTTAGGAAAAAAAGAGAATGAAGTAGTGAAAAATTTTGATACCAACGCAAAGCAGTCCAGTGTGGAATTACCTATACAGATCCTCTTGGCTTAGTTGTTGAGGTTTTTGTAAATACACCCTCTCAGCTACACCTCTGCAGAAATATTAACACAGAAAATATTTCCCCAAGAAATAACTGACTGTGGTAGAAATACATTACACTTTACAGTTGCGGCAACAACTATTTCCATTAAAGCACTGAATTCACGCCTAGAGATACAGAATAAGATCTGGGCTGCCTGCACATAAATGGGTGCATGTTGACAGCAAATCCCTATTCTGGAGAAATGAACCATCAAGCACAGCAGCTTCCCATCTTGCTGACAGAATTGCTCTTCTGCTTATCCAGCAAATGCTGCTGCAATTCCAGTAAGTATTTCTAAAGGAAGAAAGACCCACCTATATAGCAGCCAGATTGCTTTAATTCCCTTCTTCCTCCCCTGCCTCATCTTCATGCCCTACTTCTACTAGGTGGTCACAACCACAAATGTTTTGCAGTGAACAACACTTCTACAAGTCATCATTATTTTCTTAAATAAAGAAAACCACATGGCACCATTACCAACCCTAACCACACTTTCCATTAAAAAAGAACCTGAAAGCCCACTGCACAAAACTACTGCATTTGCCCATTTAGGATTCTTTCACCCCCACTACTGAGGGCTGACCTTTGAGTCAGTACAAGGAATGAAGAATCACACATGTGCAGATCAAGATAATTCCAGTAAAAGCAGCAAATTCAGCAGTACTGAAGTCAAAAGCACAATCACCATTCAATAATATCCCCAAGCACAGCATGAAGCCCCTACTTCTGCTCGTGCACATAATGGTTTTTCCTTCAAATTCAAAGAGGAAAGGATTGATCCTTGACATAAAAATGAATAAACTCCAGGATGAGCTGTAATACTCTTGATTTTGTTGTTCTTTACACCACTGCAGAGGACAAGAGGGAAACAGCCCTACTTTGCTTGACATACTGAATTCACAGCCAAGAGCTGCTTCCCAGTGTTTCAACATAGTCACTACTCAGGAATGAGGCTGAGATTGACAAGGATGTACGTGGGAAAAAAAACGTGGTAAACTGTTTCCTCTGTCAAGTCAGATCTGAAGACATTTCAGTGAACAAAATCTGAGATATGGGACACTGAGCGTTCCCAGCACAAAGGGAACAGTGTGGCTGAACCAAGGGGTTTGTGTAACCATAGGTTACTGATTTGTGCCCACACATCATCAGCTGTCAAACCCCACAGCCCTTCTGCAAGATGAATTAAAAAATATCAAGGAACAAGAGCCAGGTCCCATCCTCCCAAAATTCATAAGCAGCTCAATCATTCTTTAACTACATCAGCTGCACCACTTCAAACCACAGCAGAATTCACCAAGTTGGCCTGAATTCCCAAGCCCTCAGTCCCCGAGGGATCTTGCTGGAGAAAAGAACAAATCAAAAGAAGCAGCTGCTGGCCTTGAATTGATTTACAAGCACTAGTTAAAAGAAAACAAGGAAACCAGAAGAGACCAAGTACTAAGTAGGTTTTTGCTTCCTGGGGTTTCTTGTCCTGTTTACCAGGCAGATACACTTCCCGGAATTACATCACTTTAACTGTGGCATTAAACACCACCTAGTCTTTCTTCAGAGGTCCTGGTTTTAACTGACTTCTCAGCATTTTCCTCTGCAGTGTGCAATGCCCTGTCATTGCAAAGTATCCGACAGGTCTGAACCACAGTGATAGATAGGATGTATTTATTGGATATTAAAAAACGAGTGGGTCTGATTAAAAGATGCATAGTCTGCTTAAGACATAGTAATTGTCTCCTTTACCAGAGAGATACATGATCTTTAGAGCCTGCAATAATGAACCATAGAAGGAATTGCTTGTTATGTAATTACAAGTGCACAGAAGGACAGGACCAGGCTGTAAAAAGTCCTTACTGATGCCATCAACATCATCACCACCTTTGTGTGTCCATTCTTTT
Source organism: Calyptomena viridis (assembly GCA_013390005.1). Classification (NCBI taxonomy): domain Eukaryota; kingdom Metazoa; phylum Chordata; class Aves; order Passeriformes; family Eurylaimidae; genus Calyptomena; species Calyptomena viridis. The sequence continues at coordinate 2,106,518 of WEIV01021285.1, forward strand.
CCTCTGGCTCTGCCTGGAAAGAGCAGGGTGGGGGAAGCCAGTGGCATTCAAAAGTAAGAGACAACACAGAGCCAGGAAGCTGATGGGTTGAGAGATGGGTAGGGAGTTCTGAAAACAAAAGTAGATACCACCCAAGTGAGATGACACCCAAGTAGCACCATCCAGCATGAAGACTGGAGAGCACCAGTTAAAGAAATATTTAAAAACTAGGAAATGTGAGCACACAAAAACCACATGACTCCAGGCCAAACACACTGGCTTAAATGAGCCAAGTAATACTGCCCCATAAAATGCTCAAGAAACACCAGAGGAGCTGACTATACCATGTTCTTATCAAGAACACCAACACAGAGCCAAGAAACATCAGCCCACAAATCAGTCTTTGTGGAAGTGCAGCGCTCTGGTACCAAGGCCATGGGAGGCACAGAGGGTTTCTTGCAGAGGGAAGCCTGGGCTACAACTTGGATCTGTTTATAGCAGCAGGTGATCTCTGTATGTTCAAGGAAAGCCTCATCTAGGAATGCATCTACCAGCAGGTTTTAGAAGCTTCTTTACACATTTCATCTGTGTATTACAAGGTGCTGAGGAAACAGACTGAAGCAGTTTCCATAAAAAATTAAGGAATCTCTCTCTAAAAAGACACAGGGCTTTATATAGCAATGCAAACACATCCTGCTGCTCGTCACCCAAACACTGTAAGAGTTTGTGTGAGTGTTAACCAGGCTGCAGGATTGCTGTGGCAAACAGGGAACTATTACTGCTCACATCAGTGAGCAAACTCATACATACATCCATCAGATTTCAGGAGGTGGATTTCAGACATCATCTGCTAGTTTTATAGGGTTTTTTTAATTAGGTCCACGTTAAATCAATCACAAAACTGCTCATTCCCAAAATATTTAAGCTCCAGTGCTTACCATTGCATACCTCCCCATTGTACATCCAGCACTTCCCATTCAAGCAAAGAACAATATCTGTCAATACACATCCATTCACCTCACTTATTAAATCACAATGAAAATTACTAGAGGCATAAAACAACTATTATGATAAATAATGAGCTTAAAAAAACCCAGCACACACATACCGAGAGAATGAGACACTGATCCTTCTATGCTGAGTGTTATTCAAAAGGATTGTCAGTGCAATGCTGAACAGATCAATTTATTTCCCTTTCTTCTCTTCACTTAACTGGATTTTATATACAAAAGTAATTGTTCCTATAAGAAACAGCCCTTGTCCATGGCTTTTGAGGTGCAAAGCCTCAGACCTACATCTCTACCACTATTCGGGTTACCATGGTAACAGATGATGGTGCCTTCTAAAAAATATACTATAATATTCTACAGTCAGAGCCCCAAATCATTCCCATAACATTAATGAAAACTAGAGCACGTGGGCCTGCACAGAGCATAACAGGCTTTACAAGTCCAATTAAACAAGAAAAGCAGAGCTGAGGGACTTTCAGGAGGGTGGATGGTAAAAAAGGGCTCTGCATTTGTAAAAGAGAAGGATTATCCCTCAGAGATTCACAAACGCCTTTATACACACAGTGACCTTTCGTTGCCACCACTGAAAGTGGCAGTTCCACAACATCACCTTCTTAGTATTAATTGTTTATGTATTAGAAAACAAATCGAGCCAGCCAGGGATAAAAATAAAGTGGAATTGTGGCGCTAACAGCTCCCCAGAGGGAGAGAAAAGTGATTATTGAGTTAAATGGCTGCATTGTTAACAATTGCCACACAGAGCAGCTCGCTCAGAAAGGCCCGTTTTTCACTGCCAATTTACTGACAGGAATGAACTCCTACTATATTAAAGCTTCCCCCCAAATTTCCTTGCAGTTTGCTCCCTTTTCATCTTCTGTCCTCCCTGGATGAGCCCTGTGGAATGAACTCTCAGCTGCCGTAACTTTATGGATGTAGCAGCAGCCTTTGAAAGCAGCCACACACCCAGAAGCTCTGCCACAGAGAAACAAGAAGCACAGGGGGAAAATTAAAGCACACACTGACATCACAACAAAAACAAGTGGCAAATAATCTGGTGGTCTGGTCAACAGGCCCAATGGAAACCCACTGTCCTACTTTCCCCCACATGCTTTTTCACAGCTCTAAGTGACTTTAATCTCTCCGTTTGTCCCTCTGCTGTGCTAAAAATGCTCACAGAACAGAGTGAGTGCACACACAGTGAAGTGCACAGCAACTGCAAGAATACCCCACATATTTGGTGGGAAAGGAGTTGCACACGAGCTTTCAGGAGAACAACTTCCCTGTAAGCAAAGCTCCTTTATCTCTGAACTCCTGAAAGATTGGGAGCTAACAGAACTATCCAGTGTTACATCTGTTGCTTCCCTGGGAAAATAAAGGAATTAAATTAGTAGCTGACCCTAAAGCCATCCGAAGTTTAGAACCTCAAAAGCATACCCTGAGTTACAAATAAACACAGACTGCAGGGAACTGGAAGTAATTGCTGGAGAGAACAGTTATAAATAGAGCAACACAGAAATTACATAAAGAAATGAGTGTTAGCCAGCTCCCTCAATATGAAATGAAGTATTCCAGGAAGAAGCCATGAGCATTCTGCTGTCTCCTTATAGTATTCCTAATTCTATATTGAGGATAATACAAAACAGCAGCAGCAGCTGTGAAAATTGGGTAGGAACTGAACACATTTTGTCTTGACTTGTCTTTCCTACTTCTTAGCCCAACTATCATTTAGGGAAATAAATCAAAAAAACCCAGCCAACAACTTGCACAATGATTTTTCGGGATGTTTAACAAAAGGCTGCTGAATAAACGCATTAGGCTTTGGAAAACAGTCAGCGACGGGAGGTATTTGCATCGTAATAGTTATGGAGAGAGCACCACCTGATGGAAGATGGGGAAAGGCACCGATTGCATGAACTGGAGCCGCTCCAAACTTCACTGAAATTTCAGGAACAAAGTGCATCTGAAAAACTTTGCCTTTTTCCATAAAAATACCAGCTATGTGGACACAGTCCTACACTTCACACCAGACATTTAATCTAAGAGAACTTGTAATTTCAAAACCAGAAGCAGCTCAGAAAGCTTTATTATTAAAATCCTCTCCTGCAAAGTAAGAAGCACACTCAAATAGAAGAGGGAAGGTGTTACTGAGATTAAAAAACCTCAGTCACTCTTCCCATTGAACTGATAATTAAAACGAACTACTTCATGACTTTCCTAAAAATAATTGAAAACATCTGCCTAATCCTTAAATTTGCATGTGTTGAGCTCATATTACATTATCTCCCTCAAATACAAAGTGCTTTCTGCCCCCTTAAAACTTTGCTATTTTCATTGAGCACTCTTCTTTCCAAGCATCTGGCTAAATGATTCATCAAAAGCTCAGGATCTAATCTCAATTGATATGACAAGTGTCGAGAACACAAAAACAGTTGGAAGCGAGAGAAAAGGGGGGAAAAAAAATAACTCCACATATTGCTTAGTCAAGGCAACAGCTATTTAACTAGGTTAGATTTCGCAGCCTTTAATAAATCTGGCTCTGTACAGTTGCCTAGCAATGTAAACAAGATCCTGGTGGTGTCAAAGTGAGTCGGATTGATGAGAACATCTCCTCCACCGAGGGTCCGCCCGGCCTTCCTCACCCTTGTCTTGGAGGCAGACTGCACCCAAGGGCTCGGTGCAAGGTGTGCACGGTGCTCAGCATCCGATACTCCACTATTTCTGCTTTAAAACAGCAAGAGTCATTCGAGCTCTTGGTCTTGAGTAAGAAAAATTTTCCACTGTTGGAGATGAACTCGACTTAGCCGTGTTGGAGCTACAAAACTAAGTCGCAAGCACTGAAATTTATCCCTATGCTAAGCAACGTTACCCAGGGAATTTATCTTAAATATACAGATAGGAAAAAAAATTACCTTAAAATGGAATCAGGACAAAGTTACAACTGTTCATTTTTTCCCCATAAAGACAAAACTGCAGTGAGAAAATAATTGTGGTATTACACCGTCCAAGGGAAAACAAGACCAGTATATCTCTGGTTTACCTAGAAAATAGCACAAGAAGAAAAAACTAGCTCCTATAAACACCTGTCATGTTCAAGTCATTCCAACTATGCCCAAAGGCACTCGCAGGAGGAGAAAAATAGCCGGCTACTATTACTGTGCACATGCCAGGGAGCAAAAAACTCCTCACCAGAGTGACACGGAAAGTGACAACTGGGAAGGAGCTCCCAGAGAAAGTTCCTGGGGCCATGAGACAAGGGGACAAACAGCTGCCACTGAACTTCCAGCCCAAGCCCAGACTCCTTCCTCCGACCGGAGGGGAAAGGCAGCGGCTCCCCCGCAGGATCCAACTCCTGCCAGCCTTGCCCTCGCAAAGGCCGTTTACCACAAAAAAAAAGCCCCGAATATCGTGAACCCCAGAATAAAGGCAAAGGCGATGCTTTCACCCCTTGCCACACGCAACTTTCGGAGCGGCGAGTCCCCCCCCGGCCCCTCCGCCCGGCGGGACTCCGCGCATCCCCCGGCGCTCGGAACCGGCTCGTTCGGAACCGCGGGCTCCTCGCTCCGCCGGCAGCGCCTTCCCAGGCGCCTCCATCCCC